>UFQX01000348.1:279282-361112 GCA_900497675.1 Arapaima gigas | reverse complement strand
GGGGGGGGGGGGGGGAATAAAAATCAGCTGTGTTGAGACACAGACCAACTCAATCAAAGAAATGGATGACACAAAGTCGCCTGTCACTCCAGCCTCCTCAGTGTTTAACATCGATCCAACATTTAACATTACTCATTCTCAGGTGACTATATTAATTTTGCAGCACAAGCCTAAAATAAATCTTACAAGATTTTCCCAGTGGACTTTCCTGTGCCTTACAAGCGTTCCTCCGCGATGGAGGCTCACTGCCCCATACCACCTCAAACACAAAACTCAGACTGTTCTGACTCCTTGCGAGTCCAACCCACCCAAAAGCCCATACCCAGTTCCACAATCTGTGTGGACAGCTGCTCTCTATGCCGCGTTCCACATCACACTCAGGAGGGCATTTCTTCTGTCTGATCCCACATACAAAACCATCTGCTTTTCACTCTTTTTCACTTTCCAAGGACTACACTCATATTGCTTTGCAAGTATGAAGTGGTTGTGTGAGAATAATGACAAAATAAATAGGATAGCTGATGGATTTGAATGATACGTCAGTTAGTGCTTTTCAATTCATATTCCTCGTTTCCCCTCGCACAGGGCTTGTGTTTCCTCCCCTTTTACTTCTCCTTCAATCAGCCACGGAAAAACTTACCCCGGTGTCCACCAGCACCTTCCACAGCAGGGACTCTATGTAGTAGTTGGTGCCTCCGACAACGATGGGCAGCCGGTTCCGCCGGTGCATGTCATCAATGTACGCCGTTAAGGAGCTGTGAAAATTCAACACTTTGACCAGACCTGGTCCACGCTTCCTGACCCCTGTGCAGCAGTGACACGGCAGCACTGGCAACCGTGACAAGAGCACGGGCCTCCCTCTCTCTCTCGCTGCGCAAATTGTGTTTCCGATGGCTGGCCGGCCAGACAGCGTGGAGTCTGCCTGTCTGACCCGGGAGAACAATGGTTCTCTTTCCTGATGAACAGAACCCATGAATGGGGCGAAAGCACTGCCTAAACACTCGCACACTGTCTGCTCAGCAGCAGGCACAGCAGGACCAGATCACAATCTTTCCCAGAATGTTCCATGAGGCAACGGGAGGCATGTGGAGCGGAGTCTGTTTAACAGAGCTAATTTTGCTCATAATATCCGAAGCCCTTCTGCCGCTCAGTTGTAACTGGAGACGCGATGCTATAACACCCGCTGTCGTACGGCCTGCGCCACCTACCCTGGGGGGGATAACTGGATAACTGCTCCAGGGAGAGGACGACCGTTAGAGTTTATCAACTCGCCAGCTCTAGAGAGAGTCCCTCCCCCAGTATCTCCTCCCTCGATCGCGTCTCCTGCAGGCACGGACTGAGCGAGGAACCGAAGAGCGTGGCGAGGCAGAGCGGAGAAAGGAGGAGAGAGAGGAGACGGTGGCGGGGGCAAGAGGAGAAGCAGGGAGGCACGTGCCAAAAAGAGCCGAGGTGACAGCCTGTGATCCCGGCGGCATCCTGCCCACTGACTATGTTTCAAACGGCTCAATGTCCTGACACCATTGAATTGTGGGGGCTGAGCTAGCTCTCAGAGCTCTTCTGCTCCAGTTCCTTCTGCGGATCATTTGTGTGCGTGTGTGCATGCGTGCATGCCCCTGCCCAGCCTCCTTCCTTCACGCAGGCTGTCTCCTTCTTCTATTAATAACCTCTCCAGTGATCGGCTCACATCGACTCTGAAACATCTGCAGGAAGCTGCAGGGGAAATGAGGATGTGCAGGTGCTGCGCTTCTCGTCCGGCACACACACATACACGCGTGTTCACACTCAGGCAGACACCTGCAGGCTATAATTCATAAACGCAGAGCTACAAGAGCTGACCCTCGCGTACACACCCTCCTCGTGCCCGGTCAGCTGTGCTCCGAGTCTCCTGCAGACCGTGAGGTGTTTCGCAGCAGACAGACGCTCTCCATCGCCTCCTCCTTGGAGATTCACCAGCTGTCTTGCTCCCCTCCTAAGAATTTTAATAATTCATTGCCTCACCCAGCTTCCAACTCGATCTTCCCTCAGCCCCCTCCCTGCAAAGAGGAGTGCGGTTCTAACACACACTAGCGCACCTCCCATCTCAGCTGAGTTCGAGCTGCAAGAAACACTGTCGCTGCTCGTCTTCCGAGCAAAAGCCACCAAGGCGAGTCGTCTCCGCTCCGGCTCCAAAACCGACCAATCCCACAACTTCGTCACTTTCCTCCCTGTAGCGCGGCGGCTTTTAAAAATGTAATCGCAGGATATGTTTCCTGCAGCATGTCATGGAAACTGCAGGGAGAAGAACTGCATGTTGACAGACAAGCACACACAGCTTTGTGATCTAACTACATACATCCAGTTTCAATATCATGCAAAAACAGTATAATCGACAGAGAAGAGTAACATTCTGACGGATGGGATGCTAATTAATGAGTCAAATTTACTGCTCAGGAATTAATAAATGGGCTTTTCTCAATACACAGAACAGGAGAAGGTCAGGCCCAGCGCCACAAAGGATATGAGGGACAATGCTTTGTTCCGAAAGTCCACCACAGTGTAGTTCTCCTGAGGGTCCACACAGCTGATCATGTGATGAGGGCACTGAGCCTGTTCCTCCACGGTTACCTTATTGGTAATGATGTCCAGCCCTCGGTAGACCTGGGAAGCCAGACAGAGGGTTGCTGAAGAATTGGTGAAAGGCAAGTGAACCATGCAGCTTAGGTATCTACCAACCATTGAGCCAAACGGAACAAAACAGAACGAAATGCAAATAGCATTGAACACGCTGGTCCACAGCACTGCATTTGGCAAATTTACGACCATCAGTGGGTCTGATAATTGTAAACCAAGAAAGGAGAAACGGGCGATCAGGCATCGAATGCCATCCGCATGTTGACTACTTTCACTGTCATCAATCCAAGGATCAGCAGATACTGTTAGTCGCAAACATTCCCTCACCTTTCTGGAAGGGACTGGTCCCATCGCCTTTGCGTGCCAATCCTGAGAGTAAGACACGCCTGTAAATTATTAAGAACCCCCCACCCCCCACCAGACAAAGCTAGGAGGAAGCGAGATGAGCGAAGCACTATTTTGAGAGGACAGATACAGCAGAATGGACAACTTCACTCCCTCTGCCTCATTTAAAGCACAACAAACATGAACATGTATTTTATCTACTTCAATACATCACAGAACACCACATGCTGCACGGGGTCCTGTTTTATTACTTTAATAAAGGCTTGGAAAATATCTGCTTTACGGGGTAAGAAACAATGGGATTTTACTGCTCCCCGCACTGCAACTTGGATCACAGCGTCAGCTTTTACAGCGCCATCAAAATGGGACCCCACCCCACCCCCGCTCCCCAAAACCCAACTCATCTTCTAAAGTACTCTGGAACCATAAATTTACAGGGAGATCTTTTCCTTTCATTTTATGGAAAAAAAACACGATATGACACACTAATCATCTTCATCACATACTGAAAAATAAAATATTAAGTGTTTATGGTACGCTTCATGTTATCGACATTCTTTATTCACTCACCTAACACTTTTCTCCAAGGTGCTTGCAGTATGAGGTTTGCACACTATGTTTACATTATTTTACTCAGCAGTCACTTTTCTCCAAAGCAACTTGCAACATTATGTTGCTTAAAGTGATTTAACCCTTTATACAGGCAGGTCACTTTACCTGTGTCAATTTAAGGTATAGAATACTACAGCAGGAGGTGGGACTGAAACCCAGGTGGTCACCTACTGGCCCACTGGTCACACTCACACCACCAACCCCCGCGACTACATTCATCTCTTCAATCCCTCTGACTTCAGTCTTCTCAGAACCAGAGATCTTTTTATAGCTGTTTTGCCTTCTTCAGCAGAAAGAGGCAGCACTTACAGGCCTTGTGCGCATTAATAAATCGATAGCTTCAAGCAGTTCGAAACGCGGCTCTGGACCTGAATGTGCCGTTCTGTTGTTGGAGGAGACGCGCCGCTTGGCTCACAGCCCGGAATGAGCGAGGTATTTGGCTCAGCGAAGGAGAGCTTTGCTCCTCACTGGGGTCACCGAGTGTGTTGGGCCGGCTCTGTGCAGCCTCATGGAGACACTGGACCTGTACACACTGGACAAACAGTGCCGAAGTGACCAGTGCTGTAAAAATGGACGGGACAGGTGGTGCTCTGTGGTTTCCCTTCCTCCTTCCCTCCCCCTTCCATCTCCCATACTGACACGATTCACCTTGGTTTGTTTCTTCTCCGCATTTCAAAGGCAACCATGTAATGCCAGACAGCTGCTTCACTCTGAGCCATGTCTGAGAATGTGTGTGTGTGTGTGTGTGTGTGTGTGTGTGTGTGTGTGTCTGATCTAACCGCTTCATCAGCAAAGACAGCCAATCTGGAGACACAGGGAGAACAGGTGTGAAGGGGGAACTAGTCCGTGCCTCAGGACACCAAAGCGGAAGGAGCTGAAGCGTGTAAGTGAAAGTCACAGGGCAGGTGGACAAAAGAAGCGCCAAGCACTGGCACAGGTTCGAACCTATGCGAATCCCCAAGATGCGTGTCGAAGATCATCCCCGGCAGGCAGGCAGGTGCAGGAAGACGGCAAGCAGCGCTTCACACTGTGAAGAGCGTCAACCCTGGCGTGCAGACCTCCTGGACAGCCTGGCAGTGCACGCGTGTGTGCACGAAACATGCCAGCTGACACTCCAGCCAAAAACACGGAACCCATTGTCTGAGGGACGCTGTACTTCAGGCCACGCGCAAGACAGCTGCTCCCCACACACAGCAAGGGAGTTAGAGAGAGAGAGAGAGAGAGAGAGAGAGAGAGAGAGAGAGAAGGGAGGCAGGGGTAACAGGGGTGTCCTCCGTTTGACCCTCCTCTCCATTCAGGATTCAGCACCCCGAGCTACTGAACAGTGCCACTCCGTCATCGAATTACACACAGCAGCAGCGAACCACCCCGCGCACCTCTGATACTCCCCCTACCCCCACTACTCAGGCATAATAAATCATTCATGGAGTTGTTCTAACCCCCTCCTCTTCAGTACCCCAGTGGCTGCCAATGTGCACCTTTCTGGAGTACTAAACACAGGACGGCACTAAAAACGCACAACCCGACCAAAAACAACACCCTCTTAGCGTTTCTAACATTAGCAGCTGGCTTCGGATCTCCTCCGGTACCCGACACCCAGGCTGCGAGCCAGCAGACCAAACGTCAGGGTCACAGCGCCCAGCCATGCAGTACAAGATCAGGCGCCCAACCGTTGAGCCTTTAAACATGGCAATTAAGTGGAATTATGCAAAGTGCAACACTGTAAGGCATCCAAGGCAATCAGAAAATAAGTGGCTACTAAGGAACTGAACGTTTACAGCCAGGCGATAACCCAAATAATTACCGCGTTCAACACTCCAGATTTTAAACCGATGCAATCTGCCTTGTACCGACAGTTCTGATAATTACTTATTAGTCTATGTTGTCAACCATTTAAAAAAAAAAAAAAAAATCACACCCAGCTCTGCTCAAGAAACTCAAAGGCAGCAGACTGTCAACACACTTCATTTGTTTTTCCATCCAAGCACAGCAGCCAATCACCACCACTTACATACAAAATACTCCTCAAGTGTTGTGACCCATGAGAGGTGTTCAAGTGAAATTTGTTATAATAACCAAGGGAAAGTGATTGTTGACTATGATGAAAATGCGAGTAAAAATTAATACACTTTATTGGGCAGGAAGGGTTCTGTCAGAGTTGTTTTGGGACTATTTTAAACCAGCTGGCTCCAGGATGAGATGCCCTAGATCAAAGTCAGGGATCTTTTAAATGCATTACTTGAATGTTGTGCATGGAAAATGGTCATTTTTACATTTTCCTACCCACATTGTTGGATAAACTAATAACCATAACATAAAAATTTATAACCAATTAAGTGTGTTTCAAAAATCATTACAAGTAGTAACTGCCATTTTTACGGGTTAATCATTAAATGCTCGAGTTGTAATATATCACAAAGAAGAGCTGCCTCACAATCTGAACACACACACACACACACACACACACACACACACACACACACACACACACAATTTCCTCTAAGAGAACAGGCCCAAACCACTTTACTCCGGAGAGGAGATTTGGGTTTGATCTGAACTCTGTCAGAGAAAGGCTCAGCTGAAGTTCACAAAGGCACGTACCAGTCTGTCTTGGGCTCCATTCCCACCATGTCTGACAGCTCTGCGATAAACACCCATGGCAATATAAATTAATACTGCGAATTTATGAGCAACACCACTTCAAATGCTTTATTTGCTTGTCCAGAAATCAACTCTCCGCAGCTCATGGAACACTTTTCAATGCCGGCCTCAGGGGCTAAGTTTCCCAGCTTATTTAATCATTAATGAACAAGAAAACACACATCGGGGGATCAGGAAGCCTCTCAAGGATGGTGTTCCTGGTTTCTGTGGCAAAAGAAGCAGGAAGAGCTTAACGGTCAGGAAATTCAACTGGATGCACAAAAGCTGCCCTTTACAATTCCAACCACAGCAGCACAACTCCACTCGGAAATCTTGGTCAATTTTTAAACACACGTGCAACAAAAGCTGTTTTTTTGGGTTTCCCGAGTTTTCAGAATGTCTGACGTGGACTAAAAAATAGGAGACGTTTTTGCCTGGCCTTTGACACCAGTCGAGTCCTTAGCAGGCCAAAAAAGTAGCTTTAAGGCTTAATGGCCAAGTAATGACGCTGACCTCATAATAAACACCTTCTGATCTTTAAAAAAAAAACCAAAAACAACAAAAAAAGCACAGCACAACCTGTTCAATATACGTCAATATAGAGTCCGTGTCGGTTTATTGCATCCCCAGTGAGACTTCCCATCGAAAGCTAAGAAGCAAATAGCAGCTTGCTGTCTGACTCGACTCCATAAAGCCTTTTGTTTTTTTAAATTGTAAAGCACGTCGTGACAGGCCTGCATGACGACCAGTCAGCTGTGTTTGCTAAGTATTCTTTACAAACTCCGGGACAAAAGGTGTTTCTGCAAGTGTGGAACAAAAGTTTCTTGGTGTGTTCAACAAATGCGACGAGCCAGCAGTTCAGAGTCCGGTTTGGCTGTTTTGTTTTGCAGTCTTGGGTAACAGCGCATTTCATTCTGCATGTCTTTCCCCTCCCTTAGGGTTTTTGTACTAAGCGTCGCCTAAGCAACTCATTAGTAGCGCATACACAACGTAACAGAAAATACACTTTTTCTTCAGCGGCGTAATAAATAAATGAAGAAAATGCTATTCTGATCCTCCCATGGGAAAAGTGGAGGATGCATAAACACCACTATTAACAACAGCGAGCCAACAGCGCATGTTGGTAGAGGACTGTGGATCTGCAGCTCAGGTACTGAATCCATCTTCTTCCATTTGACCTTCTCAGATCTGACTGTGAAAAGTCTCTCTGGCAACTACTTCAGTTGACCGGCCATTTTTCCAAGGACCTGACCCGTTAAATTGTCCCATCACGCACAAACACTCAACCTTTCAAACCCCACCCCCATTTTTATTGCTTCTCAAAACTGTCAGAGCCTCACAAGTTTCATCATCACGATCCTCATGACCTCTCACCACCCCAAAACACAACATGCCTTCATTTCAGCTCCAAAAGGCTCTGCGACATCCTCCCTCCAGCAGCATGCTGCTGGGCATTTTGGGACTTATTGACCATTAGTGTTCCTCATGGGAGTCATTCTTCACTGGATGTTCCACCTCCTCATGTTTGCCTGTTGCCCCTCGTGTTCCCAGGTAGCTCAGCAGATGGACACAATGCAGAGAAACTGTTCTGGGCAACATCATGACATCTAGACATGATCAATCTGAGATATGGGCATGGATTTGCAAATACCTGATTTTGGATCCCTGTTTCTCACACAAACACACGTGTCGTAGCAGATACCGGCACACTTGTCGGCCTGCGAGATGGGAGCCGGCAATCTCTCTGGCCCCAGAGATGGTTCCAAAGATACACCGCGGGCTGGAATTTGATTAGCGTAACCTAGTTAGCAGCACCAGGTGACTGGGGCCAGGGGAACTACAGTAGAAACACCCACAGAATGGAAAAAGAGGAAGCAATACATTTAAAAATGTAAAAAATGCAGAATATCTTAAGCCCTTTCCTGTGGTGAGAAGGTCAAGCAATTCCATTTCAAAAGCAGACATTAAACGGAAAAAGATTTTTTTTATTTATTTAAATGTCACATTGCTGCTCCAACAGGACGTATTTGCTACAGGATTTCCAGGGTCGCATCGTAGGCGCAGCCAGTCAGGATCTGGGCCGTTTATGGAGCTTTCTTCAAAGAGCCAGCATTTCCTTCAAGAAAACGCCCACTCAATAAAACTTTCTCTACAGCCCCTCGTAAAAACTCCCACGCACCACACACGCCCTGGGGGTGGGGCACAATGGCTGACCTGGGCCATCTAGGTCGGCCCTCATGGCGTTGCAGGACAAAGGACTGGGTTAAAGGGGCGGGGCTTCAATGAAGCATGAGCGAGCAGAGCAAAGCTTGGGGACTTGGGGGATCAAATTCACATGAAGGCAGAGGTGTAAGGAAGAAATGGGGTTCGGGGCGCCCCCCATTCTCTCTCTCACACGCACGCACGCACGCGCGCAAATTGTCAAACACAAACTCACACAGGACCCCCTTCAATGCAGGAACACACATAAATACTGCCTAGTCCCAAGGAAAACAAATGTACGTCACATGGGTTTTTGTAGCAACAAGAAAGCACCCCACACAGACCACCAGCAGTAGCAACAAGGGCCTGTTTATTTAAATGATTGAATTAATTTAGACCACCTACCAACCAGTAAATGTCCTTTCAGCTCCAGCTTTGAATCGCAGCTTGGCTGGCTCATAGACAGCAATTTCTCAGCATATGACCAAAAGGGACCAAGTAGAACTGCAACAATAGAACTTCTGAAGAAAGACATTTAGAGCTTCAGCCACCAACTTTGTCTGAATTTAGGTCGTACATGTGGAACGAAACTAGATAGAGCCAATGTTGTAACATTTTCTGTTAGACAAAGATGGAGGATGCAGAGCTTAACAGCGACCGATGCTTGCAAAATGTAATTAGATACTCAGCCGGATACAAGAAAATAAACGGAACCTGTATTTGAAGTCAGAGCATTAAAAGTGAGAAGAAGGCACACAATCCTCCAACATTCCTCTTACACAGCTGTGAAGTACCACGAACAAGAGCACTTGATTATTGTTCTATTCCTTCCACAGAGAACCAGGACGGTGATGATGAGGCAAGGAAGCAGAATTCCCGAGGGCCCTGGAGCCCACGATATCATAGTGGATGAAGCATGGCCTATATACAGGAACTGTCCCTGCCAGTTATCATCAGGGTCCACAGCACGATTCGAGCGCTCTCTCTCTCGCCCCCCCCAATTGGGTCCAGGTGACGAAAATGCGCTCCCAAGCCTCTGCCACGATGCTACTGCACTTTCAGGAGGCAAATCCAGCGCCATGCAGGCGCAGTGTAAGAAAAAACAACATCATGACAAGGTAATGCTTCTGAATACGCATCACATCTGAATTCTGAAACCCAGGTCAGCATGCCTTAATTTTCATTTTATCCCATATAAACAACATCAGTAACTTCCCCATTGTAACACGGCAGCTGTATAACATTTTTCAGTCAAAAAAATCATGAAACATTTAAAAGGTAGACCAATTCACACTTTCTTTACAATGACTTCAACGAAACACAATTATTATTATTACTGTTTTCCCACATTAGGGCAAGGAAAAGTTTTTTTCCCCCATTTTCTGAAGGTTGGCCCCAAATTGCATTATGGATTTTAATAGTTCAATTATTCCACGGATAAGCTCCTACATCTTATATCCAGATGGAGCATAAAACAAATTACTTGAAAGAAAATTACACTGGCACCCCACCATGAATTCAATCTGGCTGCATAAATTAGAAAGACAGATTATTTTCATATCACAACCATAGTAAGCAATGGGAAGATAAAAGGAAACTAAAGGGGAGAAATAGACAATGTGGTAAACATGAGCACTCATATCAGCTTATTCAAGCAGGGAATACTACATGAGGTTCAGAAAGAGTGTGAGTGATAGCAATGATGTGCTGAGGTACTAAAATACCCGGGGAAAAAAAAGGTATAAACATCCCAACCTTACTCCTCAAGCCCCTCAGTTCTCCATCTGTGCTCAGCATAACCTGCAATCTGTCTGTGTCTTCTTTCAGCAAACTGAAGGATCGCTCAGTCTATCTTGCGCTCAAGCAGTGCGATGAGATTCTGCTCAAGATCACATCGCCAACCCGTCTTCTGCCCTTCCACAGCTTTTGAAGACTCATCTCTTGACTGGTTATCTTTTAACTGTCTAACCATCTCTCCTCTTACAATCTTTCCAATAGTATTCCACTGTTTATTCGAGCACTGCACTGATTTTGTGTTAGCAGGAACACAGTATTTCATCCTGGATTATCACCATTTCAATATCTTGTAACCATTTTTGCCTTTTATTAAGCAAAATGCCAGGTTTCCTTGGACAAAGGCATTAGCTTGATTATATAAACAGTGATGCTCTACCCTCAGTTCAAAATGACTCCTTGTTATGAAAAAGTTATTCAATCAATGTCCACTGTTGGTTAAAAAAAATCTGTCCCCCACTTGTGTCCTTAGTGTTAAAAGGGGTTTGTTCATTGTCGCTGTGACTCTGTCCATCCATCTGCTTGCTGTGTGTCCTCTTCCTCCAACTTCTGCCACCATCCGAGTCTTCTGGAGAGAATCCAACTTTCTCCTGACGTTGAGATGTCTTGTACGTTTCCATTTAATTCCTGGGATTATTATTTAGTCGGCACCTTTGTCCACAGAAACTTACAATGTTCATCGCCTAAACAAGTATTGTGACAATAATCTTAAAATACAGATTTGTCTTAGAAAACGTTTATGGTTTGATGTGGCTCCTATTACCTTTTCGTGCTTTTGAGACATTAGTGTCCAGCTTTTCGCGACTGTTTGTCTCCTGTTCCCTTTAGCAGCAATAAAATTTCACCGCATTATTGCATGTCTTTAATATTAAATAAATATAAAGTTTAATTAACGTGTCAAAATCTCAGTTTATTTCCACCGTTTGCATCAAGGAAACGCGGCGCCGTTTTTATTCCACGGTCTTCCTATTCCTCCAATTCTACACGTTAAAAAATTACCAGTAAAGTCAACTAAACTTGTGAAAAAATGTAGAATAAGGAAAACCTTTCTCCATTTCGACCTCCGGGCGCCGCCTCACTGCCGGTGTCGCACCGCTCCCGCTGCCGGCTTCAGGTCTCGACACCTCGCCTGCCTCCACCACTCGAGCCCGAGGCTCCACGGGCCTTCGGCGGGACTCCAAGGCCGCTCGCGTTAACAATAAGCTCACCTGCATGGAATCGGCGCTGATGATCTCGCCTTGGAGGTGCTTCCCGATCTCGATGGCCAGCTTCGACTTGCCCGTGCCGGTGGCCCCCAAAATGACCACCAGCGGCGGAACGACGCATCTCCTCATGGTGCCGAGGAAGGCGGCCGCCATCATGACGAGAAGTGAATGGCTCGCGAGGCGCGCGCAGCGCGAACGGCCGCGAGCTCCGTATCCGGGCAACCGCAAGCCGTCTCCATGGTTGCATGGATGGGGAGGGCAGGCGGTAAATCTTCCCGAACGACTCTCATTGGAAAACACAAATTGCCAAAGCGTGCAAAATACAAAATAATACATTAACATGTACTGTTGTGTCCATGTTAGTTTATTTTAACATTCCACGAATCGTTTTTTAGATTTCATTCATATTGTATGCATATTATTTTACATTTACTTCATTTTAAGCCATAATTATGTTTATTTTTACGCGTTTTATATTAATTTCACTTTATATTTTGGGTTAGATTTAACGGAGTTGCGCAGTATAACACTGCGATGCAAAGTTATAAGGATCCATTCTAGATAATATGGCATAAATACTGTAATTTTATGAACTGTGTTTTTATACGGTACCCGCTCGTGACAATGATTTTCACGTTAAATGCTGAGATTTGCTGCGCTCCTCCCGACAGACCTGGGCGCGAGCAGCTCGGCTCAGGTTGCCGTAGAAACGAGATTACTAGAATCTTGCAAAAGAGAAGATGCTTGTTGCCATGGTGAAGGGCCTGCAATGACGTATCTCCGTGGAAACGGCGCTTGTCGTCGGAGTTTGTACACAGGTGCTGATGTAGTAAATCGCGTTTTATTTTTTTTTAATGCCAGCCCTGCTTGCGCGAGGATTCATTCACTCGCTGCATCAATCCGGGCTGCAAACACACACCATATTGCAAGAATGTAGATTTTGTTCACGCATATTTTACGAGTCAAATTAAGCCATTTGGCCTAATTAGTACTTATTCGTCCTGTAAACACCGTTAATAGAATCACCATTCAAAACGGTGCGGTGTTGCAAGGGGCTAAAACCTCCATAATGCGGGTTTTGAGGATGCTCAACTTGTGCTGCATACAGAATAACAAATGTAATTATGGAAATATTATTAAGTTATTCCCAAAGACGAATTTCATAAGCAACTTGTGCGAATTTATTCGCCAGAAAACAAGGGGCGGAGTAAACCATGATGGCGCCCTAACTGTGTTTCTAATCCGTTTATAAATCACTGCACTGGCGACCATCGATGACGATCATGTGTGATCAGTAGAGCTAAACTTTGAAATCAAAGCTGTTTTAAATTATTATATGAAAGACAAAGTGGTCATGAGCTGAGGCTTTCCCTCCAAATGAGACGTTGCTTTGATCCCTTTAATGGTAGTTGCGCTGCAGTAGAAGATAATGACCTCCAAACCGATCTCCAGCCTCCGCACAGATCTTCGCGGACACGTTGCTTTATTAATGATGGAGAAGGGCTGGAGCTCTCATTGTGAAGATGGTGTATTCATTAAAGGTATCTTCTTCGTTAATTCATCATTTATTTATAAGCCCTTTGGTTCATGTTTGTTATGAATGCCTTCGCTAAATTGTGTATTTGAATCCGGGGATACGAACCTGCAACCATCTTAGTAGGACTTTTCCTAAACGAGTGAAAATTGTCAATAAAGGTAAGAGAATGCAATGCAATATCTGATAGCAAATTTATTTTTGTCAGTTTTTAAAGATATGGTCTTATGAGGTACTGAACACAAAGTGCAAAAAATGAGGTTGCAACCATCCTGCCCAATGTAAGCATCAACCAGCCAAAACGAACCAGCAAGCAACACAGACAGAAGATGAAATTTGTTTTATCCGTGGGCAAACAGTCATTGCAAAACAGTGAAATTAACCAAGCAGGTGGCATGTGCTGGAGCCGACAGAAATCACACACAAAATTAAATACAAAAACAACAAACTCTTCTGTCCACTGGGCTGCAGGAAAGAGTGACATCCAGACTGGCAGGTGAGCAGCGATGGCAGAAGAGCCACCGGAGATCCGACTTTCTGCAGCGATGCTTTGGTAGCATTGTGATGTTAATAATGCACTGCAATCTTTACTGCTGGGTGAATTTTAAACAAGTTTAAAGTGGTAGGGATCCGCAGCCTGACATGTGCAAACTGAGCTTATATATATATTGGCAAGGGACTAAAAACAGCTGAGATCAGTCCAACAGCAGGATTGTGCATTTAAAAAATATATACACATATCAATCTTCAGTCCAGCACATGCCACCAGCGGGGAAGGAAAAAAGCATAAAACACCCCCCCCATGTACAAACACAAACGCTGTAGGAAAATATAGTATAAAATTGTTTTGTATTATTTAGACACTGTATACAAATCAATAGACAAAAGTTAAATTAAAGTACAGGCAGTGAGACCAGCATCAAAGTGTCTAGTGAAGTAAATAGTGTTATTTTGATGATTTTTAATCATTTCTTAACAAAAATATAAGCTTTAACATGTCCTTGGTATGTCCTTTTTCAGATGAGTCAGAACTTTGAAACCACCCCAGAGGGAGAACAAAGTATGAGTCCTTAAAAAAAAATCCTAAATCCTGATTTTGGTTTTTTTTGAAGACTGAAGATGTACTTATTTACACACAATTTATACAGTGGCCATTCACATTTTATGTACAAGGAAATTTGATCTATAAACAACAAGGCTGCCCTGGGCTGTGTGTGTGTGTGTGTGTGTGTGTGTGTGTACACACACACACACACACACACACACACTCAAACATACATGATTGGTCAATGAACAAAAAAAAAAGTTCTACCCAAAATGTCTCAAAATGCACATGGAATTATATAATACAGTCCTTTAGGGAAACAGCCCCTGCATCATATTTGCAGCCCCGATTCACCTTTAATGACAAAATGAGACGATAGTTAATTTGCATCTTTTTTTCAGTTAGCCATTACCATCTTAAAGTTGTTTGGCTTTCAAGAAGCTAAATAAAAAAACTCAACTCTATAACAAATACTGAGATTAGACATTTTACTTGTCGGTTAGTATGTTTCACATGTGCATACATGGCCAAACTTCAAATACTCCTTAACAAGCATGCTAATTTACTGACAAAAATCTTTCATATCTTTCAAATTCAACTTTTTTTGGCCTGCAAAATCATGCAAAAAACATTTTTTCTTTTTGTTAAATTGTTTGGAACATTATATTTTCGCAACATCCTAAAAGAATCTGCACAGCACCCAGACACCATCCTGCTCCACTTCTTTGCCACTTCAGATTATCACCTCGTCATCAACCTGAAGCAAATGTGCAAAAACAAAGACAATGAGCCCCCAAAAAAAATTAAACAAAATTTTCTTAAGTCTCAGCAGGAGTCCCCTCCAGCAGGAGCGCCGTTCTGCCGTTTGAGGTGCGCCAGCTTCCTGAGGAGCTGCTGCTGCTGGGTGCGGAGATGTTTCCTCTCCTGGGACTGGAGCCTCTCGCTATTGTGGAGCAGTCGCAAATACTCCCGCGCCTTGGTCAGGATCACGACCTTGGGCGTTTTGGGGCAGTCCGCCAGGCTCGGGATCTGGTCCCGCAGCGCCAGGAATCGCGAACGCAGGTCGTTGCGCCGCTTACGCTCCAGGTAGTTGTGTGTCTTGCGCCGTTCCGAGTCCTCACAGTCTGAGCTTTGTGGGCTGTTCTGTCGCGACCCGGGCCGTGACCTGGACTGCTTGTGTTGGGGATGCTGTTGCGGGCTCGGCTCCAGTGTGGGAGACTCCGGCTTGGTCCGCTTGCGGGGGGGCTCTGCTTCCGCATTGCTCAGGCTGTCGGGCGACGGAGCCGCGTAGTTGTGCTGCTGCTGGTGGATGGAGATGTGGAAGCGCTTCGTTCCAGGGTCGTGTGGATCAGCACGCACCGTAATGGTCACGGGTTTGCGGCCTACCAGCCGTCCCTTGTTCTGCTTGTTTTCCACTGTCACAACGTCGATCTCCTCATCATCTGCAACGACACCAAAAAAAAGCACCGTAACTCATAGTGCTGATCAGCAGGCAATTTTTCACCAAAACACCCTGCAGGCATCATGACACCCTCCTCCTTCACACAGCGACGCCAGAGTTTAAGGAGACAGTGGCATGGGATTTCTGGTTTGCAAGTCCATTTTCAACCTGTATGTTATTAGGGTACATTAATCAAGCTTATATTGACCAAAACCACCCCAGCAGCAAACTGCTCCAGTTTTGAAGGGGAGCTGAGTTCTGCTCCTCAAAGTGGTGCCAAACTGCAGACAGAACCAAAGCAACGTGGGGCACAACGCCAGGATGGCACTGCAGGGGACATTCAATACATCTTCCGGAGGGCATCCAAAACCACAGGCCAAAGCTTTAAAATCCGGATACAGTCATCAGACCTTGAGCACTTGACCAAAAAAAAAAAAAAACATCTGACACTTGTGGATCCCTCATTCATATTGATGAAATCAGCATCCATCCATGGCCACCAGACCTAGTCACATACCTGCCTATCTGGTAACACTGCCTTAATTTGGGCATCTTCCATCTCGCCACCACCACTCACATACCATCAAGTGAAGCATGGCAACATGAAAATCAGCCACTTTAAAAATTCAAAACTTCTAGTTCTGGGTTCACAGCTTTACTCACGTACTGAAGTTCTCCCGTGTGGGGATGTGACCAAAACACAGCTTCTCCTCCCTTAGATATGTGGAAGGGGGGGGTTTAAAGTCGCAGTCGATTGGTCAAAATTGAATTTGAAATGAGGGGAAAACCAGCAGGGTGGGGGAGGAGGGGCTGGTGCACGAGGTGCTTTGTTGCTGCTGAATAGGCCTTTCAGCAACACAACACTTTCGTGGGCCACAGAGAAGGGGCCCGGGGGGGCTTCCTTGCTTTTTTTTAAGAGGGTGTCCCATTCAGCACTGGTGCACTTTTCACAAGATTTGCAGGGTTTGCACTGATTTACTTTAACTCCCCACTTTTTACACCCATCTCCAGTGCAACAATAAATTGGTTATTTGATCAAGACCCAAAGCAAAACTATAATAACACTGTTGAAGTGTCCAGCCGTCTCCACACCTCTGATATTGCCACCAAAAGGCAAAACAAAAACAATCAGGTGGAAAAAACAGGCCTACTTTACCAGAACAACCAGCTAAAAAAGTAACTTGTGATTCAACGTCCCACATTAAGTGACCATTCGGCCGCTCCAGCCAATTTAAGGTGAACAAATCACCCCCCCCCCAGTGTTCTAACTAAAGCATCCAGCATCTGATTGTGTCACTGACATGTTAATCCAATTGCTTAACCCAACCCCCCAACACCAAGTCTGTTTCTATCTTGTAAAACAAATGTGCATTGAATGTATATTATGTGGGGATACGCTGTGTCAGCTGACCATCTGTTACAGAGTCCTTCTGGGAACGAGGGGGGGCTCAGCTAGAAACAAAAGCATTACCAGGGAACCCCCCTTGCGACCAAAATTACCCTAAACACCACGGTAATCCCACAGCACCGCGGAGGGGGGCGCTTACATCACCGCCTTATGGTCATGTTCAGTCCCAACTTTTCTCTGCGTCACGTGGAAATAATAAACAAGAGTTTCGAGGGATGTTGCGCGACGCCGACGCCGCGTGGCGTTGCCATAGTAATGCGCGACAACTGGCTTCGGTCCACGAACAACCACAACAAACGGGGTCTCTGCGCAACGCGAGTCGCCAAACGGCCAAGTCGATACAACGGAAGTAACGGCCGCGACAAGGGCGTAGTGGGGGGCGGGGGGGGTTAATGATAACTTGGTGTCCGCCCACGAACACGACAAAGTTGCCCCCAAAGGGGCGTTTTAACGCGAGACTCCACGTAATACGAGGTGTCCCCCCAAAACCCATCCGCGGCTCCGATAGTTTCGGATTGTGCGCACTGCGCCACCCCCCCACCCCCCAGCTGCCTCCCCGCACGCGGTTCTTACCGGATGAGTCGGTGCGGGACTCGGTCCCTGACGACGCCTGCTTCTTGCAGCTGCTCACAGGGAAGGTGAGCACGGCGGCGGGGTCCACGCAATCCGTGGCGACGTCTAGCAGCGCGCTCTGCGCCTTTGCGCACGGGTTCGGCCCGCTGTGCACCGCCACGGGAACTTTGGACGGGGGGGCGCCGGCCAGCCGGTCGCTCACAACTTTCTCCAGCTGTTTGCCGCTGGGAAATCCGCTCCACATGCAATCCTGGATGATGATGGAGCTGAGGTTGCCGAACACCTCATCCGTGTCGAATTTGTACGCGGCATCCAGCTCCTCGTCCGGCCCCACGAACTGCGACACCCAGTCGAGCCGGTCGCCCGGGGGGGCGTGCGCCGTGAATCCGGCGCCCTCAGCTGTCCGGGTGGGCGACAGGGGCGGGGTCGGCACCAGTTCGAACTTCTTCCAAATGTCCTCGCTCGGCGCCGTGCACGTGTAGAAATCCTGGTCCGGGTCACGGTAGTCATAGAAATAGTGCTGGTAGCGGTCGTGGTCCATGTCCCAACTGTCACAGCGTGGCGCGCTCGAACCGACCCCCAACATCTCGACTTCTCTCGATCTGCGGGAAGATACCAGGCTGCGTGACACACTGACCGAGTTATTAGTCAAATCTAAACAAAAACGAAAACACGCATCTCTACAAAACACACCGCGAGCGGCTTAAACAACGTGCTGCTGTGGAGGTCGATTCCAGCTGTTCCCAGCGGCGCCGGATCAGTTAATTGGTCGCGTATAATTAATTGCCGCGAGCCGAGCCCTTATCTGGACTGAGTCACTTTGCGGGGGGCTCTCTATGACGCCCCACACTCTTTGGCGTGATCCGATCGAGTGGCTCAGTAAAGCTGAACTTTCGAAATTGGGTAACATCCGTTATATAAGCGCAGTTACGGCGTACCGGCACCGGGACGGTCCCTGGCAGCCAGGAGCCTTCAGACGGAAACACTTACCGGTTCACCGTGTGGAAACCAGGCGTTCGACAAGCATTGAGGACCAGAGGGAGCAGCGGCAGCCCAAAAACGGGACCCCCAACAAACGTGACCCTTGTCAAAAGGTGGCTGAACAAGAAGCACGAATAATCCCGCTGCGGTCTTTCCTCCAGGTCACAGGGACCGCGGACACATCTCCAGGACGAGAAGGTAAAACGAGGAAAAAGTTCCAGCTGGAAATATCTGGATCATCCGCGCTCGGAAGGTCGGAGAGGAACAAAATAAGTCAAGTTTCAGATTTGTGATCCGAGCCGCTGGAGGCGATTCTCGCTGCTGTCCTCGATGTCCACTTTAGGGTGAATTTACCGCCCTGGTCAAACGCATAACCCGGCCGGTGTGCGCTCTCAGTCCGGGAGGAGGCGGCGTGCGGCAGTCGGGAGTCCATGCAGCAGCGCACTGGAACTGCGGACACTTTAAAAACCCGCAGCGCTATATGATCCGCTGAAGAATAGGGTCTGATTAGCATATTGGGCGGGGCTGACGTTTTAGTCACGCCCGCCGCTTAAAGCTACAGCGTTCCGTTGAGTCGGGCTCAGGTAGGTGGTAAATCAAAACTAACCTGCGCGGAAACTGCAAGAAAAAAAGATTAACAAATGCGGGCCTTTTTAACGCATAACAAAAGAATCGCAATTGTGATTTGTGATGGAAAGCGGTTCACACACAAAGAACCGTGAATATGCGCCTATGCTCCACTCTTGTTTTGATCTATTCAAAAATGTTGAAACTACCAAAACGAATGAATGTCAATGTGAGTTTCGGAGTTTTATTTCGGTTTGGGGGATTTAATTTGAGGGAATGTGTGTCTGTGTTTTTTTGGGATGATTTTCCGTTTTAAAATGTTGGATTTGTTTCTGTTGATGAGTTTATAATAAAATGATGTTTTGCAGCTGGATTTAATTTAATCATGTGTGGGGGGGGGTTGCAAAAACCCCCTAAATAACTTAATCATTTCAACACTTCACAAAGTACTGTTCCTCTGTCTCCCTGTTCTGTGAGTAAAACGAGTTTGATTTACAACTAGATAGGTCAATTCTGGAGGTCATCTGTAAATATTAGACTCATGTGGACAAACACTCAGAGTGACCAAGTTGGGATGCTGACATCATAAAATAGTCAAGTGATGATAGACCAGTTTTCCTGATCCAGCATTAATTTCGTGAATAACATGGACTTCAAGTGAACCCCTCCTATCTTTACCGTTGCTTAAAGATGTTTGCTGGTTGAGATATGACTGGCCTAATTCGAGGGGGGCGGGGGGCGTGAAAAAAATGGGGAAAAGAAATTTTGGTGAACGGGGAATAAAATGGGCACTCCTTGTGCCGAACACTGTCGGCTTCTCGCTTTTGCCCGTCTTCGCTGGAAACGTTGACCTTACATGGAACAAAACCTGCAGGAAAGGCTTATCTCCTGTCCCCTGGAGCCTCCGTCAAATGCTGAGATTCGAAAGAGGAAGCCTCCTTCTCTCCGTCTCTAAATCTATCCATCTCTCTCACACTATCTCCCGCTTGCTCCAAACGTGCGGGATGGTGTTGGAATGTGTGAATCTAGGAAGAACCATCAATATGTTTCTTGCAAAGTAGCAGCGGGCCGGGCGGGGGTTTTAGGCAAACTGTGATTTTGTTTTTCTCTAACCGGTCTGTACCCTACTTTGAATGATAGATGGAGCAGCTCTCGCCTCCGGGTTGATGAACAATGATGAACAATGGGCCCTTAATCCCCTTACTGCGGTGAAGATTGACCATCAGAAGTGACATGATCAGCACCCTGGTTTGATCTGTTTCAAATAATGCTTTGCTCTTCTTTGAGCGCTGCGCCCCGCTCTTGGGAACGGCCAATCGGCAGAGTCTGGCCTCTTCAAGGACGTGTGAACGGCTAATTTGGGATTACTTTTGCCCAGCTTTGCATGTGAAAGGTAGGGGAGCTGGAGACATTGCAGCACTCCCCCACCACCCAGTCAACCCCCGGTGGTGTAACTGGAGACACTGCGGGGACCCCACCCCGACAGTCTCCGGGGGACAATGGGAGAGGTATGTGGAGCTGTGGAACACGCCGGCTGATTTGCAAGCTGTTCGCACGCTAGTGGCGCTAATTAAGGAGTCGGCCTTCAGAACCGCGGGTCTCATTTCCGCGGGACGTTGCTTGGATTACTTAATGTGCCACGACGCTGCTATACAGACAAGGACAAATTAACAGGCAATTAAAAATAATATATCTGACGGCCCTTTTATAGTCATCGCCCCCACCTCTCAGCAGAGAAATACATGGGAACCACCACTTCGCTTTTTTGCTCACCGGTGAGAAGAATTTGACTAAATCTAGTGGGCGAAAAGTGTCCCACATTGCACCTCACTTGAGGAACATGCTGGAGACACCGGTAGCTCCTCCAGCCTGTCCGTCCATCCGTTATACTTAACCGCTTTAGCCTGGATAGGGTCACAGCAGCTTGTCCCGGAACCACTGAGCGCCAGGCTACAAAACCACAACCTCTATAGGGCGCCAGTACATGGCAGGATTTAAAATTGCAAATAACATCAAATTTGGCTTAAAAAGAAGTGACAACTAACAGTAGGTTTCGCAACACTGTATGTTTGCAGGTCACCCCCCCCCCCATCATCAGAGAGCTTTCATCTCCCTGCCCCCCACCTTCCCATCCAGCCGTGAGGGAACGGCCTTTAAGATATCAGCGGCAAGTGGGGGTCCAAAGGGCCCCAAGGAGAAATTAACTCATCACGGTCACAGGACAGTCTCAAGGTTCCTCCCAAATATCCCTGACTATTTAAAGTATTTCCCACCGACTTTTCGGCTCAGACAACGAATGAGTCCAAACGTCACCTTTCATTCTGATTTCATTTACTGCGTGGGACCCCCCCTCCTGCCAGCCTGCAATTAGTGGACCCCCTGTGGTCCTCGCCCCAGCCCACATGGCCACGCTGAAATGCTGCGTCACTTCATTGATTCGTGTTGCACATCTGCTGGCGTGCATGTGACCGGCCACCGTCCCGGCTGCCGTGTCGTCCCGGCTGCCGTGTCGTCCCGGCTGAAGGAGCACGAGCGGACGGTCGCTGCCTCGACGTGTCCAGGCCCGGCACATATTTGAGTTCCTTCCTTAAACACACAAAGACAATCACAAGACACATTCCCAGATCTAAACCTGAGACCATTTGGTGACCAGATCACACTGCTGCCCCACACACCACCTGTTACCCCACACAGGAGTAAGACATCATTCTTCAGCTGTTGCTTCATTTAACCGTTATCCCCCCTTTTTTTACAGAAGTTTGCTTTGCCGTTGGCGGACCCCGCTGGCTCTTTGTGACTAATTAAAAGCCACCAGAAGAGGATTTCGGTTGGATTTTTCCTGCTGTTGGGAGTTAATCATTGTTGGGAAGCCCATTGTAACGTGTAACTAATGGAGTTGCGCTGCTGATGGAAAGGCCTCTAGATCATGTTTGGATGCATTCAAAAATTTCCCCACGTGCACAATTTCCTTAAACAAATTGTTAAAACATTTCTGTATGTAACATATTTTAAATCAGTGTATGATGTGTATGAATCCACAGATGGGGAAACCTGGTTTCAGCAGATATTTTGATTAAATTCTCAGTGGAGAGGGAATCCTTTTTACTAAAAGGCTTGTAATACGCAGGACTCTGACTGCAGCACAAATCCCGAGCCTTGCAGGCAGCGTCTGAATTGGCAGTTCCATTCATCTAGGAATGCGTGGCTCCGGGCACACGGGGGCAGCCTATTGGCCAGTCTCCAGTCAGGAGCCCCCTTTTGCCTCTCATTGGCCGCCGTTTGAATGTGACTCGGCCAATGGCGTCTCGCGCATCATAAAGCGCCGTCCACTTGTAAATGCAGGGAAGGCACGCATGGGCCCTCCCCATTGTGTGGGGCGTCTGGCTCCTGAAGTAACAATGTGCCGGTCAGTCACTGCCCCTCTCCTGCCTGGGGGCCCTCCTGGGCCGAAGGGGGGGGTGGGTGGGATGCTCTGAAGCAGACAAGATATGAATTCATCTTGGCTTCCACATCCTGTAAGACCTGTTACAGACACAAGAAGTTTGCTTTTTTTGCTGACTCCTTTCTCTGAAGCAGGGGGTCCACAGTTAGTGACTGTGAAACCACATAGGGACTGATCACTACCACCACCACTGACCACCTTCCACTGTACCATCACTACTGACCACCGGCACTGTACCATCACTACTGACTGCACTGATACCCATTTCTTTATCTATCTATCTATCTATCTATCTATCTATCTATCTATCTATCTATCTATCTATCTATCTAATAGGGAGATATGGTGGCTTAGCAGGTTAAGTCAATGCCCCACATCTTCTGGGCAACCTGTACTGTGTGTAGTTTACATGTTTTCCCTATTTTTGCATCCCTCAAACGTCCACAAATGAAAAAAAAAGCATTTATTATTGATCTATTTCTCTACTGATCAATTTATCCATTCAGCTTGTCTGTGGTACCAATTGCACTGTTTTCTCTTGTACTTCTGTGCAAAAGCAGAACGCTGGCAAAGTGAACCTGGAATCTCGTGAATAAAAATGAATGATTATCAGAGCAGTGCTAAGCGAACGAATGCAAGGTAAATTTGCCAAATAAAAGTAAAAACACTGCCATGGTGTCACTGCCTGTTATATTATCACATGCATTTCCAGTTGAAAATAGTCTACGTTCGGTGAAATATTTCCTCCAAATTTATTTATGGGTCTTACAGTTCATGAGGACGTGAAAGAGGTCACTGCCCTAGAAAAGATCAAAAATCTGCTGTGAAGTGACTCACGATGTCAGGTTTGTACACTAAGTTGCTTACGCTGATTTGCCGGCTTTCGTACTACGTGGTTGTTTTACTGCGGCGGTTGGGGGTGATGAACTATGATGAACTTTGATGAACGGACGGTACTACAGTAGGGGAGGTGTTGGAAGCGGTGAGCTTCGATTTCCCGGGGAGAGGCGCTAACCGCTGCACCGTCCGCAAAAAATCCGAGTCGCTCGGATTCTCCTTCCCAAGGATGTAAACCAAACGCTTCAAAGAGTGCCGGG
Source organism: Arapaima gigas (assembly GCA_900497675.1). NCBI lineage: Eukaryota > Metazoa > Chordata > Actinopteri > Osteoglossiformes > Osteoglossidae > Arapaima > Arapaima gigas. The sequence continues at coordinate 337,616 of UFQX01000348.1, read as the reverse complement.
GGGGGGGTATTTTTAATTCTGTCTGGAACATCTGCTATGAAGCACTTTGGGACAATTTGCTCAAGAGAGAAGTGCTGTTATGACCTCTTCTGGGCTGACTGATTTACAAAGGATTGTCTGCTGAGATGGTGTTTGCTTGCAAAGCGCCTGATTTATATCCTTTTTGCACAATGTTCACACCTCCCTTTGTTGTGCTTGAATAAGAAGGAGTACAAGTTGTGCAAAAAAATAACACTTGCTGTCGGTTTCCATGGTGAATCGGCTCCGATCGCATCCTGGCCAGATAAGTCTCCCTAGTCAGTCGGCCGGCGCTGAGCAACAGGCTCAATCAGTCAACTAAATTAATTTTATTACAGCACAACCCAGGGACATTTTATAAAAGTGTGTGTGTGTGGGGGGGGGGGCACAAGGTGAGGATGTTCGTGCGGTAATAAATTTTTTGGATGCGGTTCACCTCGGCTGTTCCCCCCCCCGGTGGTCCACTCCATCGCACGTGGCGGACGTGGGCCCGCGCGTGCCGTCCTCGACCAGCCCCTGTTTACCACGTTCCGGGATGGGTCAAAGTCCCCAGGACGGAGCTCCGCCGTGAGGCCCATGCGTTACCCATGCTGGTTTGTGAACGCAGATGTTGGCTGGAAAAGGGGAAAAATAAGAAAATGAAGATCCTGTCACAGTTACAGCTGCACAGGAACCACATGAAGGAGACTGAGGCAAATTTAGGTCTATTGTTCAGACGTTATTACATCGTTGTATGTTTATTCGTTTAGATGATGATCTTCACTAGAGTGACGTGCAGTGATTTACCCATTTATGCAGCTGGGTAATTTTTACTGTGTCAATTGAGAGTAAGTACCGTGGTTCAAAGGAAGCTCACATGTTATTGTTCTCCAATTCTCTGTCCTGCTTGTAGTTTTGCTTGTAGTTAATTGATTGATTTATGGAAATTGCTTCGGTGAGAACTGGGCATCCTGCTCTACTCTGGAAGGAGCCAATACGTAGCATGTTTGCAGCCCAGGATAATTAGATTTTATAACTTTCCCCCGGTGGGTGATGGAAGGGTAACATAGTGTTTCTGAGATATTTCTGTCTTCTTATATTGTTTACATTTTTTTTTTTGTAGATGGATATTTTATTGAAGCGGTTCAGGTTCCTCGCCTCGGGGTGCATCCAAAGGGCCCCTCCTGGGAATGGAAGCAGCAACCTTGCGATCCGTAACCAGTGCAGAACCAGCAACTGGGCATATTTTTTGTTGTTGTTGTTGTGTGTGTGTGTGTGTGTGTGTGTGTGTGTGTGTGTGTGTGTGTGTGTGTTGGGGGGGTTTGGCATTTTTGGAAGAAGCCAGTTGCCCAGACTACACACGGAGACCAGAATTAGGGGGAGGATTCCAGTCTGGGCCCCGGCTCCTTCTGCACCTATGTCCTGCGGTTTGGGGTCACATCCACCCCAAGCAGCCTGGAACTGATGACACCACATCTGCTGTGTTCTTCACCGTTGGCATCTGCACCACCAGATACCTCATCACCAAATCTGCCTTCCTAGAGCCTTTGGGCTGGGCGGATTTCCGTAACCCCCGGACGACCCCAGAGGAACCACTCAGCAGTTTGTTGGTTTGAGCCCCAGGAAGAACCCTGCTGAGGGACGTGCCGCGCAATGTTTTGGCCACCCAGGCCAGCCGTCCTCCTGCTTTGTTTTCAACTCCGTACGTTTAATGCAGAGACACCTAGTGGGCGGACTGGGTATTTGCCGCAGACACAGGTGGGACCTTTTCCTCTGTTTATACACCAGGCCAACTCCACACTGAGTATCCCACACTCCGGTAAACCGCTTTACACCCTGTACATTCGCAAGCCCTTATCGACTACTTTAACAGTCTGCGGGAATGAGTGAAAACACCTGAAAATATACGAAATGCATGTACAGTATTTTAAATATTGATAAAAAAAAGCAATTAATTTTTTTTTCTAAATTCACTTGCACCCCTTGAATTTTTTACAAACTGCTTATCTACTCCTACTGCAGGATGTTTGCAGAATAAATTGAATAATTCAGCACAACACGTACGTTGAGGCTGTGGGGGGTGTTGTGGGCAGCAGGGGGTGTGGTGGTACAGTAGGAGCCCCTTGCCCGGCCCCTGCCCTCCAGGCCTTCCTGCCCCAACAAGGCCCCCTTTTATTCTCCCCCAGCCGAACCGAGAGCATCTGTTCGCTGTGCCATCAATCTGCGTGTGTGTCCCATACACACAAACACACACACACACACACACACACACACACACACACACACACACACACACACACACACACACACATGCGCGCGCGCAGGATCCCTGACACATGTACGCACACAAACGAACACACAAACACACAGACTACTGGAAGTAAATTATCTGGTTCCACGGAGGAACCAAACGGTCAGAAGCACTTTGGCAGAGATCAGGTTTATGGTTCTAATTTCATTTTCTCGCCATTTTAACTGCATTTTGGCGAGTTGCTGAAATCATAAGTGACTCTAACTTGATTTTGACCAACCCGACTGACCTTGGCCTCTTCTTTCTGTATGGAGAAGTAGTGTGTCTTAAAGAGAGATTAATCCTTTCCTGCAAAGATGCATTTCGAAGCAATCCAGTTAGATGGACAAAACACACTGCAGCTGAATGGGTTTTACTGTGTGCGGAAAATGTGACATTGCACACCATTTCGAAAGCGCCACTCTGTGGGGGGCCAACGTGTCCTGTGTTGCCTGTAGCACTGGTGCCTCGCGGCACCTGGACATGGGTTTGAATCCAGCTTGGTTTGTGTGGAGTTTCCACATTCTCCACGTGTTCGCGCAGGTTTTCTCCCACAGTCCAAACACTCGTGTTTCCGGTGAACTGATGACTCTGTTGATGCCTGCGGTGGATGTCAGAGTGTGTGTGAGTGTGTGAGCGTGTGTCGCGCTGTTCTGCTGTGTGACACATGTGACGAGGAATGACTGAGGAGCTACTGCAGTCAGTGTAATGCTACACCTTTGACAAAAGTGTCAGATGAATAAATAAGAGTCATTCATCTTGGGAAAAAAGTGTTTGCTAAACGATTAAGTGGGCACTCACAGGACATTTTATTAGGTACATGCGGCCATTTCTGCACGTGGTTTGTGACTCAGCATACGAGGCACACTGACCAGGTCTGGAGGTCCAGGTACTGTGTGAATGACCATTAGGGTGGACCAGACATTGTCCCAGTGGCTGTGAACACGACTTGACCATCGGTGCCGGTCGCTCTGGTTCCACCGTTTCAGAAACCGCCGAACCCTGTGGGACTTTTACACACCACGGTCTCACAAACATGATGGTACTTTACCTTACTTTACTGCAGTAACCTGTACTGGCTCACCTCTCAGGCCAATAGAGTATGTTTGGGATGAGCTGGAATGTGATGTTAACAGAATAAATGTGCAGAAACGCCAAAGCTGACCAACCACCATGGACAAAGAACCCTGTGGAAGCAAGTCCATCACCTTGTGGCTCAACTCCTGCAGTTCTGGAGTCAGAAGAGGATCCTACACTAATGTACCTAATAAAGTGGCCAATCAGAATAAATCGGTCTTCCACATTTTCCCTGCGCTAGATTACCAGGTTCTCCTGAAGAACCACGATCTCCACCCAGGACCTGCTGAAGGAGCCATTTTGAGTCTACAATGACATCAGGATGAAGACAGGGTCTGAATTAAAAAAATATAATAAATCTGCCTAAAACTAGTAACCTTTCATGGAGAATAATTTGGGATTTTTGGACAAACTTTCCAGAAATTGCAGAACGGTCGATCAACTGTAGTGATGACGGGGACTCAGGACGTCACGTCTCCTTGAGTTTCTCTTGTCCTCTCACACTCTTTGTCCCCTTCTTGTCTCCCTACCTGCTGAGCCTGTCCTTTCTTAATGCCTGCGTGTGGCCCACCACCCCCCACCCCCACCACCATCATCTCACACCCACGGGCCACTGCAGGTCCAGAGGACCTGCGCTAAATAATACATGAGAGCACAGGAGCGGGTTAATGTATGGATGGAAGATAACTGATTGGTCCCTGGACACCAGGACACAGCACTGGCCATCAAGAGCTGCTCACTGTACTGGGGAGGAAGTGTGTGTGGGGGGGGGGGGTGAGGAGAAGCAGAACAGGCGGGTTGGGGGGGCTGGGAAGAAAGATTAAGGGTGGATAAAGAATGAGAGAGCAACAGAGAGGGAGGGTTGAGCAGATGGAGAGAGGGTGGAGGAGAAGAAAAGGGGAAGCAGGGAGGTGTGGGTTAATGAACGTTCCTTAGCCCCTCCCACCCCACCCCCCATGGGGCAACCACATGCAAAATAGGAAAAGTGTGGATAAACACATGGGAATAGAGGGACAAACGAAGACAGGTAAGAGGCATTAAAGTAGATGCTAGGAGACATGCAGAGTAAGGAGGTGGGAAGATGGAGAGACAGGTTGGAACACAAGTCCTCCAAACATCTTGGATGAGTCCAAATTGTGTGTATGTGTGTGTGTGTGTGTGTGTGTGTGTGTGTGTGTGTGTGTGTGAGATTGGCCTGTAATGGATTGGCTCCCCATTCAGTGTCTCCCCTACCTCCCACCCTGTGCTTCCAGGACAGATTCTGAACCACAGAGATGAGGCACTACATTAGGTGATCGTTCAGGACGAGTATCTTTAGGACATGGGGACCAACGTTTCTCCACATTTGTCCTGGCCTCACAACTGCTCCTCCTCTGCTCTGGAACAATCCTTTTGAAGGGAAAGCGAACAGAAGGAGCTCGGGTGCTAAGCCTCCGACTCAACTATTTGCCACAGTGAATTGTGGCAATTTTGTAATTGAAGCCCCCCCCGGTGGTGGTTGGAAGTGGGCAATACACAGCTGAGCTGGCGGGGGAGATGGTCAGCCAGGAGACGGGGGCACGCATTCACCCACCGCTACATCTTTATAACTGTCAATTACACTTTCTTATGTCTCAAAGTGCAGGTGGTGACCCGTCGCCACAGATGGAGGTCAAGATGATGGGGTCACACGTGGTCTGGTCCAGAGTTACAAATGGCAAATGGTGTATTTGGGAGTGTTTCTTTCTTTGAGGTGGGAAGGTGGACTGTTGGTGTCCTCAGGTACCACCACAACTTGACCGCAGACACACAGCCCATGGCTCTGGGGAGTCCTGCATGCAGGGGGGGCAGCAGGCGATGTGCTGTTGGAGCTCATTTGAAAAAGAACCCAGGTTTGAAACCCAACACCTGCTGTAGCAAGTTTGAGAAAGGTACTTACCCTGAATTACGCCAGTAAAAAATGACCAGATGTACAAATGGGTAAATCTCTGTAAACAGTAGAAAGGATGGGGGGTGGCGGGTCAGGGCTGTAAAGAAATTAGTTTCTGGGGGACTTTTTTTTTTAAGTTTTCATGCCATTAAATGATTACTTTTTACTCCCAGTCATTTCAGCAGAATCGCTTTTGCTTTGTCCGGCAGGTTGTTTTTTTGTGTACGTTACTTCGGAAGACTACTCCAAAGTAAGATTATTTTTCTTTTTGTAAAATAGAATACAATACATCAAATCATTTTGCCACACAGTGTACTGTGGGTGGTGGTGGTGGTGGTGGGGGGGGGGGGGTTGGTAGAAAANGGGGGGGGGGGGGGGGGGGGGGGGGGGGGGGGGGGGGGGTTGGTAGAAAAGATCTGCCCCAGGTGCCAAATACCTTGGGTAGCGTCATATAATAATGCCTTATAAAAACTAATTACAAATGTCCACATTTTTCTTCATCCTTTGTGCCTGAAACACACCGTTACAAAAAAATTATACCTCGTACCTCCAAGGATTAAGACGATGTAACTATGAAAAAATCCAGACTTTCTTTTTCATCTTGGCAGAGTCTTTAATGTTTCTTTAATACACCTTACAGCTGCACAAGTTTTGCATATCGATGTTTGCTAAAATTCGCTAATGACGTTAAAATTGGTGATTCCCCTCCATATATATAATTCTATTTGTATTTCAGCCTGGAAACTTTTGGCCAAATTCTGCTTCCTTTTGCCCTCACAGATCTGGTAGAATCCCACTGTAGTATTTTATCTGTGACATTTTTAATGCTTACAGCCATCCCACAATCTGGAGGTCCTGGAGATATTCAGGGGTGTGAAGAGAGAGGAATAAAGAACCCGCCGAGCCCCGAAACCCACCAGCCCCCTTCCCTGCCCCCGCCACCTCCTACTGCAATGGATCCACTTGGGAACCATCTTCTTAATTTGTGTTGTTGGGGCAACAATAGTTAACACCAACAATACCGAGCCACAGGTCACGGAGGGCTGAAGAAGAGTGCATCCTTGACCCATTGTCCAACCGCCGCATGTTTGTCAAACGGGGACTGAGGTGCCTTTGAGGGGAAACCAAGCAGCACATATCAGCACATTAGCACATGAGCACATCTCCCACTTCCTCCCGAAAGCCAGGCACCAGCAGAGGCTGGGGGACTGCGGGGGGTGGGATTGTTGTGGGTGGGGGATGGGAACTCTAAAGGAATTTGACTCATTCATACTTCACTTCCCCATGAATATAACTGATATAACCACACCCCTCCGCCACCCTCTCTCCCTCCTCTAGTAGCCCCCCTCAAAGATGTAAAGAGAGTTTTTACCATATGACTACACGGGCATATTGGAGCCGTGTGTGTGTGTGTGTGTGTGTGTGTGTGTGTGTGTGTGTGTCTGTGTGTGTCTGTGTGTGTTTGTATGGAGGGGGTGGGTTTCCAAATCATCTCCTCAGCTCCTGTCACCTTTAAAATTCCCATTAGTTCTGAAACTGCCTACAGTTTGCTGCCCTGTATCAGTAGTGCTCTTTTTATGAATTGAAGGAAAAAGATGTTAAAATCCATCGTGTTACTATAGTTATTAGTTGAATTAGTACTTTTTTTTACATTTGCAAACTATTGCACTGGGTCACAGCAATATAGAAATATACTTATGTTAGAAGGACAAGGGGCTGCGGTGTCTGAAAGGCCTGGTCACACAAGAAGAAGATTCCAATAGTTGCCCAGAAAGTCAAGAATGGGGTTATATTATCCTTTAGATCAAATGTTTATTTTTGTAGGAAAAGGGACAAAAAAGGAAAATTAATGAACTCTCCCACTTCTTTATAAAGGGAATGTCAGATATAAAGCTCATCAATAAGCTTTTTCACCACATTTCTCAGGACAAAGTGGTTAAAAATGATGGAAGACTGGATGGACCATATTTTGTTTTTCCTTAAACTTACCTTATCTTTGCAAAAGTTTGACTTTGTTACTAAGTGCTAAAGCTGTGATTTGTTGTTTCCTGCCTCCATTGGCTTCAGGTTGATGCAGTTCAGTTTTGGCTTCTTTGTCTAAAGCTCTTTGTTGCTAAAAGCACCTTTGTTTCCATTGAATGATATTTCAAATATCATCCGATAACTGTGACACTTTTACATCACTGCTGCATGTACTTTTGAGTATTGCACAAGCCTAACATTGTTTGAAAGTGTAATAAATAAACAAAAAAATTTATAAAATAAGCAAATTAAAATGACAGCAATAATATTAATTGCTACTGTGCTGCGCAGTGGCCTCTGCAGGCCGTGGCTGGTACTGCAGGCCAGTGGTGAAGGCCACGGGGTCCCAGTCGCTACGGTGCAGGTCATGCGTGTGCCTGGCGTGTTCCCATGATGCCGTGAAACTGGGGTTCGATGGGTTAATGTATTGCAAACATTTTCCAGATGATCTGGTCCCATGGTAGCCCCCCCCCTCCCCCTCTCAGGAAAAGGGCATCAGAACAGAGTAACTGCACCCGAGACCTCCAGCTCCCCAAGTCTCCTCCCTAAGGTGGATTAATTGTGCAGAAGAATGATGGAACCCCAGGAGAAGCGGAGAGAGAGGGGTGGAGTCCTGCCGCTTCTGGCAAAGACAATCCGGTGACATCGGGATCAAAACCCTGCCTTCTGTCACCTGGAGCGTCAGAGCAGTAAATCTGGAATTTTCTATCACCCGGCAGGTTTCTGCGGGGCAGCTGTTAGCGCGGCAGTTAGCGGTTTGACCTCCCCCCTTCCTGTTATACTCCCCCCGATCAAGGTATTTACCCTGAACTGATACAGTAAGAATTACCCTGCTGTAGAAATGGTAAATCACTATAAGTAGCTTAATGTGTCAGCTGTTGGTTTTCGGCTCAAATGGGCCAGATTGGAACCGACTGGCCAGAGAGGGAACTGACTGTAGAGGTGGAGATTCATTGCAGCCCCACTGCATGATGGGACAGGAGGCACACAATGCAGTCAGCTGTGTTAGTGTTTCACATCTGTTGACGGGGGTTCTGCTTTTACGGGGGGGTGTTTGGGTGGTGGTGGGGGGGCTCTGAGGAATAAAGACATGCGGTAAATCTGTTCAGCTCTTCATCCCCCTCCCCCAAGTATCATCCCCCGACCCACCGGTGAATCGACCCCATCGGGGTGGGTGTATTTCTGTCCCACTGATAGTTCGCCGATGGTAGTGAGAGATTTGGGGTTTCGGGGGGGGGGGGGTTGTACCTGCGGACTCAGCACGGGGTGGGGGGGGGTGGCTGAATAAACAGCCATGTGGTGATGCACGGTTCATATCTGCAGCAGTTTTACACCCCACCCCCCCACTCTGTCCTCCTCTGGCATCTGCACTCCAGTGGGGTTTTCTAGCTGCTTGCCCCTTATTGGTGAATCAGACCTGTCAATGTCTCCGATCGATCACCCCCCCACCCCCAGCCCTTGACACGCACCCACACCAAACCCTGTCTGAATATCGGCTGGTCTGTCACTAAGACGGGTGGGCGTCCGTCTTCTGGGCTGCTGACCAAAGCATTAATGCGGATCGACGGGCTGCAGGACGACAGGGTCACTGTCAGCGTGGCGTCCGGCGGCTGACGGAAATATAAAAATAAAAATAGACCTTCATTTACAGAGAGTATTTCACGCTGGGTGTTTCTGCGCATGGCAGAAGATGCTAAAACGAGTCGATCATCGGCTCGAAAGTACATTTACGAGAAATTAAAGCTCAAACGTATAGAAACGTAAGAGACACGATTATGCAAACGAGCCATGAAAAAGTTTGCAACCAGAAGTAAAACCAAAACATACATCTGAATTTATTTATCTCATGTTTTCTCTAAAGTGATTTAAAATGTGAAGCTGCTAATTTCTGCTCTAAGTGCTTTGCTGAAGGTGGAATTCAAACCCAGGGCCTTCAGCTTCCACTACTGCCTGCTGCCCTCAGATTAATTCATAATTTTCGTCATTTTTGATTTTTAAGAAAGAGAACATCTGAACAAAAGCGGCAGACTGGTCAAACCCAGACTGGACTGGAAATAAGCAATGTTGGGGCAGCAAATGGACTTGTGATTGAGGCCAGCAGATAAGTTGATGAGCGGAGATTTTGGACAAATGTTTGCGTTGTGTTTCAGTGATGGACGTTAAGGGGTGTGTGTCGGGGGGGGGGGTGTCGGGGTCGGGGATCAGAGGGGTATCATGTTTCAACAGATCTGTTGCTCTTTGAATCCTGGTGTCCATTTGGCTCTGGAGGGGCAAGAAAACGCAAAGCAGGGGGGGGACAGCTGGCTGTGCTGGGGTTCGTATTGCCTCTCACAGCAGGAAGGCACCTGGCAGTGCCGGGGGTTGGAGCCCTGCAGCGTGGGCCGCAAACATCAGCCTTATCTAGACGATCCTGCTCTCCCCAGACCCCCGTTTGCCCTGCTGCTGGAACCCGATTCCTCAAATGTGGGTGTGTCTAAGAGCGAGGAAGCGGGATAATCTGGGCAGTTGACCTTTAACCTTTGACCACCCCCCCACATGGTGCTCTGAACGCGTCCAGCATCCCCAGAGCGGATGGTATTTTGGGGTGGTGCTGCATCTAGGACGGACCACCATCTGAGGACCCGCCCACTGCGGTAAACCCCACATGGACTGGTCACCAGTAGATGGTCACACAGGCTTGCGGTGCAGCGGTCAGCTAACCTCACAGCGGGTTAAAGTCCACAGTGACCGAAACTCAAGCCTCAAACACACAGACCGCTCCGGTGATGTTTCATATCGGGTTTTCTGCGCGGTTTTCAAGCCCTGGAATCAGAACAGGACAGGTGTGGTCCGTTTCTGTGATCCATCCCGTCCACGTGGTCGGAACTGGTCCCTGAAACAAGTTTATCCCGAACCCGAAGTCCAATCCAGGACAAAGGGGATGTGGCGACACCTACAGGACAGCCGAGCACGTGGCGGTGATCGGGACCGCGCTTCGCCCTCAGGGGACCTGCGGCTCCTTCTCCTCCCGCTAAGTGCTTCTCTAAGCGTTTCTCCCGCTCGGTGTCCTTCAGGGCTCCGCTGGGGGTCTGGATGGAGGAGGGGGGGGCACCGGCAGATTAAATTCACGGGCGGTGCCTGGCGCACGTGCGGCGCGGTGGCCGAGGGGCGCGCGCGGGGAACAGTCGCGCGCTCGATTTCTCATTAATAATTAATGACCGACTGCGGCTTTTTTGACTGTTTTTTTTTTGTTGTTGTTTCTTTTAAATTTCCCGCATTGTGTCCACACTGCGCGGTCTCAACGCACAACCACAGCCGGGTGAAAAGTGACTAAACGTGGATGGATAAGTATAAATCAGAAGTGCAGTACAGACGTCTGGAGATAATAAATCGAATAAATTGTATTAAAAATGGTCTCAGGGGGAGTGGGAGGGTCATACAGGCCGCTATGTTACAACCTAACAACTTAAAATACAATACAGGTTTCAGCGGACAGAAGGTTGTTTCGCATAAACGAGAATAGTGACATCTCTGTGCTGTTTCGTGGGAGGTCTCTGTGGTGGGGTCACTAGTGGGGAGTCGCACTGCGACAATCTTCTCCTCCTTAGTCTGTTGTATTTACTGTTTCTCCCTCACGTCCCTGTTACCTGCAGGCTTTATTTTGGTTTTCCAGATTATTGCACCATACAAATTGTCCTTTTCAAAATATTCCTTGAGAAAATAAAGGAGCTTTGAAGTTAAAAGGTATTGTCTGAGTTTTATGCATTTTTCTGCTTCCATTTGAGAATAAGCAGTATGTGTGTATGTTGATTTTTAAATACAGTATTAAATTTATTATCATGAATTATAAGTCTATAAGTTTAATTCCGTCATGCGATATATGGGTATGGGCCTGGATGTGGTTAAGGCACTAACAGCCTGCCGCACCTCCACCACTGCCCAATAGGTGGCGATAGACCACTAGTTTTGTATTTGCCGTTCTTTATTGAATGTGTGTCGGCAGTGGTATTCTGTTGAACGACCCCCCCCCCCACACACACAGTGACATCCTGTCATTAAACTGTGTCGACTCGTCACTTATCCCCGTTTCCTATTCCACACATTATCACACAAATAAATCTGTACACTGGAGATATTTCGCAGGGTAATGTTCACTCAAGCTTTCATAAAACCATAAATAACTGCAGTTTGTCCTCATCTGTTTATTTCCAGTTGCTGACACGAGTAGGCTCTACCCCCAGCAGCCTCGCACAGGTAACTCAGGTTTCCCCACTGCTGCGTGAGCGGGATCCTCACTTCCTCGGCCCCGTCTGAACACCGACGTCGGCTTATGAATCATCCACACTGAAAATATGAAGCGATCTGACATGTTGCCAGTGCAACGGGTGATTTTTCCACCTTTTCCACCCAGGAGACCTGTGGACCGCAGCTGTGCTGTGGAGAGGTGCGTGAAGTGTGTTTAAAATCCCCGCCACAGGTGGGAGTGAGAAGCGAAGAAAGGTTGGAAACTCCTATTTGAGTTGCGCCTCAGCTTGCTCAAAATAGGAGGTGTCATTCTAATTCACTCCGGACTCTGGCCCTATGAGAAACACTAATAAAAACCCTCCGTCAGCCTTGTTTTCTGGAAAAAAATCAATTTTGCTCTTTCAGTAGGGCCCAAACTGAAGGCCCACGAGGGGGACCACAGCACCTGGGTAGTTCTGCTTCTTGCCCTTCTTGTCGTTGTCTCCTTGTTTTGGTTGTTATATTTTTTGATTGCGAAAAGGGGGAATAAAAAAGGTGCAAATCCCTCCACGTGGTCACTCCCCAGAATAAGCACACCCCCCCGGGGATCATACCCTGCCCCCCTCACATCTACCGTGTAAAGGGTGTTTCATTCAAATTACTCATTTTCTGCACAAATCTGAGAGTGTGGACAGATTCTGGAAAAGGAATTTTGACTTTCAACTCGGGACTAAAACAGTCACCTTTGAATAACACGGAACGTTGTTCTCCTGATGTTCCAACTGTCACTTGTTCTTCAGATGGGTGTGTAGTGGGGCCAAAATACAATTTCAGGAATGTTATCCAGTACTTTCATTTTTACTGACAAATGATATATTATGAAATGGTTATATATAGAAGGTAAAACTCAGGGCAGTTGCAGACCATTGTTTCAGGATGACGGGGTTAATACGAGGCTGAACGCAAGCGCATGTTACACATGAAGTGGTTACAAATAAAACAATGGAATTAAAATTCAGCTTCAGCTGCTTAGTAAGTGACCTCTGGTATAGCTTCCATCTTTTTTGTTGAATCTGGTGAATCTAGTAATCTGGACTAGCAGGTTGTGTTCTACCCCATTTCCAGAAGTGTTCAGTTTTATATATTGTGATATATCACACATTTACCATCTGCATAGTTGAATAAACTGAAAGAAAATGAGCAAATTAAACAAAAGATCTACTGTGCAGCAGTTTGTCAGCAAAAATTTTCAAAAGCGCATCCAAGGTAATCTTCTTTCTTTTTTAACCTTTCTAAAGATCATAAATTTAAGAAGAATTTTAAATCTTTTTTGATTCGCATTGCTGGGCTTTTTCATTTTCCGTCCTTCAGAAAGCCCACTGACACGACTGCGCTCGAAAATCCCTCCCTCGGCCCGATCGGTTGCGGCTATAAGAGGAAGACAGGCGTGCAGCAGCGTTAGAGATTTTTATTTTCCGAGTTTAGGAAAGCGGCCTTGGCCTCGAAGTCTAGGGAGCAGTTTGGTGTAAGCGTCGGGATGTGTCGACTCCGAGGCTCTGGCCCACTCCTGAGGGGTCTGCACGTGGACCTTGACGTACCGGTGCATGGGGGGAGGCAAGCGTGACGCCACCTTCCTGCGCTCGACGTTTTGGGTTGTGCCGCAACGTGCAGCCTAAACGTCAGGGGTTTAGTTTGGGAAAAAAAAACAGCAGCAATCCCCTGTGGTTGCCAAGGAAAATGCAGACAAACAACAGTGGTGTCACATCCCGTCACGCGGCTGCCTGCTCCTCAAGGTCCCCGCAGGTTTCCGTGGAGTATAAGCATGGCGTGTAGGCAGCACAGCGGGTGAAAAAACCATACAAATTCTTTGCGATTAAGACAACTCCAGGTTCATTCTCAATAGGGGGCCTTTTCTGCCCAAACCTGAAGTGCGGCAGTTAAACCCAGAGCTGAACAGATGGTTAATTTCACATGTGGAGCTCAGTCAGAATGAAAATGTCTGTTCGGCAATTAAAAAGGATACGAAAAGGGAAACTGGTGATTCAGACCTTCCTTCCCTCCTTCTATTTTACGGCACAAATTGCTCGTTGCGCTGCGCTAACATTCTGTTGCATGTATCCAAAGAGATAAATATTTCAAATCCGTCACCCCTGGCGGGATTTACAGCGTTGTCTGACAACCGAGATGAATTGTTCCCCTTTTCTGTAACTAGGATATGCATTGTTTTTTGCCCACACAGCAGACACGCCTTTATCCGCACCTCTATGCATTTATTCATTTATACTTTCAGATTGAATTTTTTTTTTTTAAAAAAAAACAAACGTTCCAGGTTAAGCCGGTTAGGCTGAAAGCGGCAACATTCTGGTTGCGGCGTGAGGTCATTGACCGCCCGTACTGACATGTCTGTTTTGGGTGTCAGCCGTCAGGTACACACAGACAAACTGATCCCACCGTGCAAACACATTTGTGACCCCCCGAGAACAAATATAAACCAAGTGTATTCCTGTGGGAGAACATCTGCACCAACAGAGTCCACTTTGTGTGAACCTGCTGCCACATTGACAGCCGGCGTGGACTTTAGACTCATGGGAAGAGAGATGCTCTGACCAGGTGCACCACGACCATGCGGATGTGTCACACAGGGCAGCTTGGACTGTGGAAGACAGGCTAAAGGCTAAAGACATCACCTGACCTAACCGAGGGTGGTCTGCTCCGCCCTTTATGTGAGCCAAGAACCAGCGAGCTGGAGATAAAGTTCAAGTGTTGCAAAGCGGTTGAGCAGCACAGGAGAAACCTGCAGATAATAAAATGCACCGTCACATAGAAACGTTGCGCACAAAGTCTGTTATCAAGTTTGCATTTGAGTTTTTCGCACAAAACAACAACTGGCAAATTGTCATTATTACTGAAGGTCAGTTGCGGTTATGGAGTGATGGTCACTCGTCCTGAACATCTCACAGGCGGCTGTGGTGCATCGAGGCCTCAGTGTATGATCTGATTCGAGAGCTGCAGTTTTCTTGCCGCCACAGATCTTCCAGCCTCAACTGTAATCCCACCAGTTTGAAGTGTCTCCGCCGGTGGTCTCTTCCCACCACATGCCACCCACTTCTGTCCATCATGCCAGGGTGTCACCGTTCTGTCACGTTTTCGCCTGTTCTGCGCGCTAAGCTTCTTAAAATTATTTACCTGTTTATATACCTGAGTCATTTTTATGGCACCAATGCAGGGTAGGCAGTGCCCAGCAGCAAGACCAGGGATTTGAACCCAAGCAGTGGCCTTCTTCTGCATAACTGCACTGTAGAACTATGATTGATATTATAAGGACAGCATGGAACACGGTTAAAGAGTTCTAGTTAAAGTATTAATCCAGTACAGTTTTTAGCTATATGTTGAAACTGGTTTGGCATCAGGAGATCCTTTCAATTCTATCGTTGCTAAAATGGAGCAGCAGGTGTGAAGGTGGTCATGCAGCAGCATAATGTACATTGTTTACTGTAGTCGCCTTCGTCCTACGGTGTTTGAAACCGATGTCACACCTTCCTGTGGCAAAAGGGGAACCGATTTAGGACAGATATTCCGTGACGGATGAAACACGTCAGAGTGTCCGTGGTGGCAACCCGACCCGCCGAGCTGCTGGAAGGAGACCTTCGAGGTTGAATGAGAAAAGGGATTTCGGACGTTTCTCATCCTTTCGTAACTGTGGATAATGGAATCATGTATTGAAGCCGAATGGCGCGATAATACCGCGGTATGTACCGCTTTCGCAGCAAAGCTTCGCCCCGCGTGACTTTCCATGACAGTGGCTGCTATCTATAGCTACAGCGGTGTTTTCATTACCCACGATCCTGTCTGTGACAGGCTTAGCCCCAGTGATTCATAGGGCCACTCTGGGCGGCGAGTTGCGGCCTGTAAATAACCCTGCCCTGGCAGCGGGAGGGGGGACTACAATGACATAAATCTCATTGACAATAATAAAACTTTGAGGTTTTCAGGTTTTCCAATTTTAAACTGTAAATAAGTAAGATTATAAATGAGCATTTAATGTCTTCATGGGTCATTTCATGAGCAACTTTTCCTGATTTCACCAGATTTGACTGCCTGATCTTGCAGGGAGAGACCTGGTGTTAACATTACTCAGTCACTGTGTGGTGTAAGAGCTTGGGTGACACAATGTCCTTACTGTAAGACGTGAGCTGTCACCAAGTGTAAGTCTTGCTGGCCAGAAACCTCCATACCACACAACAAAAATAACACTGATGTGGAACACAATGACGCATCCCTGTTGGGCCACAACCTGAGGGACATGGCAGCTGTTCTCCGGCCATCTTCCTATGTGGGGGTCACCTGCAGCGGCCCGGTGTCCCTTCTGTTCCCGGGGCTTCAGAGACCAACTGGAGGATTCTCCCACCTTACCTGGAGAAATGTTGTTGACGGTAGATGGTTGGAGTAAAGCAGGTATCACTCTGCCATTCTGCAACCTACATCTTCATTCTCTTGCTGAGTAGGACAACCAGTCTGTACCTGAAGAAGTGATTTTAAGCTAAAAGCATTCTTCATAGTTTGTGGGTAAATATGGGTCCCTTTGGGAAAATCAGGTTGATTCAAACCGTTCTTCTCCAAATGTCACAAAGTCACAAACACTATAAGGATCCAGGTTGGAAGGAAGATATCTGGCTAGCAGCTTGTGTCCGTAGACACCCTGTGGGTTTAAGTAACATGTTTAGCTTCGTAAAACAATTCCCCTTCTTGGCAAACTCTTAAGCTCCCTGTTTTGAGGTGTGTCCAAGAGGGGTTGTTCTGGATCTGGACTGATCTGGAATTGACCACTGAGTCACCCAATCACATCTACTGGGCTCATCCCTCACCTGGTGCCTGCTCTGATGTGCTCTGTGAGGCTTTCTGAGAACGGCCACTTGCGGTGAAAATGTTGCACGAGTCCAGCGTGGGACCTCAGGTACGTCAGCAGATGAAGATAAATCACCTGACACCGTTTTGTCATGACCTGACCCTCTTCCCATCTCTCGTGTACCATCGCATTTCAAGGCAGGGGTTCTTACATAAGAAAGAGTGTTGACATCAAGTTGAGCTCCTGCAGACCTTACAACACCTACTCATCTGTCGGGATAATTTAACAACTCGGGGCTGATCTCACCCCCCAGTGGAGCTTCTGGTGCAGCATTTGAGGCTGAATGCAGAATTGTGATCAGGCTATCTGAGTATTACAAAAGATAGAGGACAAAGGGCAGGAGGCATGGATGGGACACATGACATTGTTCAAGTCTTAATGCAGAGTTTTGGATATATTTCTAAGATTCCTAGAAGCTTAAGCTCCATCACCAAGCATGTGGTATCACTCAACAGGGAGCTGGAGAATTAGACTCTTTAAATACAGTGGTAACGCCCTCTCTCCCTCTCAAGGGGCTGCAGCAGCCCAGTATAGGATACTAACCAGGGACCATGTCTGACCAGAAGGTGGTAGGTTCAAAACTTCAGGAAATCCTGCAGCTTTGGTTTTTATCTTTAAATAAAATTAAAGTGAATTGCTACGTACGGATGGATGAACACAGCAGCATCTGCATTTTTTATCTGCAGATTTCAAGTACTGATTTAATGTTTTAATGTCTTGAGTTTGAAAAATATCCGGGATTTGTCATTTGGATCTTTGATTCCCTTAGTATATATTTCGAGTTTTTAGACTGTAAGGATTCACTGGGAGGACATGAGCTCCAGAAGACCTTTGCTGGCTCACTTTTTGCTTTCCAGCTCTTTGTCCCCATATTTAAAGCTCTCAGTGTCCTGATTTACCTGAAGGTTTGTTTATTACAGATAAGTCTGATCTGAAACTCCTACATAGGAATTAATGTGTTTGAACCCCCCCCCCTCCCGATCTTCTTCTTTATTTACTAGCCACACAGACCCTTATCTAACACAGACACACTTTCCCCAGTATTACTGGAAGTTCATGGTCGAGGGTGTTATGGATTTCCAATCAGTGCCGTGTCATATAGAAGTTGTACAGGAGTCCAGTTATCTGTTTGTAAATTCAGCACAGTCCACGTGGCCACCCTTGGGACCTTGAGTGTTGTGTGTACTTGGCTGCAGGACATGCCTTCTACACACACACACACACACACACACACACACACACACACACACACACACACACACACACACACACACACACACACACGGACTTACACCCCAGCCTGAATATATGGCACAGTGCAGAAACTGTGTTAAAGCAAACTTCACTCTGCTCTTGAGTGTTATTCTGCAGCCCTCAAACTTGTTTTGGTTCCCTCATGTTGTAAAATCAGGGTCGGTCAAAAAAAAAACTGCATTAAAGCAGGAACAGTGGCAGATCAGACAATAATTTGAATTTTCATGGGATTCCATGTGACAGAAATGATTGATAGTTATGTTTCAGAACAGCAGCCCTGGTGGTAAATTACATGAAAATAAGATACCATATCGCTATGGTGTGGCGTAGGTGAACGTGCCTCATGCCATAACGTTTTAGTTTTTTTATTACGTCATCTGCCTCTCCAACCTGTCATACGAACCATTCATGGATCCCTGGCATCATTCTATAGCCTATATGAACATCCCTCTCCATCTGAAATCTGAGTTTCACGCAAAACTTGCGTTGCACACGGGGATTCAAAAAGAATCGAACGTTTTCAGAAATGTATTGCTCAGTAACTAAATTACTGAGGTGGAAATGGGTACAACGTCCAAGCATCAAAATCTCGAACAAAAAATGGTACGACGTCATCATATGACATTTAGTCATTGACAAAAATTGGGAGTGTGGCCCGACGGGGCGGATGACGTGTATTTGCGAGACACTTCTTCTCGTGACTTTTCATCATACGACGTTACGGAGTAACAGAAATGTTAAGGAAAATTGTGTTTCCGCCCCTCCCCCCATGGGGAGGGGGCGGGAACCGGCGGCGGGCTGAATGAACTGCGGGGGGGCGGAGTGTTTAGCACTTGAGCGGTATCTGAAGGCGCGCGCCGGGCTCCTCGACACATTTAGCTTGAGAAGCCCTCGCGCTGCCCGGACTGCCGCCGTTTCTTGCTGCCCGCGCGACTGAGCAACACGGCTCATTTTTTATATCTATAAGTCCAACTGTTCAGTGTAACTGCAACATGGCGAGGGGAGAAGGAGGGGAGCAGTTCTCCGCCACCAGCCTCTTACAGGGAAAAGCAGCGGCCACGGACGGAGTGAAGCTCGCGCAGAAGGTGGGTGCTCTTGTTTCATTCATTCATTCGTTTATTCGGTTTCCTCTCTGGAACAAACTGCTCGGGAAATGCGAAGCAAAAAGCACAATTTACAAGAGGTGGCTATTTTGTCGGGCTCTTCTCGTCAGATTTTAGCGCCCAAACACCGCTTTCAACCTGTGGAAAGAAACCGAAAGAAAGAAGTTTCAGCTCCTCAAGTGTCCTGTGTGGCGGACGTACGGTGGGGAAACAGCTGCCGGTGTGAAACCTCGGTTTATTCAGAATATCCGTGGAGGGGAAAAAAAGTAAATTTTTGTTTTGAACAAAGGGGATCTGATCTGCGCGGGCGTACAGAAAATACGATTGTCTTCCAGAGCAGCAGCAACAACATTAATAATAATATAATAATGGTAATAAAGGGATCCCGCGGAGGTGTGAACGATGATGTGTCCCTGCCGGGGGTGGAAGTGGAGCTGGACGCCACGTGCACGACACGTCACCACTTCGCGCACAGTACGGGATCAGTCCGTTACTGTACTGTCACCGTAAACTTGCGTCGCGTGGGTTTTTCCCCTCAGTTTTTTTAAATGGTTTATTGCCATGTTCTTTGAAGTTCATGTGGCTGGATTAAAAAGTTACAAAATGTGTAATTCCAGCCGAACCCGAGTTGATTTCTGGGGGGGTTACGTCATGATGCGGTAACGTTATTGGTATTATTATTATTATTGACACTAAGTTGGGGACGCCACGTTTTTGACTTGTTCACAGAGAGCCGCTCATTTCGGTCTGTCAATTCGGGCTGTTCACGCCGCATGTTCAGTAGAACCATCTTTTTCACCTGGTCATTTTCATAACGACCGTCACTTTGACCGAGAACATGGGAGCGTGAATTTTTCTGTTTAACTTCCCACTTCGGCTCGTGGAGACCGTGACGTGTTACCGGGTGCTGCAGTTGACCTACAGGAAGAATCCCCAGAAAATTCCCCACTAATAACCGAAAAAAGTCCCAATTAAACCTGCACAGGTTCATGACCATAGTAGGTCACTAAAGGACAAGACTGGATGCTCCAGACAGCACATATATATCTGACTATAAAGAGGCATGCTTCTTGTGTGTCATGGTTTACAGGCACTGTGATTTATGGCCTCCTTTACTGTGTATTCCACAGCTTGGCCCATTTCAGCCACTACCCAGTGGGACCCAGTATGGCCACCCCTTTCCCACAACTCACTCTTGTTCTGCTTGACCTTTCCACTGGCTGAAGGGTGCTGTGCAGCTGTCTTGCACACTGCAGTTTGCCTGTCTTGCAGTCAGGGTGCTAAAGCTGCCCCACAGCATGGTCCAGAATGTGCCATCGCTGCGGTCCTGGTTTTATTTTAGAACTTGTATGGATATGTATTTATATAGAGGTCTCTCACTCCTCTGCTGTCAGACTGACTCTGACTCATTTTCAGCCAAAAATTTTACTCAGGTCTGTGCTGTTCCTTCACTTCTGTGCACATGTGAACCCTATGGACAGACTAAAGGGGGCAGGGGGGTTGTGCCACACCTCTTTGTCAAAGGTTGTAATAACGTCCTGTTGTCATGTCACGTATACCTTAGTCTCTGTGGTCACAAACCCACCTTTCTGCTGCACCGTAAAACCTGTTTTCAGTTTTTCAGCTTTGTAGTTTGTCCCCCTGACATTTCAGGTTTGCACAACAATGTTTTACGCTACAGTAAATCTCGAGTAGACAAATAGTAAATTGGCTTTTATGACCTTTGTGGCGAACAGGGAAAACAAATATGGCTGTTGAGGAACACACCCCGAACTGCAGGCAAGGTAACTCTGAGAAGTGCAAAGGACACAGGAGTTAAGTTAATGCTGTGTGTGTCATGTGAGGAGCAGCTTGTCGCATATTGAAAGTTTTTCCCTTTTAAAATAATAATGTACATGTTAATATTTTTCTTTTTGTATAATGCAATTTAAAAAAAGGGTTACACACAGGATCACTTTCTGAGTTACTGCACTTATACACATTACAAAAAGTTTGTACCAGATTAGAAAAGGCAACTGACATGCTGTAAAAAAAACTAATGAAAACTATAAAAGGCAACAAGAAATGCTGTGACGGTCTTTGGGTGACTTCTGAGTGATGCCGGGAATTATGTGGCGAGATGTGAGCCTGACACTCTGTTATTGTGTTCAGGTCCTCTGGCTGCAAGTTGAACTTGATTTTCCAGGTTGAGTTTGACTGTTGTGCTGCAGCCCCACTCCACCCCACCCCAGATGGTTAACCAGAGCAGAGTCTCTCATGCATACAGTGTATGTGTATGTTTGTTATGGCCACACTTCCATGAGGGCACGATCCAAAAGTGAATACCAGACAGTATTGGGTAATTTCAATGGTCTGACTTTGAGTGTGAGGGATGGTAACTAATGGAAAACTTAATTTCACCATATGACTCGTGGGAGGTTCTTCCAGGGTTAAGTGAGCGGCACTGGTCTAAAAGTAAAGCTACAGTAAGCAAGTGAAATGTCTCCACATTGGAAAAAGGTGCATGATGTTAAATTGGGCCTTAATTTTTGGGTAGAAACACTATAAAATGGCTGCAGGGCAGTAGCTGAGGTGAAAGGCAGCTGGAGGTGTGTGAAGCAGAGGAGTCTATAAATCATAGGAAAGTGAAATCCTGACTAGATAACTGCTTGCATGTGCTTAGAACCAGGTGATGTGTCACAAACTGAGCTCCTGACTCCAGTTCCCTCCTCACTCTGTGTTCTTGTTATTTTGTTCCCTGTTTTCTGACAGCATGACCAAAAGCGCCACTTGTCGGTGTGCAGTAAACTGTGCTTCGCCATTGGCGGGGCACCCTATCAGATCACAGGAAGTGCACTGGGCTTCTTCCTGCAGATTTACCTTCTGGATGTGGCACAGGTGAGTGATCCGAAATTAAGCTTTGCCGATACTGGAACAGTGTGAAAAGTGGCCCTTCTG
Source organism: Arapaima gigas (assembly GCA_900497675.1). Lineage (NCBI taxonomy): Eukaryota > Metazoa > Chordata > Actinopteri > Osteoglossiformes > Osteoglossidae > Arapaima > Arapaima gigas. Next base: position 315,918 of record UFQX01000348.1, on the reverse strand, counting down.
TGGAGCGATATCTCTTTTACTGGTCAAGGCCTGTATGCCTACATAGGGACAATCTGAAATGGCACCTACATTGGATCAGAACCTGTATAAGTGTGTGTGTGTGTGTGTGTGTGTGTGTGTGTGTGTGTGAGAGAGAGAGAGGCTAGACCCTTAGGATACCTAGGAAACAGATTTTAAAAATGAGGAGCCTTAAGTTGGAAGCATGTGAAATGGCACTTGTCCCATATGTTACCAGGGATAAAATTTCCTTTTGCTCTCTGTTTACTCTGATTAATAGTTTCTTTGTCTTTCGGAAACACTTTAGACCTTTTTTCCCCTTTCAGCAGAGCCGATTCATGTAAAGATATGGTAATCTGCTGCTAATTAAAAGATCTTTTTTCATGCTTAAATTTCTGAGGAAAAGATACTCAGTGCTTAAAAAATGGTTTGTATTTAGCAACATTTTAATGACTTCAGTTGTTAAGGAGCCCAGCTGACAAAGTTGTCAAGTAGTTACATTTTTCTCAGAAGTTCAGATGGGACAGGTACTGCTGTCGCCACCAAGGCTGCAGTCCCCTGACTAATATAACTCGGCCTGTTTCAGCTATATAAATACGTTGTGGTTAGATTGTGCATTGCATTTGGTGGGTGTGAGGAGGACAGAGAAGTGTTGGACCAAATTATCATACATTTTCTCATCTTATCGCCTACGTTATGCCACATCACTTGCCCACAAATACTGGTGCATTCTGGTAGACAAACTGATTAAAAGATGTTAAATCTCCTCAGAAGGCCAAAGCACCCATTTCCCTCACTTCTGGGCCGATTAAGCATAACCGTAACTAGGAAACTGTTTGTGTCTGTTCTATTGTGACATTGTTCACAGGACCACATATTGTCAAAGAGCTCTTGAGCAACAGGCTTTCCACGTCTTACTCGGCCAAATGACTTTCAGGCTTAATAAGAAATGCCAGTTTAACTGATGATCTTTTCATCAAAGCACCTTGTGCCCTTTTCCCCTCTTATTGCAGACCAGCCCAGTTGTCCAGTTCTTACAAATGAGCACAACCTCCATGCCAAATCTGCGGGGATGCACATGTGCATTCTGGGAGCTGTGGATTAATGTGCTACAGCTGGGATTTGAACCTCAGATTGCTGCCAAAGGGTGTATGACGGTTAGTTCCATTGATCTTTCAGAAGCCAAGCACTGACAGCCCATGTCGCTCTCTCCCTCTCTTTTTTTGACTGATAGCTGGATCCCTTTTATGCTTCCATCATTCTGTTTGTGGGCCGAGCTTGGGATGCAGTGACGGACCCCACCATTGGGTTTCTGGTGAGCCGGAGCCCATGGACACGCTATGGGAGGATGCTGCCCTGGTAGGTGATCTGTGTTTCCACTACTACTTGATCCGATCAGTTCTGCCTTTACAGCCAACAGTAGCAGCTTTCGTAGAAGCTTTTCTACATGTATAAACTTTAGCCGTGATCCTAATAGCCCACTTATATATGTCAATGGTTCTCGGAGCAGTAGAAGACAGCAGGAAGCCAGCACATATTTGATGAAGTTTCTTAATTCAAAAGTGAAAGCGTTGGAAGTTGTGGACTTCTCAGAACAGGGGCTTAATCTAGGGGAACGGTGGTATTTCTGGAGCTCTCCACATGGCCTGGCCCTCTTGACAAAAGTGCATACCAACACTCCCATGTGTGTCGCACTTTCTGGGGGAGGGGAGCACACATTGTTTGTTCTGGGGGATTTGGCAGCTGTTTCGGGGTATCTCAGCACAGGCTTCTCTCTGCACTTCCTAGCTGCATATAAGTGGTTTTTTTAGGGTTGACCAGACAGTTTTGACCTTGACCCCGCACTGCAGGGAGATGTTGGCATGTCTTAGAGGTTGCTTGCGATTGGCTAAGCATTGCCACTTTGGCATTGTCAGCTGAGATGTTGTGCAAATTGAACTGTGGCTCCCATTTGGCAGCACTTTTGTTTGCTTTTCTCTCATTTGGAGTTATAAAGTGCATTTTACTCCACCACAGAAGATAAGGCACAGTAAAGCAGAGTGAGCAAATGGTTAAATCTAAAGTACAGGTAGCTTCTTGTGACACGTATGTGAAATTTGGGGAAAATCCTTTGCTTGCTGCTAAGTTCAACTGTTCTGTAAAGATGGGCTATTTACCCACTATTTCTCTGTTGCCGTGGCATATGAGGAAACGGTTCGATTTTACAGCACTTCTTCTCTCACAGTGACTCAGACTGCTGAACAGCAGATTGGGATAATGGAACAGAAAACAAGTATATAGTGAATCTATGGATAAAAGATTAAATGTTAATGAGAGCAACTATACAGGGCATATGTGGAAAACAGTAAGCCTGCCAGCAACTGAGGAGAGGAAAACAAGCCAACCAGGAGGTGAGGGAGAAAAATAGAAAGAAAAAACTGTGAGGGGTTAAACTGCCAGTGGCTGCCCACCCCTCCTGGCCTTTTACACATAGAAATTAGTGCTAGTAGTATCTAACAAAGGTTATACTACTAAGGAAAACATTCCGTAGGACAGTGAAAGCCCAATCAAGTGATGTTGCGGTTCATCACATTGTGAGGATCAGGATTATCCTTTTCTTTAAAAGTTGAGAACTCGGGCTCAGCCCTTGGAGTACAGTCAGACTATTGAAACATATTGTTTTAATACAGCGTCTGCATTTTTAAATGAGGTCAGTTGGCCTCACAGTAGGAAACAATTGGGAGTTTGAATTGACGGAAATGATCTTCTACATTTACCCTGACCCTGCCTTAGAAGAGCCATTATTTAGATCAGAATTAACAGCGGGGAGTAGTGGTGGTGGTGGTGGTGGTGGTGGCGGCGGCAGCTTCTGATGACCTCATCTAAAGGCGTGTGTGACGTGCAACTGCTCTGTTCGGCTAAACAGTGTGCGAATCCTGAGGTGCTGGTGCCACACAGTGTTGTGGGAGAACGTAAGTGAATATAAAAACGGAGGCCTTGCCTGGTTATGGTGTGGTGGTTATGGGGGACTTGGATTGACCACACATCCACAGTAGACTTGCTCTGTTATACTGCAGTGTGTACTTCTGGACATTAAAAAAGGTGTTGTCTCCAACTGGATGGCGAGCAGGTCTATACAGCGGCCAGCCAGCACATCTGGAGCCATGCGTGAGTCCTGAAGAAATGATTCATGCGGCTGTGTCTTGCATGAGACATAATTCTCTATGAGCTCCTCACCATGGTCCACGGGATCACTGAGATATTGTTGGTACTTTACAACCAGAGCATTTTTCCTGCTGCTGTTTGCTTCAAATTACAGGCTGAACTAATTATGCGTTTGCTGCTCAAGCTCGACATTAAAATACTGTGATGGTTACCAAGAAAAGCTGTAACGTTGTGGGGAAGCTGCAAAAATTCCCTGATGCAGTGAAATCCCTTCAGAAAAAATATAAAAGAGGAGCGGATGCCCAACTAAACGCAAAACTTCACAATTGGTCTACTTTAAAGTTCTGTTAGAGACTACATGCCGTAGCAGTGAAGGATCACAGATGGTTAAAAAGATTAGTACCTGTCAAAATTTGTCAAACAGTTGCAATCTTTGGACAGAATTTCCTTGTATTCTGAGTGTAAATGCTACAGCGTAGTTCTGGGACTCGTAATAAAAGGCACAAATAATTGATTCAGGAAGTGAAACGAAGTTTTAAGTTTTAAGAGCAGAACAACCACCACCAGTGTTGTGTGCTCAGAATGGGTTGTCGGTATAGCCTCCTTTCTGATTGGACAGAACTGGTGGTGTGTTGTGGGCTGGACCAATCACGTGTGCCTGAGTGCTGGCAGAAATTGTAAGGAATGCTGGTGGAATCTGGGGTTACTACAGTTCATGCCGCACAGGCATCGTGGCCGATTTTGGTACTGGTGAGATTGGGTCTCACTGGAAGGGTGAGAATGAACCATGTGTGCCCCCCCAGGGCCTTGTTGGAACAACCTCAGGACCACTCCACCCACAGCCGGTGCTGTGCGGTGAGACATGTGAGGCTGATATATTGGAACTGTTCAGTTTTCCAGCTTAGCCTAGATGTGGTCAATGATTCTGTGGACAGAAATCCAAAAGTTGTCCACTGCGCTGTTGTCACGTACAGCGGTGTACAGAGACTTTTGCACCGGGTAGGCGGTGATGAACCATTAACTGTTTAAACCACCCCGGTCAACGGTATCCCAATCCACTTGTCTGTCAGCAGGTGTCAAGTGACTTGGGTGCAAATCGACTGTACCGCGGTTTGAAGGTGACGCTACGCCAGATCTCGACCATACGACAGCCGAGTAACTTGAAACTTGAGAGCAGCCACTTCCTAAATAGAGGAACCCCGTTGCGTCAGGAAAAACGCGTGACGTTTTATTTTCTGTGCCTCGCAAAGATGGTGAAATCAATACCTACAAAACAATCACTACAATTTTTAAATTTACTCTAGAAAAACCATTTAAATCAAATTTCTAGCCAGATAGGAATTGCCTGGTTTTTTCAGTCTAATTCTTTCAGGGAGATCTTTTCCAGAAAATAATGGTAAATATTGAAAATGTGGGCATTTTTGTCTGCAGAAGTCACAGTTGTCAGGGTTACTTATGCTGCTTACAAAAAACAAAGGTGTCCATATGTAAGGATATTGAAACTCAATCTGTGGGAATAATTTGGTTTCGTTAACAGCTTTCGAAGTGAATTTTGAGTAGAAAAAGGGGAGAAATTTATCGTCAACTGCTTTTGTTGCTAGACTAAGATCATGGTAAGTTGTTCTGAGAGAGTCCAAGAAAGGTTTATGAAAGCATCTAGTTTTGACTTGAGCCTGAGGGAAAGTTGCAAATGGTGAGGCTGTTCAGGGTTTGACAACAGTCTGACCACTGGAGGAGGGTTAAGTAATCGCACACCCACGGTGTTGGCTGGGCGAAACCCTCCCGTGATCTGTCAGGAATGTTGTACACAATCGCTTTCCCGTCAGACCCTGGCTAGTGCACAATAGTTTGACGTTACTTTCGTATAGGAAGTCAAAGTGGATATCCGGGGCAAACCTGCGCAATGCTGTGCCTGCAAACAGTCGGGGAAGCTCACGCAGTATTTTCCTGGTGTGGACACCAGCATCCAGTCTGTGCTGTGGTGTGGGAGGCAAGAGGACGTGCTCACAGTGTTGGGTTCTGGCTCACGTCACACTGTGTTGTCAGTGTTTCTGCTGTATGTTCTGTACCCAAGTTGTCGGCAATTTGAGCATCCAGGAAAACTGAATAAAGGAGAGGCAATGGGAGTCTCTCTCTCTCTCTTTTTTTTTTTTTTTTTTTTTAAATAGCACATCTTAACCACGGACCTTATGCTTCTGAAAGAAGGACATACTTTACTTTCAAAGTGGGTTTTTTTTTTTGAGTTGCTGGGTTTTGTAGTAATTGGTGGTGGCAGGTCTCTCTACTCTCCAGCACATCTGTTTACTTGTGCCAACCGGGTGGTTTGACACAGCATGACGACACCCAGGGGAGCTAGATGTAATGTTGGGAGGGGTGGGTGTGTTGACAAGAACCAGTCTCACTTCGTGTGAAAAAGAACGTGCTGGGTGTTGCAGCTCTACTTCTTTTGAACACAATTCCAAGGAACTGCCCTGATATTGTAGCGGGAAACCTCATCCCGATTTCTCCGTAAAAGTTGGACTTTGTACAAATAGGTACAACTGTGCAAAGTGGATGAAGCTGACAGCAGAATTAAAGAAATGAGATATGTGAAATTAAGATTTATGTGGCTGTTTAGAGGCATGAAAAGACTGCATAGAACATACCTATAACTCCTTAAACTAGCAGGTGGACCTTGTAGCAGGTGGACTTTGCGTGAAATAATTTAGTTGCTATGGCATTGTGATGAAAAAGGGGTCTGTTTTGCATCCCGGCAACAGCTCAGTTGTGTGTTCTCTCCAAATCTGCAGGATTGTGTTCTCCACTCCATTCGCGGTGCTATCCTACTTCCTGGTCTGGTTTGTCCCCCCCATCGATCAAGGCAAGGTCATCTGGTACCTGATCTTCTACTGCTTCTTTCAGACAATGCAGACGGTGAGTTAACACTCCCCGGTCCTCCTGGTGTCCAGTTGTACTGCACTGCTAGTACTGGCCAGTAGAGTCCCTGCCTGAGTGTTGTCCTGACGGAGTTGTCCAATATATTGTATTCACTGTCATTCTGCCTTTTGTGTTATCCAAACAGTGTTTCCACGTTCCGTACTCTGCGTTGACAATGTTCATCAGCGCCGATCAGAAAGAACGGGACTCTGCCACTGCCTACAGTAAGTTGCTTAGTCACACTCCTGTAGTGTGCGGCAAAATACAACCGGTAAACGTTTGTTTAAAATTCTCTCAATTGATTTGTTGATGTGGTATGTATTCTCAACGTTTGCAGGAATGACTGTAGAGGTGCTGGGGACACTTATTGGCACAGCAATTCAGGGGCAGATCGTGGGAGGGGCCATTGCTCCATGCATCAGCCTCCAGGAGATCAACGCCACGCAGGCCCCGCTCACAGTTGACCTCAATGTCTCCAAGTCGTTTATAACCCTGGATCAAACGGTACACTCCGCTGTTCTCCTCGTCATTTGGTGCCTTTCAGATTTCAATTAAAACCTCTCTCTAAAAGGTGGTAATCCCCCCCCCCTCCATCGTTTACAGAAAAATGCCTACATGACTGCATCTGGGGTCATTTGTGGCATCTATGTCCTGTGTGCCATTATTCTCTTCTCTGGTGTGAAGGAACAAAGGGGTAAGCAATTTTCATCGTTTATATCGTAGTTTTTAAATTCTAAAAAAATCTGAAGCTGAAGCTACAATTGCTTTTTGATTGGGGGGGTGACTGTTAAGAGTTCATCTTTGTTACTTCAAAGTGGATCTGCAACTTTGGAATGATTTGTCCACCATTCCCCATGTTTGTGTACTTCTGATGCCTGTTGGGCTACGGGGCCCTTGACGGTCCTGCCTTTGAGTGCACTGGAAAAGCTCCTGTCTGACTGGATGCTCAATAGTGTCACTTCATCCTTGTAGTATAAGTGCTGCAGAAAAATGCTGAAGGGGAAGCTCCAGAAAGACCTTTGTGCAGACACAGGCATTCATGTCCTCCTCCCTACAGAGTTTCTGAAACTCAACCTAAATGTCACTGTTAATGTGATGAAATGATCTTGTTCTTCTTCTACCCTGGGTCATCAAGTTTTCATTCCAACCTGGAATCGGAAGTAGACAGCCTGCTCCCCTTAACTTCACATGCTAACATTCCTCCTTCTTTCCGTGTTTAGAAATCAGCAGGCTGAAGACGGAGAAACCCATGTTATTCTTCCAGGGCCTGCGGCTTGTCATGAGTCACGGACCATATGTCAAGCTCGTCATGGGATTCCTCTTCACCTCCCTAGCGTTCATGGTGCGGCTCCCCTTCCCTATTTGGATAAATCCTTGTACTGCACGATGAATCTTCTCCTTGAGCAAGTCTAGGCAGCTGTCCTCATCCCTTTTTTTTTTTTTTTTTAATCTTTAATGGTCAGTCAACTGATGCCTTTCTTTACCTTCAAACAGCTTCTGGAAGGAAACTTTGCACTCTTCTGCAGCTACACACTAGGCTTCAGGAACAACTTTCAGAACATCCTCTTGGTCATCATGGTAAGAAGAGCTCCTTGTCTGCATTACTCATTTATTCAGTTTTCTCCAAAGTAGTTTCCAAAGTTAAGCTAACCACAATAAATTGCCCGTTTATATGGCTTGGTCCTTTTTTTACTGGAGCAATTTATGGCAAGGACCTTATTCAAGGGTTCTACAACAGGATGGGGGATTCGTGTGACCTCCAAGTTCAAAGGCAGCAGCCTAATACACTCCACCTGCTGCCACTCTGTCTGATATCGAATGGAAATGCCATTCTGTGCAACATAAAGCTTCGAAATGAGAGCTTTCGGGGCTGTTTCTAAAAATGCTGCGCTGGCATCAGATCAAAGTTCTGCTCTGACCATCATTTTAATAAAAATTTTCAGCATTTGTATCACATCTTATGAGAATCAGATGCTGTAGATTTTTGCTCTCCTCCAGCCTCCTGCTCCCTCATAAGATTGGAAGCCTTTTCAATAATTTAGAAGTCACGAGAAAGCTGTGGGCATGCACACCTGATCTCATTCTAGGACAGGATAGAACTTTATTGATCCCTGGAGGGAAATTTGCCATACGAGAGCTGAACACGTAGTACACAAGACACAGAACAAGCAATAAATAACAAAAGCAAAAACAAAGTAATTGTAATAAATACAGTTTAACTGCTGACAGGTCCTTATGTGGCAATATGGAGGCAGATGGCTGTTGTTAAGAAAGACCCTCAGAAGCGCTGCTTAGTGCACCTCAGTTGAATAACCTGGTAGCTGAAACAGCTCTTAGTGATCATTTCAGTTAGGGGGTGTGACCCAGTGTCCATGATGGGCTGTAGTTTCCTCTTCCTCCTGCACTCTGCCACAGCCTCCACCAAATCAGGGCTGTAACCCATGACAACCTGCTTTCCTCACCAGTTTGTGGTTTGTGCCTCTTGGAGTGGCTGCATTGCTCTGCTGGGGGTGCTCTTATAATAAGGCAGGGCAACGGCCACTTAGGGAATGTTGGTGAGCCAGGTGAACTATTGTATTCTGCAGGTTACAGAAACTAAAGATGACTTGTACAGTTCTGCTGCGCGACACGCTAACGCAGCAGTCGGCGATGCAGGAACATATATAGACAGTGACTGTGAGAGTGACTTCTCCAAGGATTTATGCCTCACCTGTTCAGTTTTATGGAAATTAGGATGAGTTTTTCCAGGTAAATGTTAGTAATGTCACAGTAGCTCTATTGAGGTGACATTGACTCATAGCCAAATGGTCAAAATAACCTCTACGATGTAGAAATGTCATCCTCCTCTCAGCGGCCAATCAGATTGCTTCAGAGGGCATTTGGTGACCCTGAACTTGGTGGAATGCGAACAAAAGAGTTTTAGAGCCGAGTCACTGTGGGATTGTTCTCAGGAAGCCACTACATGGGTGCACATTCCCAGAGCCAGTATTGCCCTGAAGGAAATCCAGCTGATGTGGGTGGGAGCCTTAGCCCTTTCTTGTAAATTTCTAAGCCTCTTCTTTCTCACCCTATTTCTTATACTTCTGGGGAATTATAAAGTTGAATTTTGACAATATCCCCAATTGGGTCTCGCTGTTAATTCTCGGTCCACACTGCCTTAGAGGGATTTCGCCAACCTGCTCCCCATTTTCCATTTTCAGATTTCTGCCACCCTGATGATCCCTTTCTGGCAGTGGTTCCTCACTAAGTTTGGAAAGAAGACGGCCGTCTACATTGGAACCACGGTGAGTCCTCAACATCCTCCGTCGCCCTGGGAGCATCACAAATATCAGATTGTTTGGTTACCTGAGAAGACCAATGTGAGAATGTGTTTCCTTGCATTGCTCATTTGGTCACTGTTATTAAAAGAAAGCCCTGACAGGACCACAAGGATGTAAGCTGATAACCATATGATCTTATAGGCTGTGTCCAGGTGTGACAACAGCACCGCCTGTTGGCCAGCTGTATGTGGTGAAATCCAGTCCCACTGGCAGGTTGTGTTAATTTTCCCTTGAGGTGTGGAGACCTGGAGGATTTGGCTTCCATATACAAAAGTCTAGAGGCTGCAGGATCTTAACTCAACTGAACTTTGTTTATGTTAGGAATCGACATGGGGCTATTTTATTATTTATGGGGTTATTTAAAGGATACCTACAACAGCAACAAATTTTACGGCTGTAAAAATGACTGACCCGTTTCTTCCTTTTACTCCCGGCAGTCGGTCATTCCTTTCATGATTGTGCTGGTCTGCATGAAGAGCAACTTGATTGTGACCTTTGTGGTGACGTTCGCAGCGGGGGCAAGTGTGGCTGCTGCCTTCCTCCTGCCCTGGTGAGTGAAGAACCCCCCCCCCCTCCTCCCCAGGTCACGCATATTCCCACTTTCCACTTTTTTTAACCTTATGTAAGGTTTCTACAGCTTCTGAAGGTGGACTCAGGTGTCCCTCTTTCCCTGCAGGTCAATGCTTCCTGATGTGATCGATGACTTCCAGGTGAAGAACCCTGAGGCCCGAGGCCATGAGGCCATCTTCTACTCCTTCTACGTGTTCTTCACCAAGTTTGCCTCTGGTGTATCGCTGGGCATCTCCACGCTGAGTCTTGAGTAAGTAATTTGAATAATATTTGGTATCCTCGGTGCATTTCTGTACTGTTTGTGTCAAGAGATCCATGTGATGTACAATTATTCTCGTGTGAATTCCTGGCTTTGGTGTGAAGCTTTATATGCCATTGAGGCTGGAGCTGCAGAAACAATGTCTGTCACTATATAAGTGTGAGAACAAAGTCCAGTTATGATGAGGAACAGGGAAGATTTTAGGTTGACTTGCACTGAAATTTCTTTCTCTCCACCCTCTGTACAAAATAAAGCTTTGCAGGGTACATGACGAACGGCTGCTCCCAGCCGGATGCTGTGCACCTGACACTGAGGATGCTGGTTTCTGCAGCGCCCATTGCACTCATCATATTGGGGCTCATCATTTTCATACTGTACCCAATCAACGAGACAGTCCGCCAGGACAACCGAAAGCTGCTCAAGGACCTACGGTGAGGCCCACGTGTTGTTCATGTCTTTCCTGCCTTCTTAATCTTCCCTTGCCTTTTCTCCTGGGTTCTGACCCCTACCGTGCCGTTGCAGGGAGAGCGAGCAGGATTCGGAAATGGACTCCTCAGATTCCGGCAACGTGGTGTAGGCACCGGGACTGACCTCCTGCTGTGGAAGAGCAGGCTGGCAGGGGGCCCACGGCATCCACTTGCCTTGGAAATGTGAACGCTGACTGCTGCTGAATCATAGCGCCCCTTGAAGGCCAAAACTGCCGCAGGTCTTTGTGTCGAAGGCCAAGAGGCTTCGCTGTGTCACAACTCGCGGACCAGCTGGGCGCTATGAGGATTTTTCCCGTCCACAAGTGTTCCACAAGCCTTTAAAATGTGACATTTCTCTGCATTTCCTTCATCTTGACACTCAGGGTATCTTACAGACTTTTAGATATCGGGGGAAGGTCAAGATTGAAAGCCTGAAGTATAGATTTTGATGCTGCACTAAAGTGAACAGATTTTATTTGGATAACAATGCCTGTGCTGAAACTGGATTAACTTTTCTATACAAACTTAATATTTATCTTACAACAGAAGGTAGCTTGGCACTGACTGCATTTTGCTTATTCCTTTTAAATGGTACGGTTTGTTATATTTATTGACCATCTTGTTTAAGACCATTCTAGTCTGTTGTGTGACAATAGTAATGTTGTCGTCAGAAATGTCTACACCGTCCTGTGGCAACAGTGGAAGCGCGTCATGACCATGTCGTGTTGCTTTACACGCAAACTCCCATTTATAGGAAGGAGTGTTGCCTTTTCGTTTGCGCCACAGTCTGGTCCTGTGCAGGTAAAAAGAGAAAAGGGACTAAAAATAATTCCCATCCTTTGCCGCAGGACCGGGGCGGCATGATCTCGAGCAGACTGCATTTTAGCAGATGATCAACAAAGTAGAGCATCTTCGCATACCCATGGCATTAACTTTGCTTTTTGGACAAACGCTGTCGTGGGGCAGGTTGCATCAGCTGCATTGGGGAAATAGCTAAATGTCTGACTGTAGTTGCCAAAGAACAGCATTAATTTTTCTGTTTAAGTTTTTGGAGGGGAGATGTTGATGTGAAAACTGCTTTTGTTGTGTTTAATGACGCAGGCAGTCAGGAAGCCCTGAACAGCCCATGTGCTTGTAGGAAAGATCTGGAAGGCCCTTTAAAATGGTGCCTCCATCTTGTATCAGCACATCTTCAATTGCCAAAGGTTTCTATACAACAAAGTGAGAGCATTGAATAGTTTGTGGGGTTTTTTTTTTTGTAGAATTTCCCTGCCAAATACCAAATTGGTCACAATTTCACCAGCTCACCCTGCAGACTAGGGGTTGAAAAGCACCACTGTGAAAACTTACATTTTCTCCTGGTTGTTTTTGGTTTTTAATTTTTTTTTTTTTATAAATACATTTCTATTACAGATTTAAAGACTTAATTCTGTGCCTGCTTTGCTGCATTATGTACACCATCTTTACACATGGTTTAGTTCACTAAAAGTGGTTGTCTGCATTTTTTAGGCACGGAGAGTTTTGAGCAGTGCTTTATTTCTGCTGTCTTTAATCTTTTTGAAAAAGGAAAGAATATTCTTGTTCCACTTCAGCCAGCATGTCGTTCACCTGTTTAATAAATTGTATGGTTATTTCTATTTTTTAATTTATTTTTTAAAATCACTAATGGGAAATTTCTGAAGAAATGTCAGCTGAAACTACGCAACAGCTGGGGTCAAACTGTGTGGATGTTGTCCCTGCTTGTAAGCAGAACCGGGCACTGTATAGTTATTGTGTGTGTAAATATAGTGTTGTATATGTTGTATATAAGTTGTAGCAAATTAAATTCTCATGAATTACCCTTAATAAATACATAATATTGATGTGCAACTGACTGAAGGTGACTTGTGCAACTGTGCAACCCAGCTGCAAAAAATCCAAGAATACACTTTGCAACACAAGACTGGCTGTAATTTTACCCTTTTCTACCTCTTTGCTGCTGCTGACTGGATGTGACATGACAGGTATGGAAGAAGGTTCCATCCACAACTTGTGAGCAAAAGGTGCAACACTTGGGCTCTACCTTGGGGGAAAGTTCTGCAGCAAAAAAAAATCCACATTTTCAGGTGTTAAACATTTGCACCAGCTGCTTTGAAGAAGCAAATGTAACTGAGCTTTGTCTTCAATTCTTCAGCAGAATAAGAATCATGGTGGTTAGTGGCTGTTACCCTGAAACCAAAGGGCTTGAGTTTGAACCTGTAACAAGTACCCAGCTGTAGAAAAGGGTAAATCACTAAGTACAAACACCCCACTGTAAGTCACCTTGGTGAAAAGTGCCAGATAAACACTGGTTGTTTATTAATAGACCCATGTAAGGACTTAAATGTCATCATGGAGTAAGCAGGGGGTAACAGGGGAGTTAAACTGACCCTCTGCTGTTTCAGTTAAACTTACTAAACTAGTACATGTTCTGAAATGGACAAACCGAGTGAGACGGTGTCCAAAATTGTTTTAAAGTGGCCAGACACCATACAAAACTCACTTTCTTTACACTGTTCCAAAGAAAATATCTTAATTTATACACCACACTGCTTCCTTTCAAAAATATGAGGCCGATGAATAACAAACAAATAGTGCATTGTAAATATACAACTAAAACATCGGTGTATATCTTAGGGGCAAAAGTGGGCCAATAAAAAAATCTAAATTTCTCTTCATCTTACGTGTGCGCTGTAATGCCTTCACAAATTTTCGGGAAAAGTAGCGGTGTAACAGTCAAAAATCTAAATGAAACTCGTCTATCTTTCATGGCGACACGAAAAACGTGTAAAATAAAAAAAAAAAAAGTAATTTTGCTTCCGGCGCCAGTTCAAGAATCACAACTGCGTTTCCTCGGCGCCTGTTATCGATTACTTTTCCTGGGCTCTGTTGGCGATTACTTTTCCTTTGAGGTCTCGTCGAACAAAGATTGCCGTCAGCACCAGCTAGATAATCGAGTCAAATTAACTGCAGGATTAGTCTATATTCTGAATATAAAGCCTGAAGAGAAGCGGACTTAAATATTCCTTTTTTGTTGTTTATGAGAAACACTTCTCCAGTTAATGCAAGGTTATTTATTTAAGCAAAGTAAAATAATGGCCTCCAAGTTGAAAATAGTCAAAAACTTCCAGTCTGTTTGTGTGACAGCTGTGAAGGACACGGTTCAAGTCCCACTTCCCAAGGTTCTTTCCTTGAGTTGCTACAGTAAAATGTCCTGCTGCGATAAGTGGTCAGATACTGTTTATTTGGACAAACTTGCCCGCCACACACACACACACACACACACACACACACACACACACACACACACACACACACACGTGTCTGTCAGGGTGCTGTCGAACGGGAGGAGTTGACCATCTCGACGCTGCTGACGATCTTGGATAGAACGCCGGCTTCCGCGCGGCGCTGATGCAACATTGTATCGAAAGGTGGTGAGCGCGCGCTGTGGCCGGCGGCTCCGCGACGTGTCCACGGATCGCCAGGTAACGCGGGGGTCGCCGGGGACGCGCTTTGTGGTGTAGAAACCAGAACTGGCGGGCTTCTCGGTCGCGTGTCGTCGGTAAACGGTAAAAGTGATCCGCGCCCATTCAGCCCCGACGCGCGTGTCTGCGGCGTGAAACGGGCACTTTGCGCCGCCCTCGAGATGCTCCCGAATCACCGTGTGCGCGTGAACGTGAAGAACCTGAGGACGTGTTCGATCGTGGTTTTGATCACGGTGAACGTATATTTTTAGGCAGCTATAAATGGACGGCGTGGGTTAAGGCCTGTTTGGAGGAGACAGGGAGGAGCGCGCGACACTGACTGAGACATTACGTATTTATTATTATTTATTACTATTATTAATGTCACGGAAATTCGCTCTTTTCCCGCATTTATGTCTGGTCTGAGACGAGCAGAGGCTGCAGGTTTCACTTTCTCCTTTGCAGAGTTGAGTCTCCACACCTTGAGCGCCAGGTCTGCCATGGGGGAGCAGCTGAGTCCAGATGAGAAGTTCCACCTCATCACGAGGAATCTGCAGGTGACCCCACCCTACATGGCTCTGTGTTCTCCTTCAGAAGGACTCTGGTTTTCATAAACTAGGCTTCAGGAAGAGAAGAGCCTCCGGAAGTGTGGATCCTGAAGACAGGTGAACGAACATGGAGTGAGATGTTGTGAAGGACCGTGCTTCTCATCTACCTTCCAGGAAGTCCTGGGTGAGGAGAAACTGAAGGAGATCCTGTGTGAGAGAGAGCTGAAGGTGTACTGGGGCACCGCTACTACGGGAAAGCCACATGTTGCCTACTTTGTGCCCATGTCCAAAATTGCAGACTTCCTGAAGGCGGGTTGTGAGGTGAGAGTTGGCCATCTGCCAGAATAAAGTGGCTCTGGGAGGGTCTCCTTTCTGCTACCTCAATTCGTTTACTTTCAGTCACTCATTTGTTAGATCCTTCTGATGAAACAATGGAAATGTAAACAACAGTTGGAGATCTTTAGACACATTGTTTGTCTGATACCACCAAATTGCTGGTTCTTATTCCTCAGTTAGTTGCCTACAGGAATGAACTTCAAGCAGCAAATACATAATCATAGCAGATGGTGCTGGACTCATTTAGCTGTCAGGAAATCAGGAGAGAAATGGCTGTTAAAGAGATGGTTTTGAGATGCTTCTTGAATGCCGGCAGGGATTCAGCCACTCTGAGGGACCTGGATCTTTCGATTTTGTTTTGAGGATGAGAGTCAGGAAGAATCCACTAGTAACTGAAATCCCCTCTGCAGGTGACCATCCTGTTTGCCGATCTTCATGCCTACCTGGACAACATGAAGGCCCCCTGGGAGCTGCTGGCGCTCAGGACTCAGTACTACGAGCAGGTGATCAAGGCCATGCTGGAGAGCATCGGGGTGCCGTTGGACAAGCTTAAGTTCATCAAGGGAACTGAGTACCAACTCAGCAGGTTAGTCCTGCTACCTCTTGCATTATTTACTTTACTCCAGCTTAAGGTCAGTGGTGCACAGTGTAAGTTGCTTTTTTGTGATCTTTAGGAAAGGAGTAAATGTTTATATTAGCATTAATACACACTGTTGTTGGTGGCAGGGGGAACTGTGTTTCTCCCATAATGCACTGCTGCTGTATGTCTGTAAATAGTAGTGTCTAACCAGTGTGGAGGGTTATGGGGGTTTGATCTTCTGTGTTCAAGAGCTTTGGGACAGGTGTGCTGTTGCACTCTGCGAGCACCAGTGTCGCTCGTGTTCCCGCCGTCCTTTCGCAACGCAGCCGACCCCTGGAATATTTTCGTGTCTTTTGGTCTATCTGTCATGGTCCTCTAGTTGGTATCTTGCAGGCGCAGTGTGATCATCTCACTCCCCCCCCCCCAGGGAGTACACTCTGGACGTGTACAGGCTTTCCTCCGTGGTCACTGAGCACGATGCCAAGAAGGCTGGAGCAGAGGTGGTGAAGCAGGTGGAGCACCCCCTTCTGAGCGGGCTGCTGTACCCTGGCTTGCAGGTACCCTCTCTCTCTCTCTCTCTCTCTCTCTCTCTCACACACACACAGACCTGCTGCAGAGCTGCACCTGTTTGCAGTTGCTTGGACTCATAGTGAAGTGCAAACCGTCGGAAATGTTGCTGGAGTAACGTGAGCTGCCCCCTGGCACTGGGTCTCAGTGTGGTGCCCCCCAGTGTGTAGTTGTAAAAGAGGATAAGTTAACCATCATTAAGTGACTTTTACATATATGCAAAAGGATATAAGCAATTGTCTGCTTGCCAGGCACTGGATGAGGAGTACCTCAAGGTGGATGCTCAGTTTGGAGGAGTGGACCAGAGGAAGATCTTCACTCTGGCTGAGAAGGTAGCTCCTTGCTGTAACTCTGGAGGGTCAAATGAGTTCCTGACTGGTTGTTGGTTGGGTGCGGTGCTGGATGCTGAAGGGTTGGCGATCTTTGTTTCCTCGTAGTACCTCCCATCTCTAGGCTATGCCAAGAGGGTCCACTTGATGAACCCCATGGTCCCTGGACTGACAGGAGGGAAAATGAGTTCCTCAGAAGAGGTGAGGTTGTGAGAGGTGATTTTTTTTTTTTTTTTTTTTTTGATATGTTGGTTGACAGCATCAAAGGGGTGAGCTGCTGGTGAAGCTTGAGGTGTGATATCAAGAACTGTGTGGTTCTTAACCTAACTGCTCTGAGACTGTTTGCCTCAGCTGTTCGAGGTCATTTCAATATATTCTTACTGGCTTCAGGAGTCCAAGATTGACCTTCTGGACAAGAAGGAGGACGTGAAGAAGAAGCTGAAAAAGGCTTTCTGTGAGCCAGGAAACATCCAGAACAACGGTGTCCTGGCGTTCGTCAAGCACGTGCTCTTCCCGCTGAACTCTGGTGAGTTGGCCGCAAGGCCATCCAGTGGACAGCAAATGCCACTGCAGTCGTGTGTTCAGTGCCTCGCAGTGAAGTGTGATCTGGTGATGCCTTGCTGAGCAGTCTAACCACTCTGGTATTTTTCTCTGACCCATTTCAGAGTTTGTCATCCACAGAAATGAGAAGTTTGGTGGAGACAAAGTTTACACTGCGTATGAGGAGGTGGAGAAGGACTTTGCGGAGGAGGTGCTGATTCCCTCACGGTGACAGCCGGTGTTTAACCTGCAATCTCATGTGTGTCACCTGCTACGTTTGACCTCTGCTTTCTGTGCCACAGCTTCTTCACCCTGGTGACCTGAAGGCTGCGGTGGAGGTGGCTCTGAACAAGCTGCTGGACCCCATCAGGAAAAAGTTCGAGAGCCCAGAGCTGCGAAAACTGACCAACAACGCCTACCCAGACCCCTCAAAAAGCAGTGAGTGTGAAATGCACAGCCTGGCTTGTCACAGCATCTGAATGTCCCCGTTTTCCAGCCATGCTTCCCATGTCTTGAGCACTGGCTGGAAATGATATTTTTGCGGGATTGTTTCTTGGCCACCAGAGGGCGGTGTGAAAGGAAACCCCAAAAACTCAGACGAGGAGGAGATCATTCCCTCCAGACTGGATGTCCGGGTCGGGAAGGTCATCAGTGTGGAGAAGGTAAGGGGGCCAGACACTGAGAGGTCCATTAGCATGGCATCCAGAAAGGAAGGAACATGTAACCTGCTGGTCTGAATCATTGTTGCTTCACCTGCTGCCGTGTTGGCTGAGGGATACTAGGCTGTGCCCTCTGTTTGCAGCATCCTGATGCAGACTCGCTGTACCTGGAGAAGGTGGACGTGGGGGAGGCTGAACCCCGCACAGTAGTGAGTGGCCTGGTGGCCTATGTGGCCCAGGAGGACCTGCAAGACCGGCTGGTGGTACTGCTATGCAACTTGAAGCCCCAGAAGATGCGTGGCATCGAGTCCCAAGCTATGCTGCTCTGTGCTTCTGTGTAGGTCCTCCTTGCTCTATCCCTCATCTTTCTTGTACTGCTGTTCCATGCTTGTCTTCTGGTCACTTGGATATACACACCCCAAAAGGGTTTTTGAGGGATCATGGGCAAAACAGACCTTTTCTCTGCCTGTTTGTCTTGGTTGGATCTAGTGAAGGTGACCCTCGAAAGGTGGAGCCCCTGGATCCACCTGAGGGCTCCGCGCCTGGGGACCGGGTCTTTGTGGAGGGGTACGAGGCTGGCAAGCCAGATGAGGAGCTGAAGCCAAAGAAGAAGGTGTTTGAGAAACTACAGGTGTGTTCTGCAGTCATACCGCAACCTGGTACATTAATAATCATCCTGCAGGTATCCCTCACTATCCAAACTCTTGATATTTGAACATTCGCTACAAACAATTAAAAGAAAATTGTACCCAGAATTCACTGTCCAAATTGAAAACCTGTGCCTCTTAGCGAGTCTGGTGAGACAATGTGGAGTATTAGGGATGTGAAAATGTTTCTTTAAGAGAGTGAGGAATTATGGGATTTGAGTATAATTCAAGAGAAGGGTCTGTCGGCCATTTTGGGGGGTGTTACTTAATTTATTAAACAGACAATGGCACATTTAGTAGCAAAGGTTACGTGGATGATTTCTGAAGTTCCCCTGGGATTTCGGACCACGGTCAGAAGGAACCAGGAAAGGGAACAAGAGTGCACTGCAGTCGTACCCTAGCTGTTCTCCTGATAGGTTCGTGTCTCATGTTCACATTGTTTAAACATCTGCCATCTCCCCTACACCATTAAGCAAAAAGATTGTCTAAGAAAGTGGAAAAGCTTGTGAAGAAATCCTTTGTGGAGTATTTTGTAGGTTTTTGACTGTTTTGGGGAAATTGGGATGGGCTGAGAGCACATTATTATTATTATTATTATTATTATTATTATTATTATTATTATTCCTGACTTATCTGATTGCTTTCCGATACNTTTTGGGGAAATTGGGATGGGCTGAGAGCACATTATTATTATTATTATTATTATTATTATTATTATTATTATTATTATTATTATTCCTGACTTATCTGATTGCTTTCCGATACGTTTTCAGGAATGAGGGTTGCCTGTGTATTGAAACCTCCTTCCAGGAGTGTGTAGGATAATCAGCGTGTTATGAATCTGTTGATGATTTAGGTGGACCTGAAGATCTCCAGCGAGTTTGTGGCCCAGTGGAAAGAGAAGCCCCTGATGACCAAACTGGGTCAGATCACCTGCAAAACACTGAAGGGTGGAAGTATCAGTTAGACTTTCCATATCCCTGCCCTCTTTCCCGTCTCCAAGCCTACCGCCCTTTTCCCACAGCCAGGTCCGAAGCTGCTCAGGAAGGAATGGGAGAGTCTGATCAATGTCACATTTAACCGTTCATCCCAACCGCTGACCACATTCACACCGAAAGGTAAACACTCACTGGACATCAGTCCTGGCAGAACACTGCATGAAGGTTACAGTATCACGTTTGACTGTCAGACGGGATGTGTCTGTTGCCTTTTCTGTTGACAAGTAAATTCCTACGCTGCCCCCTATGGACACAGTGAGCACTGTTTCCTTCCTTTGCTCAGTGTCCCCTTCTGCCCCACACGGGTTTGAGCATTCTAGAACATTCTGAGAAGAGCAATCTAGGAGGGGGAAGCACTGGCATGTGATGTGGTTGTAATATCGCTTTGATATGTATCAAGTCTCATAACCACACTGTAAAGTTCAATAAACATGACTGTCAAACTCTTACGACTCGTCACTGTTTTTGTGTGAACTTACCAGTTTAAGGGGCTCAGAATCGGCTCTGGGGCAATAAAATACAAAATCGTCAGATTGTCCTCATGTTGGGGGATTCCTGTCAACAGCAGATGGCAAAATGGTTAAGGACACTGGAGGGGATGTTGGTAGGAGACCCAGGGTTTTCCTTTAGCTCCTGAGAGCAGGTTACTTAATCTGAACTTTCTTCTGTTTGACAAGGTAATAATTTCTACAGGTTAATCAAGGTTTTGTACATCAGTTTTGGTGAATGTGTTTCACTGGGCTGGATGTTGAGGGAGAAACCTGGTTATTTCTGACATTTTTGTTGAAGGTTTTGTATGATCCTCCCTTTTTTTTTAACCTAAATCCTCTTTTTCCACTTTTAAAACTTATGTGTCCTACCAACTGTGGTTGTTTCATAGGGCTGCTGCTGGAACCTGTACGGGTTACAAACTCACATCCTAGGAGGCTAAAAAGAAAGTGCAAAGCAAATATTTTTTTTTTCTCTTCTGAGCTCAAGGACTTGCGTACCAGACCGTGTGACCGTCAGACGTTCTGCACTCTGCCATCAGCCGAGATTGTCCACGGCGCTTAAGCCGAAGGTTCAGCAGCCACATGTTCCCTTGTGCTGAAGCGCAAGAACGGAGAAGCACACTTTTGGAACATAAATTCTAATGGGTTTTATTTATCATACTTTTTTTCTTCTTAACAAAGAGATATCAGCTGTACATTATCAATAATTAACGTAATAGCTTCGGTTTTTGAGGCCGAAGGTATGTGGTTCTTCCGGTGGAAGGTCCCTCAAGGTGATGTTTATAAGGCCGGCTGTGCAAGGCTGCATCAAAATAAAACAAGGTAGAGTATTTGCTCAAGAAGAACTTTGACAGTGGATGAGCCACAGGAAGGGATCGCAGTTTAGGTCCTGAATAAAGGTTTCGAACCGCAGGTTTTTAGTGTTCTGTCTTGAAACTGTGGTGTCTGATAGGAGGATTAGGGTGACGGCATCCTGCTTCATGCAGCTGGTTCACAGGTGCTGTCCAGATGCCCAGAGACCTAGTTGACGTCACTTTCCGTGGGCGGGATGCCAGCAGTAACACACATCCCCTACCTCCGGGCGTGACCGCCGGCCTCTCGAGGGTGACCTCCTTCAGTGCCATCTGGGCATCTTGAGTACCAACAAGCTTTTCTATACAAACTAAAAGCAATTAATATTGACGTCTAAATTAATGAGCATGTCAAAGTGCACGTAGCAGACAAGTTTGAAACGAAATGACACCAAATTTGAGCAAAATTTTAACTACAAAGACAGTAACAAAAAACGGAATTAAATGAAGTCTGTATATATATATATGGTGATATATATGCGCCCACTGGGACGCCAGTGTACGGCTGATGTGGTAACAGTGCTATTAAGAGTGTATGAACGTACACTTTATTGGAATATACATATAAAGTTGTTCATCTTTCTTCGATGGACTGTGCTGTAGCCACACCCGGGGGGGGGGGGGGCTGCTACATCCAGTTTGAAGTATTATACTGCTCAAAGAGCTTTTCTAACAGAACGCTTGAATATGCAGGGGTCCCTTTTTTGTTGAAGTTGACTAACTCATTCCAGAGGAAAAAAAAGGAGGAAAACATTCCCCCCCCCCAAATTTAGATTGAAAAATACAGTTGCATATAGAAAAAACTTGAGGTCAGCTGTAATACCAAAGTGTGAACTAAAGAAGCTAAAGTCGTACTTTGCCTACACTCCAAAAAAGAATACTGCGTTTTTTTAATAATACGCTCGATTACCTTGTTTTAAACGGGATCATTTCAAATGTGAAAATGTAAGAGTCAAATACGCAGAGGAATGTAAGCTACCGCACAGGTTTTCGGCCGTCTAAACAGAAGTGGATGCTACCCATTCTGACCACTAGGTGGCAACAAACTTGCAGTCAAAGACATAAAAAAACATTCTTGAGGGTAACACTCCAGATTGAAACTAAATGGTCCAAAATAAAGCTATAAAATTAAAGATATTAAAGATCCACAGCTATGTTTTTTTTGCATAAATATGCAGGTTGCTTTAAGGCTAAGGCTTCTAGTAAGATGCCCTCCAGCTGAACAGGTCCCGCGGATTTTCTCAAGGGTTCATCTTGCCGACTGCTGTCTTCTGGGGTTGACTTTTGTCTCAGTGTTCTCCGCAGTTCCGACTGGTCTGCCCTCATGGGTCTTGCTCTCTTTCATGAGGCAAGTGGGGCTTCAACTGCGTTTGCAGCTTCTGCAGTACCTGTGAGGAGGAGGAAAGGGCTCACCATCAGGCTGCCGTAAACGTGTCTCAAAGAATGTTATACCCTTGGAGGACGGCATCTGGCAGCAAGTGGCCAGGGCAACATTATTTGACACCAAATATCATATGGTGAGATTAAATAAACATAAAGAGCAGTAACGTCTTACTCGTTGTCTCCTAGCTGTCTTCTGGTTGTGCGTTCTGGCCTGCAGATTGCACCCGTTCATCCTGCCCGTTGGCTGTGCTCGCTGGCTTCTCATCTGAGGACCTCGCTTCCTTTTCGCTCGGGCTCACCAGCTTGCCCTGGTGATTTGATCCGTGGCCTGGTTTCCTGGCGACAGGAGGGGGGACTTTACTGGGCTTCTTAGCAGTGATGCCGGGCTTACCCTCGGCAGCTGCCAGGTTTGCTGTGTTGGAGACCTCCATGAGCTCTGCCACCAGGCTCTGCTTGAGGCTAGACTGGACCTCAGGGGATGAAGGCGTCTCAATGACAACCTTTTTTGTGCTCCTAGAGAAGATGAAACTGGCAGTAGAGGCAGGGGACTTGAGCATCTCTGCCCCTTCTGTCAACCTTGGCGAAAGTACCCCTAACTCCCCACCACTATGTGAGGAGAGGGAGGATCGCAGGTTGAGTCTGGCTGGAAGTCCATCTTTTGATGTCATGGCTGCGGTCTTCATTCGAATGGCCTCCTGCAGTCTCATGGAGGGTGGTGCTCCAGCAGTTCCCGAGGATTTCAAGGACAGGGATTTGCGGATGGGCTTCTGGGGAACACTCTGGCTAGAAGCCTGGGTCTGGCTTTGGCCCTGACTGGAGCTGCTCCCATTGCTGCTTTCACTGTCCTCAGCAGGCTTGGTTGTCTGATCATCATTGACATTAACAGATCTCAGGCGGACCATCTGGAGAAGGGAGGGTGTGACTAGGGGAATGTTGGCATCCTCCTTCGGCACGGGTGAGCTCCTGCTCCGAGGCAGCTGGTCTTTACTTTTGCTCTCCCAGTTCATGTTTCCTGACTGTCTCTTAAAACTCATTGAAGTCTGTTTTTCTTCTGGTGGTTGCAGCGCAAGGGGAACTTGGGGGGAAGTGGCAGGGAGGTTCACAGCAGGTGCTGTGGGTGGTGGAGGTGGTGCTTCCTGCGGCGGTGGGGGAATGCCGTCTGGTAAGGGAGGAGGCTTCTGATTTGAGTGTGGCACTTGTGGGACCTGCAATGTGTTCTCTGTAGAGTTGTTTTGGGTCGGCCTTGGCTGTATAGTCAGCGATGTCTCCTGTCTGTTAGGAAGGACAACACTGGCAGGTGAATCTGTAATACTCTGTGTCACAGACTCTTCTTCTGGGTGTTTACATCCTTCCACCACTGCTGGAATGGTAGCCTGAAGTGATACAGCTGGCTCTGTTTCTGATGTAGTTTCCTCCAAGGACGCAGATGTTGCCTGAATGTCAGTCGTGGTAAGGAAACCCTCCATATGATCTAGCAGGGTTTCCTGTAAGACAGGAGGTGGAGGTGGGGGAAAGTCCAGCTCATCCTGCTCTTCAAAGACAGGGGTAGGAGTCTCCTCAACAGGAGGAGGTGGAGGAGGCCAGCAGGACTCCACTGTGATCCTTAGCTGGTTATCTTCCACATAAGAGGAGGACACAGAGGAAGTAAGACTGTTTTTTGAGGGGGGTGTGGGTGGATGATAAGCAGGAGGTGGAGAAGGAGGTGGAGAAATGCCAGCTACTTTGGGTGGATCAGCTGAAAGCATCTGCATGGATTGTGTGTTGGTTCCCTGTGCCACAGCACCATGGTCTATAGTCTCCTGCTTCTCAGCAGTAATGATCTCTTTAGGGGGAGGATGGGTTTCTATCTCAGGCGGAAGGTTTTTCATCTGTACCAGCAGACTTTCCTGAACTTTTGTGGGGTCCTTTTTATGTGTGATCAGACTATTCTTTTTCATAACTGGAGGTGGTTCCTTCTTCAACATAGCTGGACCCTCTTGTACCATCTTCTGATTGGTAAGACTGTAAACTTTCAAATGATCTTGGGTCTTACTTGTGTCTGTTGGTTTTTGATTCTTCTGAACAGTTATATTTGTTTGTTCTGCTTTTGGAACCCCAGCATCTGAAGACTCTTTTACAACTTGTGAAGTTGTCTCTGGTTTATATTCTGAAATTGGTTCATTGGTTTGTAACTCACCTTTCTTTCCTGCTGTTGTATCCACCCCTAGTGTCTGTGTCCCAGATGGGTCATGCTCATCATTTAGAGTCTCTTGTTTTTGGTCTTGTAAAGGTGCTTTTGGGTGCTGCCTCTGAGGCACGGCCAACCTGATGGCTACAGCTCTTGAGCCACACAGCAAGTCAAAGGTGCGTTTATTGTGCATCCATGTCTCTGGAGGTGGGGGAAGAGGTGCTTGAACTTTTGGCGGTAGCGGAATGTCAAACGCTTCCCTGAGTGTCGCTTTTCTGGATGAAGGGGTGACCTTGTCCGTTCCCACAGTACTAGGGGACGAGGCTTTGGGAATGTTCGAAGGTTGGCCATTAGCCTGAGTATCTTGGTGAACAGTTTCTGACACAGATGAAGACAGAGAAGTCAGCGAAGATGAGATGGAGGCAGCAGGAGATGCTCGAGAGCCCATACGCTCTGGTTTGGCAGGCTTTTCCTTTTTCTTTCCAGGGGAGGAGGGATGGATCTCTTTGGCAGATAGGGTCGGGGTGCCACTCTGGCTCGAGTAGCCGCTGGAAGGGGACAAGGTCCTTTCAAACTTGTTCCCCTGAGAGGGCACTTTTTGTGGCGAGGATTCACTCGAACCTGGTACACTTTCAGGGGTGACAGTCTGATCAGATGTAAGCACACTGGAAGTTAGTGAAGACCTAGAATCATCCAGCAAGCCGGAATCTGTAGAGTTTGTAGGACTTACAGCATTTACAGGCAAGTTTTGAACGAGAACATCCTCAACTACATTGCTGTACTTTGCTCCATTTACCCCAGACAGCTTTCCACTGTCAACTCCACAGTCATTGGAGTCAGTCTCCAATATTTCTTGATGATGTTGCATGAGCTTGTCTTGGTGCAAGGAGTATGTCCTCTTAGGTGGAGCTGGAGGCATCTTTGTCTTCATCACAGACAAACTGCGGGCAAAGGAGCCATCACTCCGTTGGCTCTCTCCATCATTCATCTCCTGTATACCATGGGGTGCTGTTTCAACCTGCTGCTTGGTACCTGTGCTGGCAGAACTGACCCAGCTGGTGGCACTGCTGAGGCTCACTCTGTCTGAGGTGAGTGGTCCGACCTGATCCTTGTCCATCTCTGTGCTGTTAGGGACTCGGGCACTGCCCTTGGAGGAAATGGTGGAAGAGTTGGAGATTACAGTCTCAGAAGACTGTGAGTGACTCCAGTTGGAGCATGCAGAGGAGGGTACACAGGGGGCGGGAGAGCGGGATGAGGCTGGGCTGGCTGACAGGCTGCTCTTGCTCACAGTGCGAACACTGCTCCGGCTGCGACTGCGGTTTATCTCGATCACGTCCACAGCTGCGGGCAGGATGGCGTTGGGGATGATTGTGGACAAATAGGTGGCCTGCGGTGAGATTGACATGACAGGGCCTTGAGGCTCATTCAAGAATCCACCAGTAGTCAATCCCGGCACGGCCAGAGACTTGGGTCTCCGCAAGTTCGCAGGGCAGATCTCCAGGTTGTCCTGGTAAACTTGCTGGATGTGATCTTTCAGCAGCTGTTCTTCTTTGGAGGACTGCAGGAGCTCGATGTTCTGGAGATGCACTCGTGCTCCTCTGGGAGGGGCTGCTGGCACTTCTCCATCAATGGTGGGGATGACCACAATATCAGGGGGAGCTTCTCCTCCATTGGGCAGCTGTCCATCCATTTTTGGTCGAAGCATGGACCCTCGCTCCAGTCCTTTGGGGAAAAAATATGTCCATTAGCACTTCCCTGATATTTATTTATTTATTATACCTTCCATTACCTGCTGTTTATACATTTTTCATGCTGTCAAGAGTTAATATCTAGTGCACTAAGCACAACTTAAATAAAGGTTTACCCAAAAAGCCTTTCAAGGACCTAGAAACTAGTTAGATGAGTTTTTGTGATCACAGGGAAACTGGCAGTAATGAAGCCAGTGTGTTTCAGCTCACACACTCTTTGTTGCTCCTCCCTGAAAAACACCGGCTTTAACAAACATCACTGCTTCATTAATGCATCCATTCTTAATCCAGCACTCCTGCACATCAAGAGATGCTGCTGCAAGATTTCCATAAGCTTTGTTCAGTTTAAAAACACTGCTTATCTTGCACTTACAACCAGCTAATAATGTTTTTCCTGGTTCTATGTATGTATATTTGTGTGAGAAAGCTGGCAGCAACCATTCTGTAGTGGTTCTGGTGATGTACCTAGCTCCTTCTGGACGTGGTGTGGTATTCCCATTATGGTGGTCCTCCTGCTTCTCCTGCGGGACTTCTCAAGTCTCTTCACTGGGTTGAGGGGTTTGAATGTGGAGCCTGCTCAGAAGGTCAGGAAGGAACAAGTTAGACAAATATTTATGTCCTCTGATTAGTATTTGCGCTGTGATTGTTAGGACTGGAAGGAAGAACAATATAATATAGCAGCCCACCCACTGCTATCCCCTGCTGCTGCAATCACAGTGTGTTTACACCTCATGCTGAGCCCTGGGTTACCATTTTCCTCTTCTGAACACAAAATGTATTTCTGTCCTTGCTCTTTTACTATTTGAATCAGGGCTCGCTGCTTTGCTACTGCAGCTTGAGACAACAGGTCAGCTTCAACAAACAGCTGTGTAAAAGGTTGCTGTTCTCACCCTACAGAAACAGAAACATGGCATAGGTGGTGTGGGTGGCATACCTTGGCGAGCCAGTGCCGTCCCTGTGGAAGCTGTCAATGTGTTGTCGTCCGTGGTGCTCCGAGACCCCAGCGAGCCGCCACCCTCTCGCTGGCAGACTCCACCCCCCGACTGTAGGGTAGTAGTTGAATGGAATAATGGTTACCACCTTTGCTGGTCCTAACAGCCTTACGGCTTCCTGAATGTGCTTGAGTCTCTTGTGATCTCAAGTACTTTTCCATCATGATGTCATTTCAGCCATTTAAGCAAGTTATGTCTCAAAAGAGAAACCTTGTGAGGAATTCATGAACAGTTATGCTGCAATGGAAGATATGCATGGGGAACACTAAACACTTACACTGATGCTTTCGACATCGAGACCGTTCTTGTTTTCTGTGAAGAAAGGGTATGGAAAGCCTTAATGGACATGTTACAGCACCTGGGAGTCACTGAGGATAGCAGGTGGTGGAGAGGGGTTCAGGGTTTGGGTCATTGGGGTCAGATGGGAAGAAGTTAGGGGTGGTGGGGGTCAGTCATTCATACCTTCCTGCTGCAGGATTTTGAGCCCCTCCTGAGCCTCGGAGTGCAGCACCTCCAGGTACCGTGGCCGGCTGCCCTCGATAAAGACATTCTCCTGGTAGTGCGGGGAACTCTGGAAGTGCACAGTCAACCTGCGGTCATCTTCCGGTTTGGAGGCAGCTGGAAGGGGGATACAGAAATTGGACAGTTGTTAAAAGACACAATAGGCACTACAGCTATTAAAACTTGACTTTTCTTGGAAAGTGGCATCACAATCTTCAGCACTGTTATATTTATTCATCTAGCCTAGTGAAGCACGAAGATGAATTCCTGCCACGATGGTGGATCTTCAGGCCTAAGAAGCAGATTCTGTACCATATTGATGTCATAGATCAGCACCCAAGAGATGTGACCCACATCAGGGCAAAATGGTGTCTGGAACAGTCTCAGTTTGGGGACAGACCTGTTTCTACTGTAGAAGTATGGACATATCTCAATCACCTACCCTTCTAGACCTGCTAAGAGCCGCTTCAGTGTCGAGTGGAACCCACTTATCAGCCTCGCAGTTACAGTTTCCTATTTACCTCTGGTAGAGGATGCAGTTGGATATTAATAACACAGCAATCATTCTGAAGTGCTGTACAGCTGCATGGTTTTTGTTTGCATCCGGAACAGGTCCCTTTTGATAGCTTCTTGGCACAGAGAGGAGGAAAAGTAGGGGAAAGCGGCTACATCTATGACTCTGGCTCTTGTGCCACTGGGTTGGGGGGCCTGGTGATGCCAGTTTCATGTGCTGCGATCCAGGGTGTTTGTGGTGCACTTTGGCAGAGGGCTACACAGAAGGGACTATTCATACAACACTTTACAGTTGGTGATCTGGGAAACCAAGAAAATTTTGAAGTTTTTATAAACCTGTGGAGATAAAGGATGTAAAGAAATGCAGAGCTGGGTATTTATGCAGGAAAAAAGAGCACAGGCAGCAGGTTAGTGCGGTAGAAATACAAACTCACTACAGAGAACTTCTGCCATCCTGGCAGTTTTTCAGGATTTCACCATGTTATCAGTATGTTACTCCACGCAAATATGCCAACCACATGGAGCATAAATAATTGCAGGGACATCAAGGAAAGCCAAGTGATTGATGGCCATGGATGAGGAGGCACAGGGTTCAGAAGAGCTTCATGGGCTCAGACGAAGAGAACTAATTGAAGAAGCTCTCCTTCTTGACATTGTCATCCAAGAACCTAGATGATATCCCCAATGTAAGTCACAAAAATCTTTTTTTAATTCCAGTCATTGTATATAAATTATGGATGTTGCAGTAATGATGTTCCAAAAGCCAAAGGAGGTCAGTAATTGTGAAGTGGTTTTGAAGACTGTCCCACTGTTGCTCCACAACTGCTTTAGAATGTTGTCTCTAGCAGCGAAGGAGTTACATTTCTGCGCCTGTTTTCCTTGGTTGTTGCTGGGCTCCCTTTGCCCTCACAATCTGTCCATCTGTCTGCTCCAAGCCACCGAGTCAAGAGGACTTGGGCGTATTTAGCAGTCAGGATGCAGGAAACATTTCTGATGAGTAGAAACCTCCTGAACTAGGTCTAATAAATACAGAAAAGTTTTCTGCACATGATGAGACCTGGGCAACATGAGTAGTGCTTACAAGGGAGGAACTGGACAGAACAGTGAACAATGAAGCAGGGAAGATGGGGCAGTTCATTTACTAATCAAAACTGTGGGCTCAAATGAGAAGAAAAAACATCCAAATCTGGTTTTACCAAGAGGTTCTCTGTTTGCCTCCTAACAATGTACTACTGTCATCTGCACTGGGCTCAGCACCCCCAAAGTAGTGCGGGTCACATGACAGAGTGTCACACTGTGTTGATCTAATTTTGCTGTGACCAGTGTGACTTGAAATTATTATTTTTTTCCAAATAAAAAAAATCAGTGTTTGTAATTGGCCTTGTGGATTATAGAGGGCAACAGAGGTGAGGAACTGTTGAAAGTGTGACCATATGGTCCCTAAATTGCCACAGTGAATTTCCTTCCATCTAAGTGGACTTGGATGTATGTTGGCAGCTGAAGGTAGAAATGTTCCATATTTTAGATGCATCCATGACAGCGTATTGATGAGAGTTGTGACTGGATTTCTGGAGCTGAATTTCTCCTGTCTGGCAGGCCAGGCTGTCCAGCGCTGTGGAGAAGGGGGCAGATGTGTCCAAGTGCCCCAGGCAGGGCAGTGGGTGCACGTGCCAGTGCAGCGTGACACAAATTCCCCAGGGTTTTGTGCCCCTCTGAGGGGGCATGCTCAGACAAACGGCAACGGTTGTGGTGGAGCAGCTGATCCAGAAAGGTTATGTCCGAGCAAGATGCTCTGGGAAAAGGCAGCACAGCACTCCATTACACCTCAGGAGAAATTCTCTAATGATGGATTCATCTCTGCACAGCAAGGAGGCCAACCTTTGACCCCTGTTTTTCAATACTGCCTACAGAAAACATCACAGATGACTTTCTAATCCTTCAGTCAGAGCCGGAAAAGCTTCTTCACGTGAAATGATTCCGACTGTCAAACAGTAGTTAGAAGACATGGGTAATGTGATGGTGAGGGGAGAAGAAAAGAGTTAAGTGTTGGGTTGAATCTGGGCGACACTCATGTGGGAGGTACTCCTGCGGAATGTGCTCAATTCTACTGCCCCCATAGGGTTGCGGATTCTGTGGTGAGATGAGTTCTCACCATTGGGTTTGTTGACTGTGACCAACAAGCGTTAGTCCACCCGGCAGACAGCCAGCAGATGTTCCACACAGCCTGAGCTTCTCCTCTTAATTCCTGGCCGGTTAATCTTGTAGAGCAGCCTGTCTTTAGAAACTCGAGCAGCAGATTAGCCGAACTGAACCTTTAGGTCAATGTGCCATAGGGTGTCTGTGCCAAGTGTGGAGCAAAACTAAGGGTGCACCACTACTCACCTTCTCATTCTAGGAAACAAACACTCAATAAACCTGGGTCCACAAACCTTCAGAGAAGACTACTCCACACAACTGAAGACAGCACATCGGTCAAAGAATGTACCGGATGTGTGAGCGACAGTCTTGTTGGACCATCTGCTGCACCTTCATTTTCTCTGGAAACCATCAGTGTGAACAAAACTGTTTGGCTGCTACTAAAAATAATTCTAATGCTTCACAAAATGTTTAACATTCACCCGTATCACCGTATATCAGATGTCAGATCCCAAACTTTGTATGACTGTGAGGAGTGCTGAAACCAGTACCCAGGAGCCTTGGAGAAACAAGCCTGATTGTGCAGCCAAACTGTGGATGGACTGTTCACTCAGAGATGAGAAGAAAAGGGCCACCTGACAGCAATCTCGGGCCAAGCAACCGTCACCCTGCAGAACAGTACCGAGCCTCATTCTGCTGCCAAAGTGGAAACCCCATCCTTCCTTCCTCGGTAACCTGTGCCCAACGGCCCCCCTTTACAGCCAAGAGGATAAAAAGGAGATGAAAAGCCCCTACTTTAGCCACCCCCGCTCCAGTCCATTAGCTAGCTCCCCCACCACCCCCTACCTAGATCTCCTACCGTCAACCTCGGATTATGTGATTCCTGCAGAGTGTTGTGTGTCTGCAATAGTCATGATGACACTAATGCCAAACAAGCTCACTGGGATGTGGCAGCTAAAACGCCGGCAACACATGGGCAAAATGGAGCCTCGGATTTACGAGACAAGAAAACAACTGCAAGACCTTGAGAGGATCATACAGCTTAGGGTGGAGGGTAAGGTGTTTACTTTTCTACATCAACTATCCTACCAGTCACACTGACACGCTAAGACGTCCTCTGTCACATTGCTGTGGATGAAGGGACCTAGGATTCCAGGGCAGAAGAGGGTATTATCTGCCTGAAGCCCTTCTGTGCTCCTGGAACCCATGTGTATCCCATTCAGCCCTAAGCTCAAACCACCTTGGTTCAAACTTCTTATTTTGGGGGCTGTGATTGATTTCCAAGCACCACAATCTGAAAAATATCATAATGCTGCTCACAAATGCCTGTAAGTGCAGCATAACAGCCTCCAGTGCTGACAGACTGACCCCACGTCTCACCTCTGGTGAGAACCACACACTTTCATACCCCAAAATCTAACAAGGTCAATGTGTGTTTAATGAACATGGTGCCGCTTAAAGGAATCACTGTTCTGAGGCAGGGAAAGGACCTTTACAGAAAAGGAAGGGAAAAGAAGGAAACAGTTGCGTTGGTACGATGTTGTCTCACAACTTCACCTGAAGTTTGCACACCTCTGTCTCACCTCCCATCCTATTCAGAAGCCCAACACTCTCTCTGAAAGTAAGACACGGACCCAGCTAACAGGAGGCAGAGACCCATGAAGAGCAGCATTCTTGTACTCACCCTTCTTCTTGAAGATAGATAGCAGGGACCAAAGGTTTTTACTCAGGAAAACCACCATATCTGCCCTGGGAACATGGTAGAGAAGATGAGGGTGGAGAAGAGCAGTATGAGATGTGCAGAAGTCTCTGTTGCTCAGTAAGATCCAGCTCCAGTCTGTTTAGGTGCTGGGTTGGCTTTACTGCCCCGCAGTCGACAGCAGAAGGACATCTGAGTGGGACACAATGTGATCTTCTACGCACTGCTTATCCCAGCTGCCGAATCCCGGCACTCACTCCTCCTTCCCCTCCTCCCCTTCGACCTCCTCCTGCTGTCCTTCAAAGCCTTTAGAACCCCCCCAACTATTGTCTGGTTCAGCCTGCCCCCCACTTGCTGGACTTCCAGGGCCCTTTCAAAACTCCCAAACCTCGGAAAATGGCCAAATTTTGGAGGTCAGGTGTAAGAACCACAAACTGTAGAAAAGGGGAAGGACAGAGCTTTAAAAAATCCTCTCCTCATGTGTCCTCATGTGACTATCACCGGGATCTCACTCTGTCGCTCTCTCTCTCTCTCTCTTTGGCCTGTCAGAAAAGCAACTTTCCATAAAGGGATTCATTCGAGTGATGACAAAAGGCAGTAGCTCCACCTCTTACAAGTAGACCCACACACACACAAACACACACACACACACACACACACACACACACACACACACACACAGATATAGCTATTTCTCTCGTGGGCTTTGCTGCTGTTTTTAAGAAATGAATTGGAAGTGACAGCAGCATTCAGGTTTGGGGGTAAATAATGGAGAGAAGGGAGTGTTGGGGTCCCTTCTTCTAGAGCAGGAGCTGCCAGATCTGAACTCCAAACAGAAGCACACAAGGGGCCCAGCTAATCCCCAGACTGCCCTTTCGCTCGCCCCAATTTTCTGGCACGGGCCAGAGTCACAGCAGGTGGGACCTCCAAAGCTGCCCTGACGCGGCCACCACCCCACCCGACACCCTGGTCACCAATCGCCAAAGAAGAAAACTGGCCTGCTGGGTTGTGGGGGTTGATCAGCTGGTAGCACAGAAGTTCAGTCTCCAGCTTTGGTCCCCACATCCAGGTGGAATCAGATGCCCTTCCTTGACCCCACAGTTTTCAACACCAGAGACTTGCTCACTGTCTCCCTCTCCCTCTGTCTCAAGCACCCAAATCTTTTCAGGGATGTTCAATAAATTATTTGCTTCATTTGGCCACAGTTTTTCTTTTGACTGACAAATCTGTGTTTCTAAGTTTGTGCTTTAGGTGGGGATTTTGAGCGGCTGAATCGTGGTGGCCATTGCAGCTCCTTTCTGAGCAGCATCCCGTCCCTCTCCTGTTGTGCTCAGAACATCAGCTGGGGTTATAAATAAATCTCCTTCTGTCAGGTGACCAATTTTCCTCCACGTCACCATCCTGCAAATCCCCTCCCTCCTTTTAGAACCCCGGCACTTCTGAACTTCATCTTTACCTCTTTTCTCTCTCTCTTTCACTGTCAAACATGTTCTCCTTCTCTCTTCACTGGACGCTAAGCAGTGTCAACTTCCTCTGCTCTCCTTCACTGCCACCTTTCCACTTCGCCTCTTCTGGTGTTTTAAGGTGCTCAGCAAGTTGCGTCGACTCAAAAACTGGATCAACATTGTAATTATTCCCCAAACTCACTCACACACACACACACACACACACCATAAAGGCCAGCAGTTTTGAGACAAGGGGATCCCCTCCCCAGTCTAAAGACCCCATTGCCCCCTATTTGTGACAAGAATGAATATTCATCAGATGCTTTGCAAAGACACCATCTGGCACATGATGAGGAATCAGAGTCCAAAGTAGGTGTGTGTGTGTGTGTGTGTGTGTGTTTATGCCAATATAACACTAACCTAAAATTCCTCACTCTCAATTCAAGACTTTATCAAGATACTGTGGAGTTTTAGGCCCTTTTTTCTCCACCCAGCAACGATTTCTCACGTCTGTTTTGCACTGATGCCAACGAAGCTATATGGACACCAAACAGCAAGATTTGGGACAAAGTTCATCCACCAAAATTTAAAAAAAAAAACACTCATTCAAGTTCAGAAGCAAGAAACTTCCCCCAAACACACAACCAAATATGTTTTGAGTGCCACCGCGAGAACTTTTTTGAGCCGGAGAGCTGGAAATCCTGCAAAATGGATGTCTGTTTCACAGACTGTTCAGGGAAATGTATTTTTATTCATGCATAAATAAACAGTGTTCAGCAACCCAAGAGGAGCGTTATTTTACTGCTGTAACACCACGGTTCTAGTGGAACATCCAGGAACTCCAGGAGATCTCAGCTACAGCACAAACATGCAGAGCCCAGCTGTAGGATTATGTGAGAAACCACTGCTATATGGGAAACGTCGGTTTTAAGTATAACTGAGATTATTTTCATTTTACTGCTGTGTGTCAGCCTCAGGACACAACACTGACAGTTCGTCCCCAGTATGAGCAAACAGTGGTGTGTTTGTTCATTTTTTTGACCTAGTGTGAACCCTGTGTGTGTGTGTGTGTGCGCGTGTGTGTGTGCGCGCGCGCGCGCAATTAAACTTTTTTTTGCCGAACAATTGTTCCACCACATTTCCACTAGATGTCGCTAAATCACTCTGAATGACATTTAACGTGGAAGTCAAAAACTAAAAAAAAAAGTAAAAAGTAAAAAAAAATATGCAGTCTAAATACATTTCAAAATAGAGGATGAATATATTTTCTACAATATTAAAAGACTATTCTGGAACCATAGTACCAGAAGGAAGGATGGAGGAGGGGGAGCAGGGCTGTATCTGTATTTATTCCTCATAGTTCTTCACACATTTTTCATCAAATAAATTGGCGCGCGCGCGCACACACACACACACATACACACACACACACACACACACACACTCCACTCTCCCATGTCACACAACCAGGCAGAGAAACTCACACAAACACCACGAGGAAACCTCCTTTTAGGAACTGTGTTCTTTCAGTTGTTCAAAACAAAAAATTTTGATTTGTCTCCAACGGTGTTCCTGTTAAACCACAACCTGAATTTTGCTTTCTGTTAAGCTCCGTAATGTAAGCTCACTATTCTCCACAACTGGCAAGGAGACATATTTCCTTGCTATGGTCCACACCTGACGCTCCATCTTCAGATGCAGGACTGTAGTGTCCATCTGTCCTCCACCACAAAAGTTCATATTTGAGCTGCATACACAATGGATTCTTTTGGAACTTCTGAGACTATGCTAACCGGATACATCTGATAAACACGTTTACCCTTATTATAAATCTATATGTATTTGCAGATTTCCAGTATACGATTTCTGCCTCTATGTTGCCGAGACTCGGTTCTGTTCCGTTTGGCTCTTAAAAAAGGAACAAATATCCAAACTACAGAGAGACGGTAACAGAGAGAGGTGAAGACAGAGGACAAGCTGCTTGGGAGAAAAGACACACGTGAACACACACACATACACATGTGCGCGCAGGACGGGAAGCGACATCGAGGCGTCAGGCCGAATGTGCTGAGTCTAGCTGTCTGTGCAGAGTGCTAACGCAAGCGTGTTATCCGCCACTCGGGCCCGAGGTGAAAAATGAGTGTAATGATGGGTTCACACGATGGCTGCATGTCCAAACTTGTAGTTTTAAGGAGATGGACTAGATGGACGGGGGTTCTGGACGCTGGGCTGAGCTGCCGTTCCTCACAGAACGCCACTTGCACTCTGAAAAGCTGATAAACTTAAAACTCACGTTGTTCCGTTCTGCTTAGTTTCTGATCACACCTCCATGCCTTTGGTAATGCGTAGTTGGGTGGGCGGTCAACAGGGACGGAGCTGCAAGCCAAGGCTTACCTCACACTTTTCTCCCAGAGGGCCACAGCTGTAGTAGTTTGTGTTCACACACACACACACACACACACACACACACACACACACACACACACACACACACACACACACACACACCATGGCTATCAGGACCTAGTCTCACACCTACCGCTGAAGTAGGAGTAGGAGGCATCGGTCAAGAGGCCGCTGACTTCAAATGGCATTTATTCACAACATGGCTGGTCTACCCATAATCCACTGCAAATCACCTGGGCAGCTTAGCCTACATCAGGAACAGATAGCCGGCCAATAACGCCAACAGACAACATGTTGGTGTCCTCCTCCTGCGCAGTCACCCTGAATCGACTGGGTCACTGTCTCATCACCGTGGCACCTGTATTCCCACCATGGGTGGCACGGTATCTCTAGCCAGTAGAGTCTCCTTTAACCAGCACAGCCATATCTCCCTTGCATCCTCTCTCCAGGAAGGATGCTGCTGAAAGCCACATGCAGTGATCTACCCCCCCCGCAGGATGCTATTTTTACCACTAATACTTCCGGAGGGTTCTGAAACCCAACACCTCCTGCCATCACAAGTCAAGGAAAGACTTTTCTTTCAGTAGAAATTCAGGACAGATGTGGGCGTAGTGAGAGTCGCTCAGCGCATCGCGGGGCATGTTGTTTGCTCAGACCACCGAGTCTAATCTGGTGTCGGGGAATGCAGGTCCGAGGCTGGCGAAGCTGCTGTAACAAGGGGCCTTTGACAGCCCGCCTGGGGCGCCATTCCTGATTGGTCAGCATCAGCCAGCCGTGTCGCCGCGTTGGAGCTACATTCACGGGTTTGTCTTCTCTGGCTATTCAGTCCGTCACCCCACCTCCTGTGTACTATCCTGGCGAGCAGTGATGTATTGTGGTCTACTGGGACCAGAAGCCTCATTGTCAACTTACCCACTCACCCCCTCCCCCGCCCCCCCCCCCCCC
>UFQX01000348.1:124128-279195 GCA_900497675.1 Arapaima gigas | reverse complement strand
CCAGGCTGGGTGATACTGGAGAATTTTTTTTTGTTTTTCATGTGGGGCGGGGGGGGGGGGGGCAAAAAGGTGAAAATGTTCAATGGAGACACTGCCATAGAGATGTACTAATAATGTCAAAAAAACAGCACCGATTGATAATAAAAATGCCTGAAAGCAGTCCCAAGATTAACCTCAGCAGCCCATCATTCCCATGACCTCCAGGGGTCAGGGGTCAGGGGTTATGGAGGGGGGTGTGCAGGTCAGCTGAAAGCGAACAGCTACATGGAGACACCTGAACCTCTTGTTTACACAGCGAGTGTT
Source organism: Arapaima gigas (assembly GCA_900497675.1). NCBI lineage: Eukaryota > Metazoa > Chordata > Actinopteri > Osteoglossiformes > Osteoglossidae > Arapaima > Arapaima gigas. The sequence goes on along the minus strand of UFQX01000348.1, from coordinate 278,892 downwards.
TGACATTAACCAGACCCTGGAATTTCCCCGACTCACTTAAACAGCCCTTATCCATACCGAGTGTGCACCCCCCGCACCTCACTGTACACCCGTTCACTGCAGAGGCATGCTGGGAATTTCTGGAGCAATAATTAAAGCGGAAGTAAGTGGGGATGTGCTAGGAAAGGGCACCGAAGAGAACGGCTCGGTGCCACCAAAACACCTCTGGTGCACAAGTGTGACACGGCAGCTTGGCAGGAACTAAATAAGGAGGAAACTAACTGTGCTTCTTATTATCACATGTAGCTTTTTTTCTGTTTTATAATCATCTCTCCTGCGTGACGCTTCACACCTGACATCTCTGCGGTTCGCAATCTGCTCTGAACTTGACGGTACAAAAGTCATCATCTCCTCTGGTGGTCTCAGTGACCCCGAACCTGCTTTGTGGCTCTTCCTCCCATGGCAGTTGTCTCAGGTGCGGTCAGACGGGAATGTTTTCGTTTGTTTGCACCGTAGGAGCTCCCGGTCGACCTTGTTCCAACCTGCTCTTTCCTCGGAAACTAAACACAGCTCTCCGAGTGCCCCCCCCACCCCCGGCGTACTATATTTCCTTATCGTTTGCCAGGCAAAAAAGGGCCATACAAAGAACGCGGTGCACTGGAACACAGCACTCAGCCAGGGCCGTAACCTCACACAAGACTGGGCGGCAAGGTGAGATTCAGTTTCAGGGACAGTGAGAATCGATTTAGTGCTCAGAGGCCTGTTTTCTCTTCCTGTCTCCCTCTGCCTGCAGCCCCGTCTTGCACACTCGCAACCACGGAAATCGTACGAGGGAAGAGTCGTTTTGGTTCCACTTCTGGCCAGGAGGATTCCGGCCCCCTGTTCTCGATCTCACACACAAAGGAAGGGCGGGGCGACAGGGCTTTGAACCGAGCGCTCACATCTGGGCAATAAAAACATCGCCATAGCAACGGGGAAAACTGAAATTCGGTACGGCCTGTCTAAATACAGATGCGCGTGACGTCCTCGTGGAGCGATTTCTAAACAAATTCGCTGCTCACTTAGGGTGGAAACGCAATATTCACAAAATAATCCCAGTAAATCGCGTAATGGTGACGCAGGCCAAAGGGCAAAGCCCCTCGACTGTTAGAGGGAGTCGCAGAGCCGTTCGGCGAAGGAAACCGTGAGTCTTGTTGAGAAAGGCGAAAATGCGCCTGTTCTGAAGTGAAATGAGCTCAACTTTATGGAAATTTACTAAAGATTTGAAGAGGCAAACGGACAGAGGACAGAAACAACAACAAAAGTTGGCACTCGACACTGGATGTCGTGTCGAGGGTGATGTGGGTCCCTCGCGGAAGAAGAACACTGTGGGCAACGTGAGCTACTGCGGCCTNTTTACTAAAGATTTGAAGAGGCAAACGGACAGAGGACAGAAACAACAACAAAAGTTGGCACTCGACACTGGATGTCATGTCGAGGGTGATGTGGGTCCCTCGCGGAAGAAGAACACTGTGGGCAACGTGAGCTACTGCGGCCTTGTGTGTGTGTGTGTGTGTGTGTGTGTGTGCGCGCGTCAGTTTGTTTGGGGGTGAAGGTGTTTGTATCTGGGTTTTTTCACATCTCCCACCTCCTGCCAGCAGCACCATCAGGCCATAATCTGCTTACCACCCACTCCTGGTTCCTACCAGAGAGAAGCAGAGACACGGGACTGATAACATCTCGTGAAGCATCTAAGGACAGACTGATCAGTCGGCGATCCGGGCCGGTGCTGGAATGAGGTGAAACAAGGTGTGGGTGACAAATGTTGGCAGAACACGGTAAACGTTTTGGCGAATTTCCTCCGCTCTTGCAGACACCCGTGCTGTGCAAACGCTAATCCTCCCGCTGACAAGCCTCTTCCTACCTGCTGTCAGTTTATTCACTTTACTTATATTATCTCACAGTGATGGGTTCATGCAGCAGGATCTCCTGTGTCGGCATTTACGCCCGGGGCTGAACAAATGGAAAAGCAAAAACGATAATTAACTCTATTGTTACCCATCCGTCCCTTATCAATAACTGCTTGGGTTGCAGGGATCTGGAGCCCACGTCACAAGCATAGGGCTGGAAGGCCTGACGTGAGGTACAATGAGCTCCTTCTTTGTATTGGGCAGAAGGACCACATTTATCACAAACAATGAAAGTCTGAGACAAAGCAGCCAATCAGGAGTGAGGAGGACCTCAGGCGCAACCGATGGGGACGCAAAAAGGGCGCCAGCAGGATGCAAACATTGTATCATTGCACTAGTTGACCCATTTGATCCAAAGCAACTTAGAGTGAAGCCCATTTATACGCCTGGACTGTTTTATTGTGGTAATTCCAGTCAAGCACCTCACCAAGGTACAACATTAGCGTTCACCGTGATCCGGGCTCAGTACACGGGCTTCGGCTAGCACCCACTGATCACTGTGTACACAGGATTTGGTCTGCAAGATCTGTCAGGCGCCATCCAGTTAGCAGCTCTCGATAAATTGCTTTGCAAGGGAAAAAAAATAATGTAAAATACCGCAAGAGAAGCTGCCTCCAAAAGCGACAGCAGCACCAAAGGAAAAGTATGTTCCTCAGCGGATCCAAACAAACAAAGTGTTCCGATGGCATCTGAAGGTGACCAGTAACAGCAGTTGGATCCACCTGTAAATCGACACGTGAACTGCAGGAGATGCGGCAAAATCAGACAAGCTGCTAAATTAAAGGGCAATAATAGCCACGTAAACAACCTTCATTTTCAGTTTCCGCTTCACCTACGAGGGTGGCTGAGAAGAACTCGCTTGGACCGATTTCCACAGAGGTTCTCGAGGGGAATCGCCTCAGCGTCGACTGTTGTGGTGTGTTGTTACAGCACCAGAGGCGCCGCAGAGGTTCTGTCCCAGGACAGACACCGGAGAGACGGGAAAAAACAGTCCAGCTGGATGGGATAAGAAGGGGACGATTCTCAGTTCATCGCAGCCCCCGTTCGCTGTCCTCCTGAATCTTGGCTGGGTCTTGGTGGCTATTAAGAGGACAGCACCGAGGGGCATGAGTTTGGTTCCTCTGTCCGGCTTCCTGGAGACCCGTCCTCTCAGAGTCCCCAAGCAGGGCCTCTGAAACAATCCCCTCTTGTTCAACAGGCTTGTTTTTGCAATGGCCTTGAGGGATTTTCATCTAATTTCCTAATTCATCCTGTGGCACATTGACACGGCTCCCTTCACAGGCCAAAGTGCACTGGTGACCAATATATAAAGAAGGAATATATTCTTATAGGCACAAATCCGGATGGGAGACGTAGACACAGACAATCTCAAACATACAGCAATGGAAATACAGTGGTAACCCAGGTAACATCAGGCTTGGTTGGTAACTCTGCTAGTACCTGCTCCTTGCCTTCTAATCGACCGCCTTCTAGGACGTCCTATAACTAATCCTTCAGTTAAACAGTTAGCAGGCGGCAATATATTGTTATTTAACTACACACTTGTTGAAATAACACATTAAACATTAAAAACAAGCACCAGAGGCAGAAGATGAAAAAGTCAGAAAAGGCTGCTCCCAACACCTGGACTGTTGCCCACAGGTAGGACCACAGCATTCATGGACACACTGAGGACAGGAGGCTCTGAGCTGCTTTGTTCAGACTCATTATGATGCGGTTTAATAAAACACTGTGTAAGCCGTGACAAACACAGCCTGCCCCGCCGGCGGAGTGGCGAATGCTAGCGGTAGGTCAGGCGGTTTTGGTTTGTGAGGGTTATTGAAAAAGGACTTACGAGTGGGGTTTCTAAAGTGAACAGGAGCCAGTGCGGTCCGAGAACAGGCCGGTTGTTGATGTGCACCATACTTAACTGTTTAGTGACTGTACTGTCCCCGGGAAGTGAGGCTAATGGTTAGCAGGTAGCATAGAGGTTAAAGCTCTCACCTCGGGTTTGAATCCTTGCTGGGGTACTAGATGGGTCAGCTGCTGCTGGGAACCCATTACGCCCTACAGCAGCCACCAGGTAATGTGAATGGAGACCCACATCGGCTGCCATGGGCCTCAATAACAACTTTAAAGTCCTCAGACTGTTGCTCTGCGTCAATATCCACACAGGTGCTCACCGCAACCAAAAGCCCTCAAGAAGTTGCCAGGCACTACTATTTGGATCCCCAGATACTTTTTTGCCAGTTTTTTTTTTTTGTTTTCCTCTCCTCAACTGCCAGCTGGCTCATCCTAAGATTTAACCATAACTGCAATCACTGACTTGAGAACCATTGACTTCTACACCATTCCGTAGAACTTTGTCCAGCGCTCTGTGTCACCCGTGTGAGAAGAGCACTCTGTAAAAATAACCTGATTTAAAGTGAGCTAAATTAAATGAATAGATGTACCGGTGGAGGCGTGTTGCTGGGGGGCAGAGGATCGCGATACAGGGGCAGCAGCTCTTGAGCTTCAACCCGAAACCCGAGTAAACAAGAATCCAGTTAAAGAGACGGGGAGAGGAGACGCCGCCCATATCTTTAATCTCTCGAGTAGATGCGGGAACGTGAGAGGGCAGCAGCAGAGGAAAAAGTCAAAGCAAACTTTTGTTTTTCCAAAATGGAAGCTGTTCTCATATCTCACCGCAGACAGAAAACACCCCATCCCACCCCTCACCCCCCCCCCGGGCCGTCCCACTTGAACAGCCGAGTTTGGCCAACATGGCTTCTGTCCAAGGTGTGCGAGGGCTGACCGAAACAGGTAGAAGATGCATAAGGAAGGTCTGCAAACACCTCATGCTGTAGACATTAAAACCAACACCCCCCCGGGAGACTCTGTGAGCCAAATCTCCCTGCTGTTTGTTATGGTTTTGTTTCATCTGTTTGGCTGGCTGGGCAAAGGATTAAAGAGAGATTGAGATTCCTTGCCCAGGTCGAACATATTTCACATTTATGAATTTATCTGACACCTTTCTCCAAGGCAAGTTACAATATTATGCTTTTTTTACGATGATTTATACATTTATACACATAAGCATGCATATATATATATATATATATATATATATGTAGGTATTTATAGACCTAATTTTGCAAATTTTAGGGTAAATCTGTTCCTCAATGATACATTAATAAGAAAGCCAGATTCCTGGCGTTCTGGAGTGAGACGTAAGCACATCGTCCACATGTATCTGACTCATCCTCAACATGAATCACACCACGGACATTAACTTGTAACAGAGGACCTTTGTATCGTGTTTGTGTTTTCTTCGAATCGGTGCCCAGTACCACGGTAACCGGTGACACGTGCTGTTTTCCTACAGATGGGAGATAGAGCCGTTTACCTTCCTTTCCAGTCACACTTGGCCTAAACGCGGAAGGAAGCCATGCGATTATTGACCTGAAGCCGTGTTCGAAGGGACTGCGGGGTTAAGTCCCTTCAACACGGGGTTTAACCACATCTTATTCCTTAAAAGCAACTTAAACATAAGCACAGTTTGAAATGCTAAACTGAATGTGTTGCTTCGGGCGGGAGTGGGGGGGGGGACATTTGTTCATCTGCTGAATCATACAGTGTAGAACTCCAGCAATGTGTGAAGCAAACGAAAACAAAAAAACGATCATTATTGCATGGCAAACTTTTCTGGAAAATTCCATCTGTGATTCCTCTTACCATCAGAAGTCCATTATCAAAAGATTTCTTCCTTTTATGCGCGTTGGGCTCAAAGCTGGTTTCCATGGAAGACAATAGCTGTGCAAGAAAGAGGACCATAAACCTCTTCAGGGCACCGCAACTATCAACGTTCAAGCACTCGCTGCAGTTAAAAGTCCAAAGCTGGTTTCTGCACTGTTTTCCCAGTAAACAAGGTCTGCGCTTCATGGCTGCTAAATATAAAAACTGTCAGAGTCAAATCTGGCAGAGGGAATAACCAAAGTCTGCAGAATATCACTGTAAATGCAAATGAAACCCTGAAAGCTGGACTTGGGTGGTGGTGGGGGGGGGGGGTTCAGGCTCAGATCTCAGGCCGGGCCCTGCTTTTGTACCCTTGAGGAAGACTTGTAATTTCCACAGTTTCAGAAAGCTCGTAGATGTATAAATGATCAGATTCACTTTGAATGGAAAGGCCTAAAAAGTGAGCAATTTCCAGCTCTCTGAATCGTGGGTGTTTGCTCATGTTCAGCCCACTTGATAAGAAGGAGGTGAACGTCCAAATATTTATCCCGCAGGATCCCGACGGTCACATGACAACAGGCTGACAACGTGGTTAAGAAACAAAATCACATAAACATTTACCGAAATGAACAAGGACGCTGCTGTGGGAAGTGGGGACAAAGACAACAGGAACATCTCATTTTCAATTATGGCAAGCAAACAAGCTTCTGTCCTCCACCCAAACATGTGAGATCTGCTTGCTTTGGTCCCTGTTGGGTGATGGACAGGAGTTCCGTCCAGGAACGGACCCCGCTGAGTGCCATGTGCATCTGGGGAAGGCTATGGACTACCAAGACCCAGCCTTGTAGAAGCAGCTCAAGAAAGGACCGTGGCAACGGGTTCTCAACAATGAGGAGTCACAAGTGGTCCTACTGACACGCTATTATAAGACTAAGTCGATAAATGGATCAGCCTGGAGGAGTGTGAGCAAAGTCTGAGGCTGGGACGATAGTGAGGACAGTGATCCATTTAGCCGAATTACACAGCACCTGCCTTTCAGGACAAACTGGCCTACTCGCTTCTCCACGGTCCATGCGAGGTCCTAGCCAAACGCAAACAAACCGTTTGACGCTCGTAAACATTCACCGTTCTTACTGACGTGTTCCGGAGGCGTCAGGCATTCTAGTTTCTGCTCCCCGTGAAAGGGAAAATGCTCTCGGAGACACAGGGAGGCCCAGCAAAGGTCCGTCATTCAGATTTGATCTTGAGGGGGGGAAACGAAAGAAAGAAGCAGCTCTGCTGCAGACTCACACTTTGGCTGAATTCATTTCCTGGGAATCATGGGAGAACATCGCTCACACGAGGCCGGCATAGCAACGCGAAAGGGGCAGCGTGGAACCACAAATCCACGTAAAAAAACCTGCCTGTTTGGATCACATCTGGAACGGGGTCCTCGGTGGGAGGTGGCAGATTCCTGTTTGTCGCCAACAGACACAATTTTCAGGAATTTGTCACAGGGATGAGGGACGCACCACCTGAACCGTCTCATAGTGGTGGAAACTTTATCAGTCCTACCTATTTCCCATCATGCCCCACAATCGGTGGGAAGAACCAGGCGACAACGGCCTTTTTTTTGCAGTTAACTGGGACGAAAAAATAAACGGTCCTTCGCATTTCAGCCAGTCTTTCACACTGAGCTCTCTCTGCGCCATCAAAATGACAAAACGTCACTTTACAGCAAACACCGCAAACAAAAATGGGGGTTTGTGCCCCAAAGGAGAAACAAGCATCAAAAATCAAGCATCTAAAATGAGCCTAAAAACTGCAGTTTATCACCATTATGACATAAAATAATGACACAGATTATTAAAATAAACAAACTGACTCCATTTACGCACATAACTGGTGACCCTCCTACTTCTTACCAAGAAGCCGTTCCTGTTTACCCACCTAAAACTTCAGGCTTTGGTAAAGTTGACAGAAATTGGAAGTAACTCTATTATAACAAATTCTTTGCACTTTCAGGGAAATAAACTGCAGGCCGCACGTGGTTCTCTGTTTCCCATAATGCAACCCTGGAGCACATTTGTAAAGGGTCAATATATACCGTCCATACAATAAATACTATAAATTCTATTGTTAAAGTTCCCAGGAATCAGAAAGGCGACCAATAATCATACTGTGTCTTGTTAAAGCAGTTAACCCAGATAAATTATGGAATAGAATAAAGGCTGGATTCTAGACAGGTTGTTTTGACTGGAGCAGATGAGCGAAAATGCTCTTCCTGAGACGAAGGATGGGCTCCGACTGCACGTGAGAGACGGAACAGACGTCAAGGCCAAACAAAAAAAAAGACAGAGAAATGACATAGAAGAAGGAAGCCCTTTACAAACAGTCGGGAATCTAATATCCCAATTGAATTTCCGGCCCTAATACAGAACGCAGAGGCGTCTCTCCTGCTTTGTGGGATCCAACAGCCACGAGCATCGAGGCTTTGGATCAGAAGACGAGCGCGACGTCGGGCGACCGAGACCCGCAGGAGGTCCACCTTGCAGAGTCATCGCCGGAACTATAGATGTTATAGATGTCGCATGTTATCCTGTTATAATAATGCAATAAGCCGCTCAGGGGCGGCTCCCCGGTTCTGCTTCAGCACGACGCAAAGGCAACATCAAGAAAAGCTCCGTAAACAAGATCAACAAAAGAAACTGTTACTGGCAATATGTTATAATTATCACCTGTATTTATTTACCTTTTCCTACAGCAGGGTACTTTTTACTGTGTCGGTCCAGGGTAAATGTCCTCATCATGGGTATTACAGCAGGACTGGGGGTTCAAATCTGGGTCCTTAACCACTGCGCCACCTGTTGCCCAGCTCCATTGCTGTTTGTGATAAACCTGTTAGGTATTGAACTATTATTAAAAATCGGGGCACATAAACCACAATGTAATGAAAGTAAACAGGCGCTGGAAGAACTGTGTAGCCTTATGTGGTAAAATCGTACAGTCATACATTTACCTGGCTGGTGAATATGTGGGGGATGGACACAGGTACAGTGGAATCATGGGAAACATTTGCATGCCAGGGCAGACACACCCTGACCAGAAGTGTGTTGGTTCACACAGTTGCGCGTCAGGCTCAGGAATAGCAGAAAATCCCCTGAAAGAAGGCGCTGGAGGATTGAGGGGAAACGTAGGAACGTTTGTGTAAAAACAGGCCTTTTTCGCAGTTTTTGTGAAAACCCGGCGGTTTGTTGTCCTGCGTTTCGCTGCGAGGTGTCAGACAGAAACTGCAGACAGGCGTGAGACACTCTCTCCGAGCCTGGCTGCCCCGGCCCGGCTGTTTGGTGTTGCTCTAGTTGTCGTATTTCTACGCGAGGAAATGAGGCCGAAATGTGACCGCGGGTGTATCTCGTGCCTCTTTCGCTGAAAGTTTGTGCGAAAGGGGCAAAGAGGGAAGGTGGCCCGCCGTGCCGCACTGACGCCGTCCCGCTGCGAGCCTTCGATCCAGAACAAGCAGAGGCCACAATATCGCCCCATCATTGTGGGAATGCAGCCGGACAGAGGGGCTTCATTCAAACGGCCATCAATTTCACGCCCCATTACCCATCATGCTTTGATTCGGCACTGAAAGCTTCCCAATGTTAATAAGTGCGGAGTTGTGCTCATTCCCGCTGAGTGCTCATCCATTTTTCTCACGGTTTCTAAAACGCTGCCTGGTGCGCCACCCCCTTGCAAGCATCCAGAAATATCCGAGGACCTTGTCCTGTCCTGACAGGGACAACAAGGGCTGTAAGGGGTGGACCTGGGGGCTGGAAAACTTCCATGTTGAGCTGTTTACAACCACAGTGGCAGAAAATATTTAATCCACAGTCATTGGAACAACAACATCCTCAAGGATCTGGAGCCCCTGTGGCACAAGTTTACTTAAGGTTCTAGAATCCACGCACTGGGCAGAAGGATCTTGCTCAGGATGACTTGCAATGTTCTTCAGTTTCTTAGAGTCATTCTTTTATACGCCTGGGTGATTTTTACTCTATCAATTCCTGGTGGGAACTTTGATCGGGGGGGATACAGCAAAAAGGGGGACTCAAACTCAAGTCCTTATACCAGAAGATGTCAGCTGTGACCACGACTCTACCTGCTGCCTCTCACACGTAAGGTAAAATGAAGACCATGCAGAAAATGGACTAAAGCAAGGAGACACTCCAGACAACTGGAGGCCCCAACAAAAGCTCGAGGTCCTCACTGCTGAGATGTAGACGCTGGTTGCTTCTCCCGAATGGGACCCTCCATTAGCCATGCTTTACAGCTATAAATAACCACAGTGTTCCTACCAACCCATTTGTGGTGAGGACTTCGAAGCAGATTGCACATCACACTAAATCTCATGACTGCAATATCGCAGATCGCACATCGCAGACCACACTTGGGATTTGCACTGACGCCCATTTAGCCGCACACTGCAAAGATAAATGGGAAGCAAAGGTTAACAGATTAGGGAGTTGGTTTGTAGCTTAAGTGGAGAGGTAGGAATAAGGGGGCATTTGCAGTCACGGAGGCCACAGTAGGTGAACAGATTTTTGAGTAAAATGAGGATGCCTGGCTATGAAAATGGCCTGTTTTCCACTCTGGAGAGAAGTAGGAAGGTAGCAGCTGATGTCATTGAGCCACTGGGCTCCCGACCTGCTAATCTAACGTAGCTGGCAGCGATGTGTCGTTCAAGGCCAGGACCTTGGCTGATAAAATGCGTGCAGGGCAGATGATTTCAAAATTGCTTGCTAATTTAAACACGAAAAGCATCGCCTAAATTCCAGAAGGAGCTCACTGAGTGCCTGCGGACAGATGAACAATCACACACCAGTGGCTTCCAGTGTCTCCTACTGGGTTTAAATAGAGGTTTTGCCTCCATAATCGCGGTTTTCTCTTTCCAGCTGGAGGGAAAGGGAGCGGTGGTGACCGACTTCGTCCGAGGAGCCTCTCGGAGCCTCAGCTGGGGACGCTTCCTTTTGTTTCCACGCTTTAATGGAGGGGAAGACACAAACCCACAGCATTCCGGCACTCTGATTGGTAGTTAAACAGTTGCAACGTTTCCATAACAGGTTACTTAGGTTTGATCGCTATAGCAACGGTGTGACAGTTTGCGAGGTTTTACCTGTAATCATGCGACACGGATGTAGTCCTCAGGCTTTGGGCCCTGGCCCAGGGAAGCCCAACTAAAAGACCTCACACGCAGCACAAAGACGTACCAGATGCCGTTTATCTTCTGCCAAATGACCCACACACACACACACACACACACACACACACACACTTAAACATGGACCAAATAAATAAGCGTTCAGTTATCGGTCTGCTCTCAAGAGACACAAACTAGAATAAAATAGAATTATTTCAGCTTCAAAGTGGATTCTGTGGGAGTGAAGTGCGGTCTTGTCATGATCTCCATGGGGTAACAGGACAAGAGTTCAGTCCTTGCCGACCTGTGCAATAGGTTCCCATGTAACTCGGCGTCGCTGGGTTCACCTCATTTCTCATAATTTGCTTTCTCAGTGAACTTTGAGGATGACTCTGCATTATACTTGCAAGACTGAGCTCATCAGTTTCTTCTGCACTCACCGGGTGTGACCAACCAGGCCCAGGGGAGCCATTTCTCTGTTGGCCTTCTCAAGGCATTACAAATAAATGACCCATCATTCCCGTGGAGACAGTCGGCCCTAGAGGCGTCTCGCTGTCAGCTGGGCCACTTGGTAGGGTACAGGGAGGGGTAGATATGTTAGCTGTTTGGTGCCCCCGCGATGTAATGCTCAGTGTGAAACGTGACCTGGTTATGTCAAGCAGGACTGTTCAGATCGGGATGGTGGCCGGGCACAAACTCGACCCCCATTCGACCTCAGGGTGCATAGTGGCATCGCAATGTGAAATTCCACCACCAAAGTCTGGGTGGCTGTAGGCAATCCCATTCCCATGGTAAGGAAAGGTAAATACTGTACTCCACAGTTCCAAAGCGGCCACTTCTCCCATGCATCCCTAAAGACAACCACTCCCTTCAATTGTAGTGAAAGATCCAATATCAACTCTGCAGCCCAGGGAGGTGCAGCACATGTTCATTGAGGGGCAGGTGGTAGATTTTTGGGTGGAGTTTCTGCCTTCCACTAGTCATTATCAACACCTGCTTGTCCAGTTAAGGTTCATGGTGGTACAGAGTCTATCTAGCAAGGCATGAGGTGGGGTACACCCTGAAGATGCCGGTTCACCACAGGAAAACCACACATACTCATACAGTCACCAGCCCACCTGAAACACATCATTCGACTCTGAGGAAACCAGAGCACCCAGAGGAAACCGTGAACTCCACACAGACAGAGGCAGACTTGAACCTGCTTGCAAACCCACAACACAAGGGATGCGGGGCACAAGCGCTACCCCCTGTGCAGCCCCTTGACCTGCCCTCAGTTGCCGGCAAATTCTAAAGTCAGAACGGCGAGTTTTACTAAAAACTCCACAAACAGAACTGCAGACAAAGGCAGGAGCAAAAGATCCCAACTTTGCGGCAAAACTGTTCACATAAAACTCAGTTATGGAAACCAGTTTGCCTGCTTTTTTTGCCTCGAGGGGGTCGGGGGGCCAGGGTGGGGGAAGCAGTGATGCGAGTTACATTTTCCACTACATCTTGCCCACCTGACTGGGTAGCACAACAACCTTCTGGAAGGAAGGGGGGGTTAACACACACCTGGGAAACATAACCTTAAAGCTGCAATTTACCTGCTTACCAACCAGGTGCCCTGAGGCCAGGTGACTCAGACAGCTCTACCCTCCCAGAGTGCACCCGGGGGCCATTTAGATCACATACACTCACACTAAGGGCAGCCAGCTACAGAACTCGTGCCTGATCACTTCTTTACCCCCGAGAGGCACAGGGAAGAAGAGAAGGTTTCGCAGCAACCGTACCAGCACCAGCATGTCACTGTGACCAAACCCTGCCCTCCTCTGACCCTCCTCAGCCGGAGACACTTTCATAGGCCTCCTGTTAATGGATAACTTAATGGATACTTTCTTTTACATGTTTTCCTACTGCACCCTGGAGAGGTTATCATCACCGCTTCCTGGTGACACACGGAGACACCGGAACATCTCCCACATCCCTTCTACTATTCTGAAACTAAAAACACCTCCTGTCCATCTCCACCCTGCCTCCAACTCATGTTTCAGTCCTACCTGCTTTGAGTTTATCCACTTTTCCAGGATGCCTGCTGGACTTGGTTCTGCCATGACTGCTGTGTGTTTTCCTCTTCTGGAGGGAGTTGCCCATGGCGACAGTGCTCCACGGGGGTCTACACTCCCATCTTGCAATGGGCTGCTAACATCACTCCGTTAGCAGCCGCTGCTAGTTTCCCCCCAGCCTGCTCGTGGCTGCAGGCGCAGCACTGCCTGCTCCCTGAGCGCCGCTTGGTTTCTGTATGTGTGTGTGTGTGTGTGTGTGTGTGTGTGTATGTGTGTGTGGACACGGGTGTGTGTGTGTGCATGCGCGTCTCCCGCCCTCTTCTCCCTTGTTCTCGCCCAGCCTCTCAGACTCCATCAGTCGCGGCTCACACTGGCCACTGGGAGGCAGAGGGAGGAGGGATTTTCAGCTCTTCAGTCCCAACCACACCCCTCACACACACACACACACACACTCTGTTTTCCCTATCCTCTTACTGTTCCTCCACCTACTCCCACAGGGGATTTTCAGCACCACAGGGGGCTTCCACTGAGGACCACCACTACTTCAAAAGAAAAACCCAACTGGGGGCCATCCAAACTCGAGGAATCTTGCTGATTCTGGTTTTTATTTTTCTTTTCTCCCCACCACTGTTCCACGTTAGTGTCAGCGTCACATTTGTCAAACAGGATAAAGCTCACGTGTCACAGCAGAGTGAGCATCCGACCCCTGAACCACGACCTGCAAAACCAACACCATATTACAGCCCAGATCAGCAGCGACAACCACGGCTTATTATTCTGACTGAGCTCGACTATTTTCATTGCCTTCGCTTATTGTTTTGTTCCCACATGGCTGCTCCCTCCCCGGTTTGCACCCGAGGCCACAGGCGACCCACCCCTGGATTGTTTGTTTGGATTTCTCGGAAGCTCTTCCCATGTTTGCACGTGAGTAATGCAAAACAACACCGGGAGTCCACCCCCCCCCCCTCCCCGCAGCCTGGGACTGGGTGTCTTTACCAGTGTGAACTTCTCCCTGAGTTTCTCCGTTTGGGGACATCAAGCTGCAACCGTGTTGACTCTGACGCTGAGCCGGAAAACCATTTTCTGGACTAGAGACTCAAAGCAAGACTGAAATCTTGAAGGAGGAACAGAGGAACTGAGTCAGGAGTGGGAGTCGGAGTAGCTCCTGAGTTCATACTTTAAGTTTTGGGTTGATATGGCCCAAAATAACTTTGACGTTCATCATGTGCTAAAGCCAGGTAGCACCATGGAATGCAGGTGGTCTTTAATAGGTTCCAGTAAGATAAGGTGCAGCTTTTATCTGTCCAACCCCTATGCTCCCTCAAGGGAGAAGCTGCATTGCATCAGTTCATGTGTCTCAAACCTATCCAGTAGAACAATTTGTTAGCTGTAGCCAGCAAATCTGGCGAGTCCAGCTGCTTCCTGTCCTGAGACAGCCGCTATTTACGAACATCACTAGGATTACAGAGGGCCTGACTGCCCAGATCCTCTGTCAAGCACCCAGCTCCCCTCCAGCCATTATCAAAGGGAAATGAGCTCACCCTGGGGAACCCTGCTGACCATTAGGACCCATCCAGAGACAGGGCCAGTAATGTGTCCGCCTGGATAAGGAGACACACTGAGGGCCATGCCGACTTCGTTGTCCGGGTCCTGTTGCCCGGAGACTCAATCCAACGGGAGCAATAAAACCGTGAAACTCGGGTCTCATCTCTGGCCAAACTCGAGCACTTGATGGGCAGAGAAGAGGACGTTGGTGCCACTCTCTCTTTCTTGGTGTGGAACTCGTGTCAACAGGTGCTGTACATCATCCATTCTGACTCTTGGGGGCCCCGCTGACTTGAAAGATGAGATTTTATATAAACGATGACCAAAACACAGAAATAACATTACTAAAAACACAAAATATCTCCCAGTTAAGTTACGCATATGGTCTACTGGATCAAGACAGTGCAGGTAGTTCAGGTGACCAAGCTTTAGTTTCCAGCCATGCAGCTTGTGGCACTGGACTGATTTAAAGAGGTCTGACATGCAGCAACATGTCGTACTCATCCCACCTGCCATACCCTTCAGTGACACGACAGCTGAAATACAGCCCAGGTGTGCTGACTGCCCCCCATGTTCTTCTCCCTGCCCATCCCATGCTTCCCTTCAAACTCACCAACCTCCACTGATCCGAGGACCCGCAAAGGCCAGATCACAGAGTGGGGATGAAGGGTGGTTTTCACATTTAAATCTTCTATGAAAATGTATTGCCCATTCAGAAGAAGAAGAATGATGGTGATGATGATATAAGGCAGCATATGTAAAGCCACAGAGCTCCCTCACTGTTTCACACAGCTTGATGTCACGTTAGTTTGTCAGATTCTCTCTCCAGGTATCACACATCTGGAGAGACGGGGGAACAACACTGTGCAGGAAAGAACTACACCCATCACGAAGCAGATCTACACACATCTCCTTGGCGCTCCACATGGATGCTGTGGTCACAGGGAGAGCAAGCAGTCAGGGGGCCATGTTTCAGGGGAAAAAAGACACCTTGCTAATCTAATTCACAGGAGCCAGATGTAGAGGACAGGCTTTGTTCTTCTGCTTATTTCTACCTTTCTGATGGCAGCCATTTTCACTCTTTACTCATAAACCCACGGTGAGCCCGCTCCCCGAAATGTCCGGAAATGATGCCGACCAGTGGCTGCTTTTAGCTCCGACATACAATGTTCCCTTCGCAGAGCAATAGGGAGAACATTGTTTCATGTAGGGAGGGAGAACATTGGATATGTACCTCAGTTGACCTTTAACCCCACCTTCCCCACAGTGCCTCTAAGATGGACGCCACAGAGAGTCCTGGGTTTGGACAGTGATGCTGACAAATGCCCAGCATCCCACAGCCTTCACTCAGGGTCAGAACAGTAGTGGGGGTCGAGTCCCATCTGCCTTATTTGGTTGCCAGGATCTGACTCCTTCCAACTTGGCTACAGAGCACCTTGACCACACTGACCAGACCCTATGAGACCACCTGCTTCTAACTGCTGCCATAATGAATCCCTGGGTGACTTCCCCATGTCATACTGGCTGTTTTAAATATGCACCTAAATCATTTAGGACTCTGGGTGGGACTTTTCTAGGGCCTCTACCGGGGTTCTGTGGACCCTCTATGGGTTCAGGAGCTTCAGCCAGTGTGTCAGCGTGTAATAAGGCAGAAGGTACGTAATTTATATTGCATATAGTGGCACCTTTATGTTGGGTCACTTAACAACAGTCTGCTGGTGGACCAGAGAGGTCGTCCTCTCAAATTGCCATCCACGCAGCACCATTAACACCAGAGGGGTCCCATAATCCCCCACTGGGATCCACTGCCCGCTGTCGCCCGACTTTCTTGGAATGAGGAAGAGGAAGGGGAGAAAGAGCAAATGCGCTGGTCACATTGAGAGCGACTGTTTCAGGCAAAGTGCCGCAGCTGTGGGGAGGCTGGGGGGCACAAGGGCTCGCACAGCTCATCATTGTTCCACATAAACGTGGATGTGACTCCTGGTGAGTATAAGTCACCCCTGGACTGGTCCCTCCCACTCGCGAAACAGCTGAGTGGACATAATGGCACTCTTATTCTGCAGTCCTGCTGTGAAACGGACGCGGGGAACAGGGCTGCGAACAGCTGTGCAAATGCAACACCTCGCTAGCAGCCACCTAGTGGTGGCTCAGCTACACTACAGTTGGACAAGTTACACAATGGAGGAGGGACTTAGGAGCACAGGTTCAAAACACTGTTCCTGCTGTATTACCCAGGGGTGACATACTTGTCCTAAATTGTTCCGGGAAAAATGACACAGCTGTAGAGTGTGATTCAAAAAGAGCCGACAACTTTCATTAATGTCTTCTCAGCGACCGATTATCATATGAAGGTGTGGTCTTTTTCGGGCGCCAAAATCTGGAGTAAAAATGAAGGATAACTGCAATTCGGTGCATCTTACAAATTTTGTACAAGTTTGTTGCTGAGTAATAAGTTTATAGATATGTTCGACTCCCTTTGAATCACCCTGTGCAAACTGGGTAAATCACTGAAAGCTGCTTGGATAAAAATCATCTGATAAATAAGTGAATTTGTCTCGATTTGTTCGCAAATCAAAAGCCCCCTTTCAACATCAACAGGACACAGAAATGCAGGGCTTGGACAAGAGGGTGACATTTTACAGAACAGATAGGTGACAAAAATGCAAATAAAAGCGAATAAATAACCTGGAAAAGATGTTTGAATCTCCACAAATGTGTAACCTGAAGGTTTGGACCACGAGGGGTTAGTGTGTCTAAACAGTGTATGTTGAGACCCAGCTGTGGAAGTCAGGCTGCAACCAGCTGATCCAAAACCTCTGCCTGAAACCCTTTAAACACCCTTTCTGAACCTTTATTGATGAGATGAGAGTCAGGGAACTTGTGGAACTCGACCCTCCAGGACCAGGTGTCGAGCAGGCCTGGCAAGCAGGATAATCCCCGGGTCAGAGATGCATGTCGAACCAGAGCTGGATTCTCTCCCTGCTGTGGTTCTCCTGGAATGAAGGCAGCTGGTGCTCCCAAATGCTGCAGAACAACCGCAGGAATAAACCATTGGACCTTTCCAACGTGAGACTTCCATTTACTCTTCCTCGACTCTGGTGGAAGGAAACCAGACGCCGGGAGCTTGTGGGGATATGAGACCACAGGCTCAGTCACACCAACACACACTTACACGTGATATTAATTTGAACAGACGAAACAGTCACACATCCAGGAGTTTTGGCCGGTGGCACAAGGATTAAGAAAGATCACAACTCCCTTATACTGAGCACAGCATGACATCTGTAGGCCGTCGTGCAGAAGAAATGGTCTTGCTGGGTTTTTCTCCCTCGCAGATGAAAGAAAGATCGACGTTTCCCGAATACGTCTGACGAACGTGTGCTTCGGATATCGGTGATGTTTCCTGTCCTTCTCGGTGGCTTTCTGGCACGCGTGTCCAGGCCTGCTCTCCAACGCACATTTCAACCTCACATTTCAGCCCATGTGTCAAAGCTGCACTTAATGGCAGCAGGACAGCAGGTGGCGTGATGGTTACAGATGCTGCATTTGGACTTGAAGGACCCGGGCTTGAATCCCACCCACCTATCGATCGAGGTAATACCCTAAATGGGCGCCGTAAACGTTACCTAGATGGTTACATGATTGTGCGAAAGTGTCAGATGAACAAGCCAACAATGGAAGAGATTTTGTGCTAAATGCACTAAACAGAACTGCTTATATTATTCCAGGAAGCCACCAAGAGATCTTTCCAAGATACCTGGGCTCAGGCTTAGTGACAAGTCCTTCAGTCACCTGAGTCCCATTGAGATACTGTCTACTCCTGTACAACCTTGGCTGAAACCCCACTGGCCGCTCGTGACGGAAGCAGCAGTTTTACTGTTTTATGGCCCTGTGACTCGGCACAAAAACGCATCCATCTGACGAAGGCTTTTATGCAAATGTGTCCAACAATAGAAAGTGTGGGAAAAGGTCCTTCAGTGGGATTTGAAAAGAAAAAGTGGCCCATACAGCGCACAGCGGAAGCGGCTGCAACTGGAAAAAACCGGAGTTTCTATTTGGCTTTATAAAAAGAAGCGTTATTTCCGTATCTCGGCGGGGTGGTCTGCTGTGCCACCGGGGTGCAGTTTCTAAGGTGACACAGGGCTATAAAACAAGCTTTGTTCTGCAAGGGCCAGCAGAAAGTGTGGCTTGGAGCAGGACCCCAACTCCCAACTTGAAACTTTCTACAACATTAAACGCTGACCTCTCATACGTCCACCATAGTCCACCTGAAATGCAGGTGTTGAGACTCATCCAGGTGTCTAGACTGAAGATGCCCTGAGCCCTTAAATACAGCCACGATTTTAATGCTGCACTTAAAAAACAACCTCTGAGATACTTTCCCTGCCTGTGATGTGGGTTCTGATGCTTTAGTGCCCCATATTTCCATAGCAGAAGATTCAGGAGAAAAGGGTTTAGTCTGTGGCGGGGTTAGCGATGACTTTACTGATGGACAAAGACAAACATGGTGGGCTTTTCATCTAAGACAAACGACTCACCTGACTGTGTACAATGGTGCCTGTAGCGAACAAAATGCAGGCCTCCTGAACGTGGGCTGAGGGGGGTAAAAATGTACTGCGCTGATCTCACAGGCCTGGGATGGGAAACGTCCACAATGGTAGTAAATACCACGGTCTCCAAAGGCGATGCTCCCCCTCTGGGCAGATTCGCTTGATTCTCTTATCTTTGCGAGGAATGGAGAATATGGATCCTCCCCGCGCTGCTGGGGGTGTGGCGGTGGGCCGGCCAAAGGTCCAGGCAGCCAGCCAGCCTGTGAGACCACCCCGTGCCCGTGGCCCTGCAGTGTCACACATGTGAAAGACGAGCAAACAGAGACCCAGCCACAGGGGACCATCACTACCATCACCCTCCAAGGCAGCGCTGCAGAGCAGCAGCAGCTCGGAATACAACGAGTCCCATATCACTTTGTTCTTTGAAAATGTCCAAGTCAGCAGCCGCTGCAGTCAAGGTGTCAGAGGTGAACACAACTGACTTGTCAACTAGGGTTTCCATTTCAAGTGTGATACGCAGCAGGGATCGCGGACACACACCCATCCACACAGGGGCCCCGGCACACCTAATGCGTCACACGACAACGCACCACCACCCGCTGGCTGTGCTGTGGTCTCCTGTTACCGCAGAACTGCGGGCCACGTGAGACCCAGCATCACCATTTCCAACAAACAAAACAAGTCGCATCAGTCGGCAGGGTGACTGGTAGTGAGCAAACACTTGGCTCTTGCGTCGGACCTCCGTACCCGGTTGCCCAGCACACACTTGTGTACAACAACAACCCGCTTTTTTAGACTACAGATTTAGCCGGAAAGATCTGGAAACAGTTGCGGTCAGCAGTTTCTCCTCTGGGATGCCTGTTCACCCTATACTTGTGAGCAGTCAGGCATCCAGCTCCTTAACCCCCACGAGACCTGTGTGAAGAGCAAGGGGGGACATCTCCTCACCCTCAGCCTCGAGGAGATGTTTAAAGAGGAGTCACTGACATGAAGATTAGCCCCTTTCTAGATGAGTCGTTGTCATCCTACCCCACAGAATGGGGGGGGGGGGTCCTCTGCTACCTGTCCCTAAACACAACCATCTCCAACACAGCGGAGGTCCCGTTGTTAAGTCTCAATCTTGCACCCGTCCCTCACCCCGGAAAATAACTCACCTCGCATCTATGCTGTTAGCGGAATTTTAATCACTGACTGCATTTTTCCACATGTAGGTGACTCAGGCAGGGAAGAAGTGACGGCTTTGAAGCCGTTTCCCGAAGTGGCTGGGTGCCTGTTTGCTGCTGTCCCGCTGGAGGAAAAGCCTCGCAGAGGGACGCGCCGAGTGAAGTCTCAGACAACCACAATGGACGCGAGGAGGGAGGGATGTTTATGGATGACGGATAAACACCAGCACCGACATTGCAACTCCCATCGCAGTAGCTCTGACCCCCTGGCAGCACGCAGGTCAAGGAACTGGACTTATAAACAAGAGGAGTTCTTACCAAATCCCAGGAACACTGCAGCCTTGAGAGATTTGCTTAATGAAAAACCCCAGTAATTCATGCACGTCACTTTGAATAGACCTCTGATAGGCAGATCTGTAATAATAATACACATGTAAATGAGTGCACAGGACAAAAGATAGGCAAACTCCTCATGGAACAATCGTCCACAGGCAACCGGATCGCAGAACACCTTCCTGATTCTTTCATAACCCCGATAAAATGTATAAATTAACTCAAGGATTTCAGTCTGTTGTAGTTGCCAAGTTGCATCACGACCTTCCCACCCCCCCCCGGACCTCCACTCCTCAGCTCTACAAAGGGGAAGTGGAGAGGGAGGGAGGGGAGGCCGTTTTTTGGGCTCACCCGAAAAATTTCACGCAGTTTGCACAATGATCTCATGAAGCTAAATCCCCCAACAGGGAGAGGTGGGATGGACTGGGAACAGGGCTGGGGGCAACAATACACTTTGCACAGAGGTGACGCAACACACTCATGCTGGACTGCGGACTCGGCGAGCCAAGGAGGATGAGCTGTTCTGGTTTTGCCTGCTATCTCTCTCAGGTCAACCGGAATGGCTAATGGGCGGACAGCTGAAGTCATAGTGTAAGCAGTGTCTCTACACCCATCCAAACCCCTCTACACCCAGGGTCCTCTACACACTTTCAAACCCCTCTAAACCTACCAATTCTACACCCTTCCAAACCTCTCTGGATTTCCCCAAACTCTTCTACAACCAGAATCTTCAACAGCCAGCCAAACGCCTGCACACCTACTACTTTCTACAGTCCTTCACACCACCCTACATCTTCCCAAACCCTTCTCAAGCTACCCAAACCCCTCTACATCCTCCACCTTTGAGATTCAGCTAAACTCCTGCACACCTCCTACTTTCTACCTCCAAGACTAACCTGTTGTACACGCAACCAATCCCCCTCTGCACCCAACTCAAACTTTAAGAGTCTTTATAAAAAAAACTCCTTCCCCAGACCATCCGAAAGAAGGTGGAGGTAAAGCTATAGTGAGTGAACGACACCCTGAGGAGTAGCACCACCTTCCATTTCTTTCATGTCACCACAACCCCACTCATTTATGAAATGGTTCCAATTTCTTACTCAATTGGTCTCCTGCAGCTCAGAAATCAAAGCCTGAAAATAGACTGAAAAAACAGAGGTTCTTGCACAAGCAAGAAGGTCGACATACAGGCACAAGGGCAGAAATGACTATGCAGAGGGAGCGTGGTTTCCAAATGAATATTCGTATTGTAACAGTTGTGTGATTCTAAGGGACTCGAGGCAAACAAAAGAAGAAGCTGAAAGTACTACAGCAAAGAGGCTCCTGTAATTAAAAAAGCTTTAAAAAGAGTTTGCACTTAGTCATCACTGTAGCTCAAAGAGCCTCTGTCTTCATAATCCTCCAACTGAGGAAAAGATTGTGAATTCAGTCTCAGAGCTCAGCTATAACTGAGTGTATATGTCCCCCAGAAAGTGTTTAACTAAAGCCCACCGTTGAGGTAGAAAAAAACACCCAAAGCTCTTGTCTAGATTCCATACTGGAGATAAATGACTCAACAGGCCGTGATGCTTTCGCCTGGACGTTGCCGATTCAGCGGGACCTGCGCGCACATGCCAGTGCTGTAAAAACAGTCCGGGGGGGGTGGGGTCTACTGACCCAAGGGTCAGCACCATTGACCCCGTTGGGCTGTTCTATTCACAAAAATCCTGGTTCTGCAGGTTCGACCGGCACCTGGAAGCAACCCGGCAAGTTTCCGAGATGCTGGAATTCCCAGGTCACTGCAGAGGTTCGTCATGAATGAAAGTGAAGCGTCACGGCGGCTAAAAAAACCAGCAGGGAACCACACTGGTGCAGAAAGGAGGTCCAAATGTAACTGAAATTTTTTTTGCAACCAGAGAGAACTTCTTCCTCAGGCAAAGTAAATGATGTTATGAAATGGTAAAAATGTGCACTGAGCCATACCTAGTGTAAATAAATAAAGTTCAAGGTTAAAATTCAACTCAGTTTGAGTCTCACTGTGATGTGGCTCTCTTCTGTTATATAAAATTAGGCCTATTCAAATTGTTAGGTGCTTTGCATAATAAAATCACAAAGATGAATAGCATCGGAATGAGATCATCTCTCCTCTGAAGTAGAAATACAAATATTAAGCAACAAAACACAATGTCTGTTATATTTGCAATCGATACAGGAGGCCTTTCCATTCTGTAGCATCAATGCAGACATGTCCATGGTTTCCTGTGGAGCAAACAGTCACATGGACGGGTTTTTGAATCTACACTGCAGATGCAAGACACTTTTTTGATCAGCAGAAGACAAAAAGTAGTTTAGAAATAAAAGTGAGAAATCTGTGAGCCAAAGGAGACACCGAGGACACAAGAGCAAGGCCAGAGATTGAACTCACAAAAGAATCTGTACACCCCCACTGCAGGGAAGATGCCTGCATTCGGCATTAACACCTTGCATGTGGACTGGGGAAGCGGCACCTGTGTCCTACATCAAAGCCTCGATTGTGGATGTGTGCTGAATGCAGACAGAACTCCAGTTGTATGGAGTAAGTGTAAGCCTTGAGGGTGTGAGATGGCAACACATTGTTGGTGCACCTGCTTCTTACCTGGGATGACTTCCTGTTCGCGGGTGCTCGGTTTTCCAGCCCGGCTCTCCCCTGCTCGACTTTCTCGGGTTGGGCCACCACCCCCGGTATTGTTCCTCTTCTTTCTTGTGCCCCTCAGCCAGCCCAAGGCTTGGCTGAAAGAAGCCCCGTGCTTCTTCTTGCCCTTGTTGGCTCGGCTGTCCCTGGCAAGGATCTCCGTGATGTCCCGGGGAACCAGGTCCCCAGCGGAACTTCGCCTTGACATTCCCAGGTGCTCCCCCTGCTTGCTGGACCCCTGCCCACCTCCAGTTGCTCTCTCTCGGCCTGTTCCTGGAAATCCCAAAGAATGAGGGACAGGGTGGCGACCTTCTACTGAAATTCACCCCAGTCAGAGCTCTGGAACGCCTCCTTGAAAGCCCTAAACTTCTTCTCTTGTCTTCAACGCTGTATCCATGGGAGCAGGAAACCCCCAGGAGCAGAGCAGATACTTATGCCCAATGGACGCCCTCCATGTGTTTCGCATCAGGAGTCCTTGTCATGCAGAGTTGCACGTGCTGCAGCCCGCGTGGGTCTGTCTTCCCGCGAAAGCAGTCACCAAACACGTCGATCTGGAAAAAAAAGAAAAATTTAAACTGAAACTACATCCCTACCAAACCATCCAATAAAGTTTGCTGTCGAGTTGGTCTTTGGACACAATCTCCCAGGATGTCCTGGGTTGGAGAGGAGAGCAACAGCTTGGTCTGGAGAAATGCTGTCCAGCTCAGTGAGACTCGGGCAGTGGAGCGGGTAACACTCGTCTGCGCGGGACCTGCCCCCCTGACTCTTAGTTTTCTGCTGCCTTTTAGCGTAGCGGGCAGAGTGGAGGAGCGACTGTCCTCCCCCCCGTCCAGCCCTTTGCTCCAGCTCCCGTCGCTTCTCCCCCGCTCTGGGCTCTGAGCAATGAAGGACTGCCTGGCTTCCCCTCACTCTTGCATATGTGGTCATGTTTCATGCGCACTGGACAGCCACCCGGCCTCCGCCCACTACCCACACACACACACACACACACACACACACACACTCCCTTTGCCTCGTACATGATACTTACGCAGGCGCGTTTTTCACTCCTCTCATGAGTGCTCTTGCCTCACATCTACTCTCGCCCCTGCAAAACTCCTTCTTTTCTTGTCCTGTTGATGGTAGAAGGAAAAGTCCCTAAAAACAAACCAAACGTGAACAATGCTGACACCCTGGGGAGTGAAATAGTCAGGCTGAGACAGACAAGTAGGCGAGTCTGACTGTCCAGAGACATGCTGTCAACCCACCACCCCTCCCGCAAACACGCACCTACCCCACCTACTGAGTTACAGGAGAGGTATGTGGACTGAAAGAAGATCCTTGAGCGTCACTAATGTGGACAGTGTCGGGCTGGAGATCCACCACGTGTGTCGCTTTTGAGACATGAGATCTGCTGCAATCCCAATTTCATTAAAACCAAAGAAATAAGTGGGTAGGATGTGGCTGTAGATCTTCAGACCACCAGGGAAGCATTTTCCATCTTTTTCTCTTTATCTAAACCCAGCACTCAGTGCGCAGCAGACCTTTCCAATCAGCAACACAATGAACTTCAGAACCCAGGGTTGTGCTGCTGAGCTCCCAGACTCTGGCGACCGGAGGCGACCGCGTCTGGGGCCAGGACGCCCACGGCCACGCTTGGGCCAAGATATTCATTATGGCGGGTGCTTCGCGTGCTAGACACTGGGGATTCCTTCCACGTGGCATCCCACGGCGGCTGGCACGGTTGACAACAGCAAAAGTCACGAGACACCAGCAGGCTTGGTGACCCTTTCAACAGCACCCAACCCGGCGGGGTGACCGTTCACAAGGAGCAAATTTCTGTGACCCCGAAAAGAGACCATCGACCCCAAACAGGCATCCTGACACAAGTCAATACAACTGCTCAAATATTAATATTGATTATGAGACAAAGAGTTGCTTTGTGGTGACTTTTTCTTTTTGGTTTGCTAACCAAAGCTTTGAATTAATGTATTATGCTAGGAGGAGCTTCTAAATCCTATTTTCACGCTCCATGCCATTTTTAGCAGTGGGGTGCGAGAGCACAGGCCATCAAAGGAGTTAATTATTCTGTGACATCTATGAATTATGGTTTTGCCTCGTATTTTCATTTTAAAGCAGGCCTTTGAAGTCAAACTGAGCGTAATGTTTGTGCTGCTTGTGCCGTCACCCCGCCTGACGGGCAAAATTTGACTTTCAGGAAGTCTGCTGATAAACTGCAGTGAACCTTGGTCCTGGTTTTGGATCAGGCTTCTGGATTGAAAGGAGGCCATATCCTCTGCGCGAGACACAGATCAATAGGTCTTGCAGTCGTCCCTACTGCCCTAGAAACACAACCCTGCAATGGACTGTTTCATTTACCCACATCAGAGGTCTCTCAACCCCCAGCAGATATTCTGACATCCTCCCGTGTGAAAATTCTTAGCAGAGATCCTCTAAGATGTTGCATTAGCGGGACATCTTCGTGTGGTGGGCAATCCGCTTTGCAAACAAACAGGGCGGAAACCTCAGGCTTTGATCCGTAAAACAGTTTTGTAATCGAAGAACATCATCCGGGAGAAGTGAGAGCTTTTGGAGAACACAGAAGGACTGAGCAGTACAGCTTTCATCCTTTAGCAGGTGAGGAGGGAACCTTAAACAGTCTTTACTCCACCACCAAAACAGGAGGGAAATCAGTAGAGGTACTGTACCCCGGGCCACATCTTTGCCTTATGAGTTTTTGTGGATTTAATTATTTTATAACCTTCACCGATTTATGACTCGGTGTGACGCTGATTTTTCGCATTTATGAGTCACAAGAGCCAAGCGTGGTGGGAATTTTCCCATTTATTCAAGTAGCACACCCAAAATGGCCGAGAGACATGTCTCTGGAATGTACTCACTTCCCACAATGCCCCTCTTTCTTAAAGCAGCGTTTTTATATTACAGCTTTGTCTCTCAAGATTTCACCTTGCAGGCCAATTTCCAGGAACACAAGTAGGGGGTGTGTGTGCTGGTGTGTGTACTGATCAGAGTAAACCCCAGCTGTCATCTCAGTTTGACATCCAGAGTCCCTGGACTTGTGAGAAGAGTTACCTGTACTATATAATTCAATTCAGTTTATTTTTGTAGTGTGAGTGTTTCTTCTCACATGGTGACAAAGGGCACTGAACCAGAGCTTTAAAAAATAACAGATGTACAGTAACCTTATAGGTAAAGATCAGCTGTACGTTTAATGAGAAGAGCAGCTATACTGGGTAAAAGTGTGATAAGGTAAGACTGCCAACAACTGAGGAGAGGAAAACAAAAAACTCCCAACCAAAAAAAGGGGGTAGGAAAATAAACCTCTGGAGGTCCGAGTGCCAGTGGATGCCCCCTTCTGGGCATTTGACATACAGAAATAATGCCAGCAGTCACAGCTAAGAAAAACCGTACTGCCGTGGACAACATGGTTTTAGAGAAGACAAGCTAAGGCTCATGTAGTACTGAATGTGTATCTTCACTAAGCTGGAGCATGCAGACAATGAGCTGCATCCTCCTCAAGCACAGCACAATGAAGCAAACTTCTTTTCACCGTCCTTTTCGCTGCATGGAAGAGGAAGCCGTGACGTCCTTGATGTTGTGCCAGTGTGTTCTACCCTGAGAGCACCGATTACAAGTGTGACTCAGCCGTGTGTTTCGCGCCATCAACCGGGGTTCCGAGCTGGTCATACGTACATTTCTTTGTTGTCATGGAGATCTGAACCCATTCTGCGCTGATGAGAGAGCCCTGGCTCTTTCACATGATTTCACGTTGTTTATGAGCGCTCTGTAATCCTTCTCCAAGCCGGCCTTGAGAGCTCTGACGCCACACAAGGTAAAAGGATTGAACATGACTCACCAGCTGCTCCAATCTGCAGGTTAAAACTTTGATCTGTTTTTAAAGATGTCCCTGTTTGCTCAGGCTCTTTCTCAGGGTCACAACGTTTGCTCAACAATCTGTGTGACCAAGCGTAAACAACCACGTCAATGGCGCTGACAAGAACACGGAGACTTTGAGCTTGTTTGTTGCCAGGTCGTAGAGAGAAACATGGAATAAGTCCTGCTGCAGATTCATTGGCTATAGGATTAGTTCCTATGATTAAAATGCTTGCAGAAACCTGGCAAGAGGAAGAACGCTCCATAAACGTAATCACCTTATCTTCTATGCACCGTGTATCTCCTGAAGCTGGTCTGAAGGTACACCACCTTTGTTTGCACCAGAACCCCCTCAGGAGTCAACATTTGGCCAACAGCACCTGGTCAGAGCCACAGCAGCAGGTCCTGGGGTGGTCCCATTTGTTTAAACTCGGTCCAGATGTTTGTGAGGAGCAGTTACCTTTCTTACCACATTTACTGAGTCTCACCCCACTCCCCAACCTTCTCCTTCTTCTTTCTTAAAGGACACTACTAAATTGTAGTATCACTAGAGCAGTAATTACACGGTGTCAGGTCCCTTTGAGTAGCACCACACACACACACACACACACACACACACACACAATCTCACACCTGGTGACATGGCCTCATGTGGGCCTGGCTGAGGTCAAACCTTCTTTTGGACAGAACTTCCTTCTGCAACATAAGCATGTGGTGGCCGCTGCCTCACTTGGTGACAAACAGCAGCCTGACATCTCTGATGTCCCTTGAATGAGCAGCGGAAAGCAGGGATCTCATTTCAAGCCAACCCTTTGTAGGCCAGGCTGCCCACAAACACCGTGGGATCTCCTTTCAGCCGTGTGATGTATCCGTGTGACAATACCTCAGTCCCTTTGTTCCCACGTTCCACTCTGAGCTCTGCTCCATTTAGCAGCAAACACCCCAAAAATGCCACAGATGAACTTTTTTTAGCGGACGTGTCACCCGGGGTTTTGCAGTTGTCAAGTGCAGCTACCAGAAACGAGTGAGGTCTGTTAAACCGCAGGTATGGTGGAGCAGGAGTGGCACCTGCAAAGAATTATTTGGTGGTGCCACTGCAATGGATCGCTCATCATTGTCTAGCGACCTGAACATGATCCTAAACACAAAGGCATAATGAAGGCCAAGTACTGGCAGTTAAGCGAAAAGTATACAAACAGCCCCACCTTCCGTGCCAGTCTTATGATCGTGCTCTTCAAGCTCTCGTCATATTTGTCCATCTTTCGTTGTTTTGTTTCATATCGAAAAGATATTTGGGTTTTATGCCAAAGAAAGAGTGACGGAGGCCCAATCAGTGCTGTTTAGTATCATAAGGGGTGGACTGAACTTCAGCTGCAGAATAAACTAAGGCTTTTGAGACCTGGTCCTTCATAAGGTCTATGATGTGAAAGGCTATGATCAGATCCAAAGGCTGTAAAGTTCTAATATTGTATTTTTTTTGCAACTACAGCTCATTCCAACATTATTCAGAAGAACTAAATTTCTCTGAATTTTAATCCATTTGGACTTCGAGGGTCCAAAACAAAGTGACTAATTTGATCCTGTTTGGTTACGGGGAAATAAGACATCATGCTGTAATAGTCTCTTACGCTATAGAAACTGCTCCCCATTGTTTCAGGAAACCGGAGAATCCTTTCAAAGAGACCGAATGGCTTTCAACCGGGAAGTTCCGATCCAGGAGAAACTCATACACTTGGTGAGCGGGGGTGAGCAATGGTGAATGGAACCCCGTGTGCTCCAAGCCCAAATATTACACTAGAAGCTGATTTGTACTGTCCAGCCAGATTCACAGCTGGGTTGGGTTGGGAAGAGAACATCTGGTTTTGGAAGCCATTCTTCTCTGTGATTCTCTTTTCAGAAATGTGCTGCTAACCAGAGCCTGATGCAGGAGGCTGAGAACTTGAAAAGTCAGGCCAACACATTCCACAGCAATTTATGCACATATGCGCACACATACACACACACACACACACACACACACACACACACTCTCTATTTAAAAATGGTGGAATGAAAAACTTGCAAAAAACTAGGGCCAGAAATACATTTGCTAATCACCACATGTGGAGAACTGGCAATAAAAATGTGGCAAAGTGGATTCTTACATCGGGCAACGAATCCAAATGAAGAGGTTGTATAGATTTATTCTGCTGCCCCGTATTTTGTGCTGGCGAATTTCATGCTTAATTTGGCACACTTGTGGCTGGACTCAAAATCCTCTTACTGGCCCCAGGTTTTATTGACATTTCCCAAAAGAGGAAATCCCCAGAAGAGGACTTTCAGTGGTCACTGGGAAACCGTTATTTAGAAGCGGACCGTCTAAGAGCAGCACCCAGTGTTTGTCACATGGTCTGGTTGTGCGGGGAACGAAGCCTGGGTAGATGGACAAAACCCGATCCTCTAAGTCTGCTGGTGATATGGGTGCGAGTCCAGTCTTGTCTCCGTATTTGCTGTCCGTGTTTAAATGCAGTGGAAGCTAGGGGTGCCCTGCCTCCAGCGGACAGACATGACCTCTTTGGGACTGTTTTTACTTCCTCTCCCCAAGGGCTAACCTACAGAGGGTGGAGGTTCTCATTCTCAGCTTTGGTGTTCCCGGCGCTCCACTTGGGCAAGTGGTGCCACCAGCAAGGCAGATAGGTGCACAAACATGGCCCGCTGGCTTGGTAAAGCCAGTGCTGTGGTTCTTTCTACTCATCCAGAACCTTCCATAAGCCAGACCCAAAAATTCTTGCTATTTTGCTTTTAGTGAAAGATGTTTCCCAGCTTGCCATACTGCCTTTTAAACATTCTTCAGTCTCTGTTTCCCTTTAAAGCCCTCCGCTGAGCACTCTTTCTCATGACTTCCCTGGGCACAGGGCCTATTCTTTAAATAAGGTCACAATTGGAGCTTGTGAGCCAGTTTAAAAAAAAAAAGATTTTTTGAGCTTAAGTAATTGCAAAAAGAGGACAGTAGGAGAAACTTGCTCTGTGTTGCCATGATTTTGTCCATTTAAAGGTCCTTTCTTGGTTCTGCACACCAAAAAATACTCCTGGGTCAATGAGGTAGATCACAAGTAGGAGAATGTCTCAAAATTTTCCCTCATTTGCTCATCCTCAGCAGAGCTTCCTGAAGCCCTGGAGCAGAGGCCCAGGACAGCAAAAACGAGTGTCTCAGACACGTTAGACATCTCTGGTGATCACAGCCATCTCCCTGCAGCACCAGATACAAGATGAAGCACCTATAACCAGGCCAGCCCAGGGTCTTGCTGTAGTATTTAACTTCTCCTTATACACACGTCCCATAACTTAGCTTCAGGGAAATGCAATTGTCCAGCCTGGAGCAGAGGTACAGTCAGCAGCCATAACTCTGTCCACATGAGCCTGTCTACCCTAGTCGCCGTTCACTAAAGCATCGTGTGAGGTCCAGGCCCAGGTCACCCTGAGAGCGGAACACTTTTTTGCCTGTTTTCAGTCCTTGAGGCCTGTTCAACAAGGGCAAAGTGAGGGGTTGTTTTGGTAATGAAAAGTGTCACCTAACCTCGCTGTAATCGGCTACGTTAAAAATGAAAGCGCCAGTCAGATTTTCCCAGTCCCTACAGCTATGCTGTCTTCTGTGAAGGAGGTTTCCTACAATTTGAACCCACAATAGCATGAGTCAAGTGATTGGGCTGTTGACACCACACCAGCAATCAGACATGTTGTCTCCTATGCATTTTCTCTCACCAAACCTTGTTCAAGTGCACAGAGTAATACTTATTACGTCGCCTTTCCATCCGTTAGGCTGCTCAAACCTGAATGAAGCAAATCCATTTTACCTGCTTGAGCTCAGTGCTGTTCCTCCAAGCAAATCCTTCGTACTTTCGGGCTGCAGCCCAGAAAGACATTAAAGTAAGATCTGACTGCTTGTCTTTTCACACGTTTTAATTTCTCTGACAGCCGGCTACCCCCTGGATTCAACATTCCAGAAAGTCCTCCTCCTTTGCCATCCCATCCATCCAAATCCATCAAGGGATTAAAGAATTAGCGTAATTGCTTTTTTTATTGCTACTTAAAATACTGCACTGATATATCTCCATTCAGATCTTGTGTTCTCAGAATTCTCTTTGAGCACAGAGGCAACTTTTAAGCACAATTTGTTTTCATCTGGTGAGCTGCTACAGTTGAGAGAAATCTATCTTTTGGCTCTTTCCTCACAGCAGCTCGGCTTCACCCAGTCAACTCGCACTTCCTTTCTCGCCACTGAGGTAAGACTCACCAAGATGTCAATTATCAATGGATGTTTGCTGGTCTTACCTTCCGCTCTCAACTTCTGGAATTTGGAGTTGCACAACTGCCACGCCCAACTGACGAACCTCAAATCAGTATCTCGCCATACTTTCCACTCGACAATGCAATCTGTACTCCACAACAGTACAAATCTGATGTGTAGCAAACGCAGCATTTAAACACCAAGCGAAACAGAACTTGTACCACTTTTCTGTTGATCTTAGTCTTGAGGAAACCATCATTACAGGTTGTCACACTGTGGTACAGGAACAGGGATTTGGCTCCAATTAGGTTTGGGAAACAATGGAGATGGAGCACAGATCATTGCCACGTGCCGCTGTATCGGTGCTCAGCAAATTCCCAGCTCAGGATGTGACAAATAGTTGTTTGAACAGTGAAACACAAAGGTTAGACTGGTGGACCCCACTTTCAAGAAGTTAGTGTTGGCCCAAGATTAATGATTGTCGAAGGACTGATAATGCCGGTTAGGTCCTGTCTGGCCACTTGTCCGAGCACAATGGTTTTGGAGTGAACATGCTCAACCAGGCACCACATTAACCCCGATAACAGTGAAATGTTATGACAGGACCTTAGTCAGCAGATGAACTCTTCTTCCGCTGCACATGACTCCCATTAACTTCTAATGCAAAGTCTAGGCAAACAGATGAAATCAAAAGACGAAATTCTTCGTTCTTAGTAAATGCACAGCACCTCTGGTTCAGGTTTAACAAGAGCGGGAGAATTCTTAACCTCACTTTGCAGATTTATCATCATAATAAGCAAGAAGCCTTGAAATGGTCAGACATTCTGGTTCCCTAAAGTACCTTTGAATAAGAGCACAGGAACAAAAGAGCAAAGGCTTCCTCCAGCACTAGTCTCAGGACAGCAGCGATCCATCCTCTGCTCTCCACTGCCACACATCTCGATTTAGGAGGCAAGCAGAGGGCAGCAGAGTGCACGGTTAAGGAGTGATCTTACTCAAGAGGCCGAGAGTAAATGTTTGGCTTTCCAAACAGCCAGAGCCCCTTTGAGACCACACAATTTATGAAAGAAGTACAACACAGAGCAACAAAAATAATGCAGAGCAGCTGGTGATATTTAAATTTAATGCACACTGGAGCACTCAAACGTCCATTAAAAAAAGAGTCGACAATTGTTAGCGGAGGTCTGTCCTATCCCAACTGTGGTCTTCCCAGATATGTTCTTCAGTAACCATGGTGAGTGCACTTCATGTTCTCCCTCTACCCCTATATCGCTGCCTCAACTGATAACCTGGTGAACCGATACAGCTCTCTTTGCAGTGAATGTTTTCATTGCTGGAACTGGGGGCCACAGGCCAACAAAATGACACACAAATATATGGTGGTGAGGTTCGACCCCCATTCTCAGCTCTGATCGACTCAACAGCAGCGCAAAACTCTGCTGTCTAAGGAAACATGAAATACAGCTTCATTTGACAGCGACACAGCCTAAAATCCAGAAGCCATGGCCTCATCTACAACTTAACTGCAAAGGAACACGCTTATTAAGTAGCTTTAAAATGATTCATGGCTGTGGAAAAATTCAGCTCTTTTGGTACTAAACTCCAGCTGAATTTTGTCAGTAATGACAAAGCAACATCTTGCCCAAACAGCCAAACTTGTTATGTTGGCGGTTTCCAGGAGACTTTGATGAAGTCACTGCAACTACCAGGCATCCGCTGACTTTGCCGAGAGCGGGAGGCCGCAGTAAAGCTGCATTAGGGTGCGAGAGCTAATTACTGTGGAAAGTCTCTGCTCCGACAGACAAGGGGAGCTGGAGTCTCTGGCCGGGAAGCATTTTTCTGAGAAGCGACCAGAGAGCCCTCTCAGATTAAGGAACAGTATTCGGGTACATAAAGGAATGCAAATCGGCCTCACAAGTACGCCGTTGATTCTGAGTCTCCATGGAGATGAGGAGCCGAGGAGAAAATGGGGAAAGGTTTGTTGGAGTGGGGTGCAGTTGTTTGGGAGGCAGGCGGGAGGTTAGACAGAGTGTGTATGGATAAAAGGTCTCCCACTAACACGGGACACCCAATTATAAAAGACAAAAACAAAACCATCCAGCCACTCCCCCCGAAAAGTCGAGCCACCACGTTCAGCTAATGAGCGACCTGATGCTCTCCTCCAGGTTCTAATGAAGTTAGAAGCGTAAAGAGAAGTCTAAAAATGAGCTGGACAGTAGCCAGGGTTGCTGAGTCTGACCAGACGGTGCAGACTCAGCTGGACCAGAAACAGCGGTTAGAGGCTCCGGATACTGCTCTTTTTTTAAAGAAATGGATCAGCCCGTTGTGTTTTGTGCGTTGTCTTGTATTAGTTCAGACTCATTTTTTTGTGAAAACCAAGATGGCTACCAGGAGAGGTAGACACTCACTGGGTCATGCTAGCAGTAATTCGCTTGGGACTAATACAACAAGGAGCAGGAACATTCCGGCACACTAGGGAGGTCAAGAAAGGAATGCACCTCACTGATAATGCCATAATAGGCTCAAACGAGAAATCCCAGGCAGGGCTGTCAAATTATTCTGCAAGGAGAGAACAGAGGACCGGTGAGCACAGGGCCATCCAAAAAAGTAATAAATAAAATTCCTCAGACCCATGTTTCATTAAAAAGATTAAAATCTCAACACGAGAAGTTCTGGTGACACTCCAGCAGCCCAGACCAGCAGCTGGCTGTCTCGTCTCTGAGGCTGAACGCTCCACACTTCGCCTTCTTCGAGCACTTTTATCGCAACCAAAAATGATGGCTGGAATCACACGGGGGGGGGGGGCAAGAATCTCGTCCAGCTGTGTTCAGCCCCCCCTCACACACAGCCAGCTGGATATTCCAGCCCACTCCTTTGACCAATTGTAAGGTTTGGATATGATAATGGGTCAGGAGAGGGAGCGTATACCCCCCCTCCGCAACACAAACAAGGTGATTACCCAAACCGGACCCTGTTTTTTCTGCAGAAACTCTTTACTTCCAGGCCAGCACCACATGGGTCAACCCCCATTCTTTTACATAAACAGAAATCAGTAAAACAAAGTATTTGATTTGCATAGTGTTTGTCTCCAGCTACTGGCTCTTCATTCCCATAACAGTGTGCAACCAAAGCTGGCCCTTTAAGAGCATCATCACTCATCCAAGTCCAAAGACACACCAGCCCTGATGCAGAACTCCAGCTGAACCAGCTCTGAAGCACCACTTGAGACAACAGGCATTCACTGCATTAGATGGAACCCCCTGAAAGGAGCAGTACAACCCAAAAACAACAAGTCTGAACTTCGGTGTGGTGTTCAGCATGTGACCTCCACACTGCAGCCGTTTGTCGGTCACTTCTCTGTGGGGGGTGTCTGAAGCATCACTGGGCCAGCAGGGAATGTACCTGATCACCAACCGAGGCAGGATGCAGTTATGCAACCAAAAAACATGTCGTCCTCAACTAGACACTGTTGCAGTGATGTTCCACCACAAGCAACAGCCAAGGCCTGGAGAATCTCAGGAGACTCTGAATCGCTGCAACAAGCCAGAAAACTTTATCTTTGGGAGAAAAGGCTAAATTACTTTTGTGAGGAAAATAATGAGTTTAAGTAAGAGCTGAAATGTGTGAGGAGAATGAAAGGCCTCGTCGGACCAAATACAGAGACTTCTGGATTGAAGAAAGACACAAAGAACCAGGTGCTCAGGGTAAGTAGAGGGTACGACCGCGTTGTCTGCTGTGTCTGAAGTCGGCCACGCAGACACCAGGGTTTAGTGATTTATGCTGCTGTACATTTTTCAGATTTTTTTTTTAATCGCAAAAGAGGCCTGAGCCTGAGAATCTCAGCTGTAATTTCTTCGGTTAAGATGTAGAAGATGATTGTTTTTCCCACAAATATATCGAACTATATGAAGGTTTTTATTTAGAGTATAAAGTTTAAAACGTCACATATGCTGATATATATCATGACTTCAGTCTAACTAGGAGTTATTGGATGTGCATAAGCAAATGATGAATTTTAGAATTTGTCGAGTGTATTTCTCTATAAACAAGTTCACCTTCTTCTCATGTAATACTCACATTCAGCGTTCGCCTACATCATCCTCTCTTCCCATTAATTCAACCCAGACCTCCTGACGCTGGGATGACTTACTGGCCACTCCGTCCCGACCACAATCACAGGCACCAATGCCACTGTTGTCTTTTTTCCTTTTTAATTTTTCTCACCATCATTTCTTCTTCTCTCCCCATTTATCATTTTCTCACAGCACTTTCAAACTCCAGCAGGCTCAAAACACGTCCTACAAAGAGGCGCTCAGTCCTCCTGCAGAACGTCTAATTACTGAGTCTCAGCTTAGAATTACTTTTCTAATTAAAGATTTCATGTACCTAAATAGTCCGGCCCACTATTTACGTAGCTATGGATTCTAGTCCGGGACACTGGTTTCCATCACCATAGTTATTCAAACCCAGATTTTATTAGTGATTACTCATTACTACCCAGAATACTCTACAAAACCACAAACCTTACGCACCTACAATGAAGCATTTGTAGGCGTGAGTTTTATTTCTTTTCTTAACTCAGCATATTGATTCCATTACTGATTCCTTTACTATTTCTCATTTACATTAATTTGTAGGTACAGTTTGTTCAGCATTTTCGTCCATTCGTACATAAAATCACAAGCAGGTGTGACCCCGCAGCTTTGAAGCACGTCGGTGAGTAACTCAGATGAAAACTGAGAAGAACTAGCTTTGTCCTCCTAATACCTGATAATTTGTTTCGTACGATTTCAAATCATTATTTGATGTCTGAAAGAGTGGGAACAAACGGTCATCTTTTTTTCTCGTTGCTTACACGGTGGCGCCATCTAGCGATCAAAAGTCGATATAATTCAAGCGCGTCTGGTGGACAAATTCGTTGGTGTTTTGGCGCCCTCTAGGGGCCCCCAAAATTATTCAACAGTTTCATTACGCGACCATTTTTCTCATGTTTTTCGATCGTATTTCCAGCAGGTGTCGACAAAACCTCTTCGAGGAAACTCCTCTGACGATGGCGGCACCCAACCTCTCTCTCATCTGCTGGCAACAAATGAAAACGGCCAGAAATGAGAGGGTTTTTTCCATTGTAAACAAGGAGTGACGTCATTTTTTAAGGCATTGTAAAATTTATGTTATTTGTAATTATTTCCATCCACCCATTTATTTCCATTAACCACTTAAAATTGTGCATGACAGGCAAGTGCCTCCTTCTGTTTCATACACTCCACAGGGCAGCCAGTAGCTCAGCAGCTTGAGGGTGTTTTGAATGTGGAGGTCCTTGGTTGAACCTTCACACCTACAGGACCCTCAGTAAACACATCTCTGCTGAGTGAGAGAGTAATTTTGCCTTCGTAATCATGTTAGTTACTCATTGTTCACTTGTTCACTTAGTTAATACAAGTCAGGGTTGCCGTCAGTATTCTATTAATAGTAAAAGCTTAGTTCAGATGCCTTTCAAAGGAAAAATACAAAATGTGTGAAGAAATAACGAGTCAAGCACGAGTTGGCAAATTCAGACCTCCAGCGACCGTCCTTTTGATCCTCTACAGTGATGCTTGGACTGTCACAGCTTTAAACACAAGCGTCAAGTTTCAGCCCAGCTCCTCTGACCTCCATGAGCTTCCCCCTGGGGTTTGCAACCGACCGCCTGTCATCTATGCAGTGTGCCCAAATATGGGGTCAAACAGCCGTTAAAGGAGTGGGTGATGTCAGCGGACGATAGGAGACCCCCCCTGAGCCGGATTCCTTTTTACTCTTTTGGCGGTGTGGCTTGTGGTCTAGCCTGACTTAACAGGCCTAGCTGTAGATGATGGAGGAGACACTGGCGACTGCTGGGCTGGAGTTTCTAGGCAGGGAATATTAATAACCACAACTGAGTTGCTGTTTTCGTGGAGCCGCGGGGCTATGAACAAGACAGAGGGCTTCCCTCTCAAACAGGGAAGAAAGACGGACTGAAAACCAGGTGAGTTTTACAAATGTTTCTTTGAAGAAGCTACAATCGGTACCCCACTAGTAAACCTCACTCTGAGTTCAATCCCCTGCGAGTCACAGTAATAACATCTGCGGTCTTTTTCTCAATGTTTGGGTCCTTAGTAAAATTTGTGAGTTTAAAAGTAGCTTTTAGAACTTGACGTCCAGCACACCAGAGTTGTAGGTTTCTTGGAAGATGAACGAAAAACAGGTGTTTTCCGAAAGCAATGAGTACTTTGTGATAGCCTTATCAGCAAGGGAAAGAGACTTATCTCTGTTATACTGAAGGAGTTTGGACTCATGGGTGCAAACTGTGAAATCGGAGCACTGGGTGGTGGTGGTTCTATCACTGAAGGCAAAGGTGATTTCAAAGGCCATCAGTTGCTCAGCAGCTACCAGCTGCTGCGTATTAACATGCCAGTTCGATCTCGAAAAGGGGCTGATAATAGCTAATGCTCTGGCTAGTTCCAGAATAACTGCTCTGGTCAGATTTTGCACAGTAAAAAAGAGAATGATCTAATACAAGCAAGTGAACATGTCCCAGCTTGACACTGCAGAAATATTTTAAATGTATGTGAAAAAATCAGATGTGAGATGAAATCAGTGGAAATATAGACAGGTGAGTCACTTAATGTCATTACTGACTGGTCTGGATGTTCAGCTACGGTGAGGATATTCTGGTTGCGGACGGAGGATGAGGCTGACTAAGGGGGTTGAGTTGGCCTCTGGCTGCTGATGGGACTATCTTGCCTCACAAGCAGCCCAAACAGAAGCTCCAAGGTGCGTGTTCACAAAGGAATTTGTAACTCTGTCTGACTTTCCCAGAAACGACCTTCTTCATCAGACCGGTGATGAGCCAGGTGGAATCTACTCCTGACGCTGCTGGAAGCCACGACCACGATGAAAAGTTAAGCTGTGAGGATGAGACGGAGTTTGCAGAGATCGATTCTGAAGCTGACACCGAGTCCCCGAAGCTTCATGCCCTGAGGATTGAAGAAGACGTGAATGAGTTGGGGACCAGTTTGCAGGGTTGCGTGGACGATGTGGGGATGCAGACTGCATGCTCCCTCGATGATCTGAGCACCCAGTTTGAGGAATGCCTAGAGGAGGTGGAGGTCCTGCTCAGGGAGTGTGGTGGTGGAGTGGACCCACACCTGGAGGGCTGCCTGGAGGCGATGAGCTCAGAGTTGGAGGAGTATAGCCATGGGCTCACAGAGCAGCTTTCTAGAGACCTTCCCAGGGTGGGGCAGGAGAGAGGTGACGGCAGCATTGGAGAACTAGGACTACAGTTTGAGGCTTGCATAACGGAGGTTGGGGTCCTCGAGCAGCATCGGGACAAGCTTGTTCAGGAGCTGCTGCAGATGTTGGAACCCATGGAGCAGGAAGCACGGGGACTGCGGGCAGAGCTGGGCGAGGCGTGGCGGCGACTCACCCAGGTTGAACTGGAGAGGCGGAGCCTGAGAGAGGAGGCACAGAAGATTAAGATGAAGCTCTTCGGCATTATAAGGGAGTGCACCCAGAGTCGAATCTCCCAGGCGATGCTGCAACGTGACCTGGAACAGTCGGCCGTCACACAGGTACAGACACGCCAGACCGCAGTGGTCAAATCTCGGTCGACTAACACTCAGGTACAGAGACGAGCCCCATAAGCTGGTGGTCTCCCAGTCTGGTCTATTCAAGGGACTCTGAACAGGGCCTTAAATCTGTTTACGTAGTTGAATATCAGGAGGATGAAGGCCAGCAGACAGGATAGTAATTGCAACTGTTTATATGCTTAATTTAACCTTGGACTAAAAGCCGCCTTTTTTAAATAAACTGTTTAGAACCAACCCATTTGTTTCTTTAGGAAAAGCTCCAAGCGGAAGTGCTCCGTCTTACTGAGGAGGCTGCAAAGCTTCAGCTGGACCAGCAGAACCAGCTCAATGATCTGCAGAGCCTCGTGAGCGTCGCTGACCTGTCCGAGACCCCCAGCGACATGTCCCGCTGTCTCGAAGCATCTCGGGACTTCAGCCGTCAGCTGCAGAGCTGCGTGAAGGAGGTGGAGGAGCGGTATGAGCCGCAGCTTCAGGCCCTGCTGACAAGGAGGGACGCCGGTGCAGAAGCTGTCAGGAGGAGCCGGGAGGAAGGGAGGCAGATGAGGGCAAGGCTGGGTCCTCTGAGGGAGGAGGCTCAGAAACTGGCCCTCCAGAGAGCTTGTCTGCAGGAACGGCTGGAGCTGATGCACCAGGAGAGAGAGCAGAACACAAAGCAACATCGGGTAGAGAGATAAGGCTGACCTTGGGGAGGGGAATATTGGCCCTAAGGGTTGTGGGTGAAAAGCAGGATAATGAGACAGAGAAAAAGAGCAATTTTTAGAACCAGTATGTATATGGAACTGCTGCACCTTCAGGAACCTGAAGCGTTTGTTTATCCAACAGGAGACGCTGGACGCCCTCGAGGAGAGCAGCAGGAAGCTGAAGACTGAGCTCCAGGTTCAAGTGAGGAAAAATAAAGAGCTTGAGACCCTGAAGGAAAACCGTGAGAAGGAGTTGAGGCTCTACAGGTAAGCCCTGCACTCGCAGGAGATGTGGCGTGACAGAATGTCGGTTCAACTTCACTTAACAGAAGCATTCGAGCAGCAAATGGTCCCAACCTGGTATACGAGGCTCAAAACTGAAACACAAACACGGCCCTGTCTTTGCAGGAGTGACGCTGAAGTCCAAGGAAAAGGGGATCCAGCTGTTGTGAAGGAGAAGACATGACCAAGAAAACACCCCAGAAGCCTCTCGCTAACTTCACCAAACGCCAAGACGTTTCAAAAAAACAATGTTTTTGAGGCACAAGTTCCACCTTAGATTAGGAGGTTAAAGTGGAAAAGTCTATTATAACCAATATTTTATTATGCCATTAATTTGATAAAAGATTTTATATATATTTTTTACAGATGGCCTGTGGTTTCCGAAGCACCTGCTTTGCACCAGGTTTTTAACTTCCACCATCAGCACACCCATCACTCCCAGGGCTTTTATTTAAATAACCGGTGAAAAAGACATAACCATGTTTTAACTGCAGTAAAAACATTGCAAGAAGGTTCAGAACTCTGTCTGGGTTCTTGTGAGTTTGCTCTTAAACAAAACGTTGACGGTTGTAGATATGGCGAAACAGCATGTTGGCACTGAGCTGGTGGGCGGTGCTGCCACAGTAGGGGGTGGGGCTCGGGTGATTGACAGCTGACTTAGTGTAAAGATGGCCAGCTGCTGACTACTGAAAGATCAGCAGTAACACCTTTTCAAGCAGCTGATCTGACTGGGAGAGTTTTGAGGAAAGAGGGAAACAAATGTGGTTGAGAGCAGGTGAGGACCAGGGGTTCAGTTAGTGGTGTTTTTTTTGTGCTTTAAAGCGACCATGTTCTCCTCTTACTTTGTAAATAAAGCCTCCTTCTGAGAGTGAAGCCCTACTGCTGCCTGTCTTTGTCTTGCTCACGTGGCCAACTGTGCCACGAGCTTGTAAATTAGAAGCCGTCGGTTTTGAGACCAAAACCTTCAGCTGCTTCCTCAGATATAAGAAGAAACCGGCGAAGGTCTGTCTTCATCTCGCTGCTGTGGTGGTGGCTGAAGCTCTGGAGAGCAGAGGTGTGTTGCAAGGGGCAAATGGTGTTTTTACAGCTTGTATCCAAGGAGAACCTTCTGGCCATCACTTCCACACCACACATTCCTGCAGTAAACTTTGCAGAAGTGAGCCCTCTGCCTTCCTCATTTCAACAGGTTTTTCTACCTGTGTTGTCTTCCTCCGTCTTGAATTCACCCATCTTGAGTCTGACAAACAGGAGCTGCGTTCTCCATCTAACCAAAAAAAATTGCCCTCGTACCTCCATTTCCCTGCCCTGGCCGCTATTCTGCTTGTACGTCGGTCGTTTTCAAAACTGAATTTTATTTCCTGACCGACACTCAGGCCAACGTGCTGCTAAGCGGAGCAGTGCTTCTACTCATCCCAAGCACAGCACATTGACAGGATGCCAAGTAACCTTTTAACTAGTTTTTTTTTTTTAATCATTTTCTCTCTTCCAAGTCCCATCCACACAACTGCCTCAATTATACCTTTGAAACTGGTTTCCTTGGGCAACCACAGCTCTGCTGGAAACATCTGACATCGACCCTGCACTGGAACTGCTGCGGGTACCGTGAGATCTTGGGCAAACGGCGAACACATGAATCTCAGAGATGCCCTCTAAGATCGGCATGCCGCTATAGTCAACACAGGTTAAACACTCCTAGACGCAGTTCGGCAATGAGCAGAGGTGATGTTTACAACCGCACGTGGACTGTGAAACATGCGAGTGTAAAGTGTGTACAGCATTAACTCCGAAGCAGCAGTAGCTGTAAAACCCAGTGCACAACGGCTTCATTATCAGACTTCCACACCAGGCGGGAATTGAATGCAACTCCAAAACATGACCTTCTGTTCCAGCGCATTAACAACCTCGGGTCCACTCAGACCGGACAGGCATCCAGCACCAAGCCGTACTGTTCCCAAACAATCCCTGACAGTCTTACTTAGATACAAAACACTTTTATTCAGAAAGCACTTTTTTTTTTAAAACAATATCATGGAAAGAGAATGAGAAAAGAACAATGTGATACAGCAGGACATCACAACAGGACAGAAAAAGAAACTAAATCAAATCAGGACCAAAATACTGAATTATCACCAGTGAATAGTGCCAAACGGACTGTTCCGGATCAGCGCTCCCCTCTCGCTCGGGAACTTTCTGACAAAATGCTGGCACATTAACACGGCTCTCGGCTCCGCCGAAGCGCCCCCTCAGGGTGCATCACTTGACAGAACGCCAACATTTAATGTAGACGCTTTGACAGAGGTGACACGGCTGTGATTCCCCTCTATGACAGGGCCAGGACAACAGGCGGCACTTTGTCTTCCGACACTGGAGTCAAATAAAAGAAACTGCTGATCTCAACTTAGAGGCAAAGCATAAATATCAAGTATGCAGTGCAGGGTGGGGGGGGGCAAGCTTATAATGACATGTATTTATTAAACAATCAGGGAATTCGGTTTAAAAAAAAAGTTTCTTCAATATGGTAGAAAGTTCTTTCTTGGGTGAGGGAATCCAGCTGGGTTTGAGGCCAATGAGTTCACTATATATAAAAAGGGACTGTGGGTAACAGGGATTTGGAGAAAAAAGCTCCCCATGAGTCCTCAGCCCTGCACTTCGGCGTCAGTCGCTCCCTCCGGATCTTCATCGTTGTAAATGTTCTCTGCCTGGAAAAAGTGAGTTCGGGAATAAGCAGGAAATCGGCAATCCCCAGCAGAACACAGGAAACGTGCTGACCACTATACCACACATGCACCGACCCTTCCGTGGTACAACATGGTGAAACGCCTGGTTTCAGCAGGACCGGACTCCGTAAGATACTTTGCGTATCTTTCGTGCCCCTCATGATTC
The DNA here is from genome assembly GCA_900497675.1 of Arapaima gigas. NCBI lineage: Eukaryota > Metazoa > Chordata > Actinopteri > Osteoglossiformes > Osteoglossidae > Arapaima > Arapaima gigas. The sequence goes on along the minus strand of UFQX01000348.1, from coordinate 236,238 downwards.
TTACCATCTGCCAGACTTGCATGATATTGTCCTCGGACACCGAGCAGATGACCCACGGCTCGTTGGGGTTCCAGGAGAAGTCCGAAATCTTTGCGGTGTGCCCCCCGTGGATGAACTGATAAATATAAAATTGAAACATGTTATCAAGGTGACCAACTGCCTCAATCAGCCAGATGCTCCGAAGGGGGAGGGGTCACAAGGTGAGGAGAGTCCCACTCACCAGGAGCTCTGGGGGGCCATCTTCTGCATCCTCTGGTGACTGCTCCTCCCCAATTTTACTGCAGACAGGAAGAGAGGGACAGCAGACAGTCAGTCTGTAATCCAGTCTCTTTTTGACCCTCCCACTGGTGACACTTCCATAGACGGCTTCAGACACATATTCTGACCTGTTTGCCTTTATTTAAGCTGTTTATTGTTCAGGATAAACATCGCATTCTGTAACAGTAGAAGCGCCGGAAAACCTGGTAGGTCTGCCTGCAAAATCTCTGAAGCGACTAGAAGTCCACGTCTAAACAAGAGTTTTAAAGAGTCATCCTAAGTGAAGAGTTGGACCAGGGCCATCAGACACCTTCACGCTTTCCATCAGCATGTCCAGCAAAGGGGACGATGGGACTGGACTCCGGACACATTTTGGCAAGTGCCTCAGTAACGACAAGCAAGTGAGGGACACGCACCTGAGATCCCACACGTTGAGCCGCCTGTCCGTCCCGCTGGAGGCCAGGATGGTCTCGTTGTGGGGCGACCACTGGACCTGCAGGCAAAAGCAAACAAGTCAGCCTCACAGCCCTGCTGACCTCTGAAGCTGAACTCGTGACTCAAAGGCAACCTCACCTACACCTTTCAAAGTCACAGCAGTGGAACCGACTGCTTTCGCAGAAACGTCCTTCCTGGCACGAGCACCTACCTGGAAGATCTCGTCTTTGTGGGATTCGAAGGAATGCAGCTTCAGCTTCAAGTTCCGTAAGTCCCACAATGCCACTGTCTGTGAAGGGAGATTATTAAACCAAGGCTCTCATCAGCCACTGTGTGTGTGTGTGTGTGTGTGTGTGTGTGTGTGCACGTGCGCGCCACAGCTCACCTTGTCTGCAGAGCCTGTGGCCAGGATGAACTCGCTGTACGGGTTGAAAGACAGACAGTTGACCTCGGCAGTGTGAGCGTCGACAGCATGGCTCGGCTTTGATGTGTTGTTGGATCGAGTGTCCCAGCTACAAGTGGGTGGATGGGGAAAATGAGAAAACATTTTGCTTTTCATTGCGGGTAACAAGCTGAAACTAAAGCTGCAGTGACTCATCCAGGCCATGAAGAAAAACAGCAGCAAACAAAAAATCATGAACACTAACATGAATGTCATGAAACTGCCATCTGTTTATCTGTTTAATAAACAAGCTTGATCTGCTTTTGGGGGGGGGGTGCAGGCCTACATCATGAGCTTCTGGTCGTCAGCCACGGAGCCGAAGAGCGACTCGTGCAGAAGGTGCCAGGAGACATCCTCCACCACGGCTGTGTGTCCCGTGAAGATGGTCTTGGCATCCACCACCTTGCCCTCCTTCGGCACTGTGCTGATGTCCCACAGGCAGATAGTCTGCAGGAGAGAGGAAAGCCAGCAGATATGTGAGGAACATCTAGAGTGCACCGGTTCCCCCCTTAGTTCTGTTAATCTAGTATCTGACAAGGAGACACGAGTAATGTGAGATTTTGATCTTCATCGCAGAATAATCTACAATCATGGTGGAACTAGGTATTTGAAACAGCCCTACTGACAAATTGCTGCACCCTTCTCTTGGAATCAGCACAAGCCTTTCACACACCAAGGTTGTACATCTGCGGAATGAAAAACGTGGCATTCATACAATTTCTAAGGTATTTGATACCAACAGACACCCTGTAGAGTCACCAAGAGAGAAGAAGCATAAAATCACGCAGTTAAGGAAAGATGAGGAAGACTTGCACAAAGGCTACAGCTGACATTTACCTCTCGGCAGCTCAGTTATGTGCCTCGGCGGCAAAAAGAAAGGTTTATGAACATTAAGGAGCAGCACACTGAGCCGTGTGTTTGGGGGGGGGGGGTTGCTTACGTGATCATCAGACGCGCTGAGAAGACAGCCGCTGAGGTTGGGGTTCCACGAAAGACCATAGCCCTCCTTCTGATGGCCTCGCAAACGGAGGTCTGGGGTACACTCTCCAGAAGGATCTGCAGTGGAATTGATTATGTTTTGGAAAGCACAAAAACCAGTCTTACATCACGCTTCAATTTGCCAAAGGGTAAAAACAACACGCAACATCTATTTTGCATCCAGAGACCAAAAGTGCTCTTGGCGAACGTATGTAAGTCACCAGATCACACATAAAGCAGGTGTGTTATGTTACAGGTCTGTACAAAACAAAATAAAACAGTTCCTCCAGGTTCCTTAGGAAACAGACAAACAGCAGATATGCAATAAAACACATCACAGAAAAGTGGCACCAGAGAAGCTGAATAACCTCTAAACACTCCAGCCCTGCGCAGAGGAGCCAGACTGAAAACATGCCAGATTAGGCGGAAGCCCAAGTGGTCACTGGAGGGTATACCTGGTTTGGATGGGTGCTTGGTGTAGTCAAATACCAGCACATCGCTGGTGGGTGTCTTGGTGGCAATGATGCAGGGGTTCTGGGGCATGTAGCGGGCCCTGTTCACCTCACCCTCGTGGTTGATCTTGATCTCGATTTCAATTTTGCCGCTCACCGAGCCAAAGCCGCCAAACTCTGCAGGAACAAGAGTGTTGGGCAATTGAAAAGCAACACAAGTTTGGGAATTTTACTCCTGATTTTGGAGGGCATTTACCTTTACCTGATTAATGAAAAACTCAAACTACCCAGCATCCCAATTCATGCAAGACCCGCTCAAAATTAGGGCTTCAATGAAAGCTCACACAAAACTGTGGGTACCAATCTGATGTAAGAACAAACTGCTGTGTCTTACCTCCTTTCTCGCTGTCATAGTGAGAAGCGTCAAACTGGGCGTCGTCATTAGGCAGCTGCACGCTGGCGATCACCAGGTGGTTCTGCTCGTCTGACGTGTGTGTGCCGAGCACCAGGCGGTGAACGCTGTAATCCTTCCCCTCAGGTCTACGGACCACCCAAGCCGTTTATTAAAATCCACAAAGGGTGCATACACACGCTGCAAATTTAATCTTTTTCCGGCGCTGAAGCTGAGCTCAGAAGACCTCAAATATGTGGGAGTCACCAGAGCAAACCTTCAGCCCGATCACTTTCACAGACAGCCTTAATTAAAAACTCCTGACGTCTGTATTCTTACTTCAGGATAAGCAGTTAATGAAGAGTGAGTGAGAGAACTGCTGTTGTCAGCACAGTGATATCATGAGTTTGTCTGGAGGCTTATTTAGGGGGGGGACCCAAGATCCTGTTCAGCAGATACACAGGTGTTCCACTTTATGCAAAGTCTTACTGTCCGAAAACCTGCTATAACAAACCTGCATCTAAAAATTTAAGGCGCACGCCAGGAAAAACGTTTAAGTGAATCAGAGAAAGAGGATTTCAAGTGTTAGTATCTCTTTAAGAGTGGGGCATTATGGGAAGAGAATGTAAATCCAGGGAAGTATTTTTGAGTGTTTCATGTAAATAAATAAATGGGAAGCATTGGAGCAATTAGTGGTAAAAGTTATGAAGGGTTATGGTGTGGTGTGCTGGGAACGCATCCACCCCCCCCAACCCCCTCCCATCTTAAATAGTGGAATACAGGCTCCTACTATCCAGAAATTCACTATCATACACGTTTTCAGGAACGAATTAGATGCGGATGGTGAGGGATGCCTGGAAAACACGCGCACAGTCACCTGGTGACATCCGGTAACCACTGCGCCGTAAGGCTGGGCCACTCCAGTGCGTGAGTCATCACCAGGTCATAAAGGAAGGGTGTGTTCTTCTTCCAGATCTTGTACTCCTCGTTGATCACCCTCTCCTCCACGGCATCGTCAAACGCTGCTGGAAACACGAACCCGTCAGACAGAAAGCCTCAATCCCACGTGTCAAAACATCACGTTTCACACCAACTTGCTAGAGCAGATTTAGCGCTCGGGGTGCACAGTAATGCTGCCAGAAGATTGTGGGTTCAAGTGCCAAGGGGCTCCTTAAGAATCACGCACAAGCGTCTATGGTTTAGGTCCTTCCCGAAGCATGCAACCTGCACTGCAACAATAAAACAGGTCACAAAGTCTATAGTCTATGTGCTGCACAGGGTGAGAAACAGCAAACAAACAAATATGTCGGGACGTGTAAACTGTGTGTAAGTAATACATCGATGTACTAAGTTATGCTTTAACTGACAGACAGAATATGAAGGTTGAGCCTAATCCTACCACCCAAACACTTACAAACTAACACAAAAACGCAACAAAACGAGTACACGTGCATTAACAACAGTTATTTAGTAATCTGTTTTTGGTCATGCAATGACACTTTAAACCCCCAAACACAACTTGCTAGCTGTGGACCTCTCAATATGACAGGAAATAATGTGTTTTCGGCTGTTGTACAAATATTTAGAAATGCGAACACGGTTTGGTGTATGTGAGCAGTCTGCGGAGAGAATCAATAAGCTGGTTTGGGGGATTTTATGGCTTTTTAAAAATGCTAACAGGGTATGCTAGCTATGCTAACTGCGGTTTGGCGGGACTCGCGCCGGCTGCCGGGCCTCCATCATCTGAAAACACCAGCGTGCACTTGAGCCAAATTCCAACAAAAACAAATTGATGCGGGTTTGAACATTCGATGAAGAGTTACCTTCTTTATCCGCCATGACGACGCGAACAGTAAAACAAACCAGTTAGAGAAAAAGAGAGTTAAACGAGTCCAGAGGTTTCTTTGTTCGTCAGGAGCGCAGAGCTTCGCGCCGATGCCACAGCCTACGTCACTACCCCCGGAAGTGTCACCTCTGACCAATGGAGAGAAGCCCTCGGCCAGAGCGGACCAATGAGAGCCGGCGGGTGACACCGACCAATCACGATTTGCGAATAAAGTCCGCCATGTGCAGCGCTGGGATGCCGGGTTGTTTGGTTCTCGGCCTCAAGAGGTGAATAAATCGGCTGCTCTGCGGAGCCAGAGGCCGATGTGAAGTGTTTTCGCAGTGTTTTCTGCCCCTGTTTATTTTCACGGGCTGCTTTGTTCGAATCGGGTTTCAGGCTCTTTCCCTCTCTGTGCGATTCACGCACAATTTAAGTTTTTTTTCTCCTGGCCACATTGTTTTCTGCAAGGCATGTTTAGGGATATTTCTTAAATTCAGTTAAATTAAACTAAGTGTTTGGTTTTTGGAATATGGGCTGTGTAGCGGGAACTGTGTCCCCTGATCCTTAGCTGTTATTCTTCAATGTTATTACTTTTCTGCCCCCAGTTCCTCTCTTTCACTGTCTCTGCCTCCCCACTATTGTCTGCTGTTCCTCAGAAAAACCTCTCAGAAAAAAAGAATTATGGCTTTCCAATGAGTTTATTGTTTTTTTCTGTCCAGTAACCTGTCTCATTTCTCCAGCTTTGAATGATGCATCAATGAGCAGTTAAACCTCTGAATAGGACAGTTCCAACCATGTTAACTTCACGTGGTACGTAAGGGGTCTTTATCGTTGTTAACTGGTCGAAATAGAATAAAATACAGAAAAGGGGCTCTTAAATCCCTAAATAATCATACGTCATGTGCAGATGTATGGATGGATAGCAGGAATCAAATTGACTATATTACATTACCAGTTGACCTTCTTGTTGTTGCTAGAATGTTGGATCACGGTGGCTCTATGGATAGTTGCCCCGATCTTTGTTTGGTCTTCATAGAGGTTTCCATAGCAGCATTTATTCTATCAGTCCATCTCATTGCAGGTCTTCCGCTTTGGCCTTGGGAGAACTTAGGTTTGGTGTCCTCCTTAGTTTTGTGGGCTGCTCACATTACAAGCGGCATTCTCCGCCAGCTCCACAATCCAAAGGTTTCAAATGTCTCCCCGTCCTGTTTGTTTTTTGTCCAACATTCACATCCACACAGCATTGTCAAAAATGCCATGACACATTTTTAAGCAGATTCATCTCCGCCCATTAGAATAGCTGACTTCCCATACTGCACTTTGTTTCATGAACTGATTTATTTATTCTACTAAAGAAACCAATAGTCTGGCTGTAGCAGATTCTCAGTAGGAAGCTCTTTTGCTCACAGTCCTCAAGATGGCATGTTGTCTTGTTCTGGATGTTGTTCTTTTGTCAAACAATTTATCTTTTACGCTTAAATGCCTACAGTACTTCCATGAAACAAAGCCATTATGACGGGTTTCTTCTTCACAGGCCATGTTGTGCATCCAGACATGCTCAGGGTTGAGTACCGTTTTAAAGAAGAAAAACACAAACAAATAAAGCTGCAGTGCTTTGGGTTCTGATGTTCCATCTGTTAAAATGTACTTTACTATCTCACCTCCTGCTGTTTACTTACAGCAAACTGCCCCCATAAAATTACCCACCAGCCTAAATTGCCGCACGTTGCTTCATTTTGTACATCACTTTGGAGGAATGCATCAGCTCGGTGAGTAAATGTAAAAGCGTAGTTACTGAAAATGTAAATGACATTGAGCGCCTGCTGCTGTGTCACCCTCCTTTTGTCACAGCCCCTCTTTGGTACAATGGCAGCGCTTCATTGTCAGTACAATGGATTTATCCGTGTGGAAATACAGGCTGTCATTGTGATCGTGCTGGTTTCTTCCCCCAGTTTGCGCCTACAATCGTTCATCTGCAGGGCTTAGAAGCTGCTGCATCTGTTCGTGTTTACTGGTGGCATCAGGTAACATTGGTAGATATATATGTAGTCAAAACCCATGAAAATATACACACACACCCAATACAATGAATTTAACAAGGACCTTCCATTTGTGAAAAGGCCTTGCTGTGATTTAACAGAATACAAAAAAATAACCTCCTTTGTTGATACGGTTAATTTATTAAATCACTTTTTATTTCAACGCTGACTGAAATATTTATCCAGATGAATATTTAAAAAGTGGTAGTACATAGAAAGACAAAATATTTTTCTAACAACATGGCAGTGCATATTATAAATCTGTCATAGCAAATGAAAATAGTTTTTACTTTAATCTTAGATTTAAAAAACACAGCAAATTCATGACTGAGGACCCAGTACTCGCTGTTTAAATATTAACAAATGCCACTACTGTGGATTACATGAAAAACCAGTCCAGCTGCTTTTATGCACGCACTTACTTTGAGAGTATGGCTCACCAAAGCATCCAAAATAACTATGTTTGTCGTCCTCTGTATTCCTGCTAAACTACTATTACTCCTGTTACTAAGTTATTTCTGTTAAAATCTTGGCAGGAAAATGGACTGAAATGCTATGGTGTCAATTGAGTACTTCCTCTGGAAATAAGAGGCCGTCTGATGGCTATAATTTTCGTGGCGAAAAGCCTAGAGATCTTCTTCACGATGAGTGAAAAGGCATTCCGGGACATTCTTCTGTAACTTATGTGGCAGTGCAACGTGACTATGTCTGTGAAATACAGCACATTTTGACCTTCGATCCTCGCTTTGTGTAGGGGGCTGTGTTTTTCCATTTCTCACTTGACTGAGTTCCTCACCTGTCGGGGCCTGTGACCCAGCATTGCTCATAAAGCTAAGAAGAAATTCAAAAATGAACTCAGTGTAAAATACTGAGGACAGATTAAAAATTGCAGATAAAAACTGTCAGCAGCACATAATGTACTTCATGAAGTCAGTGTATAAGCAGTCGATGCCATTAAACAACAGCGACATGACTGACCGAAAGTGGGAGCTTATTTATACTCTTGCATTTACAGTTCTGAAGCTTTAAGGAGGTAAAAACTTTGAGAAGGAAAAAAAATGCCCCAACTTGCTGCTCTTGACACAGAATGAGACTTTTCTGGCGAATATGTGCAGGGGTGGACGTTGTGACGATGACGATACGATGAGGTTCACCAGTCGGGTACTTTAGGTCATCCTGTGATCACGACACGGTGGCACAGCAGGCAGCACTGGTGCCTCACAGTGACAGGATGGGAGGTCTGATCCCGGCTCGGCTTGTGAGCAGCTTGCACGTTCTCAACGTCTCTTTGCGGGTTCCTCCCACAGTCCAACGGTGTGTTTGCAGTTAACAGTCGGTCTCAATTCAGCTCACTCCGAGTGTTTGTGCGTGAGGGAGTGTGTTACACCCTGGATATTGAGTGTTGTAAGTTTTCCTACCGAAATGCTGCATAGTTAGTGCATAAAGCATCTTCTACATGAAGAAGTGTGAAGGTAACCCTCTGCCCAGTCATCCTGAAAACAGCTTCTGCTAAAAATATTGACCTTTCTCTTCCACAACTCGTTCCACAGCAACTTAAACTATTTCATCAATAAGAAACTTTTCTCTGACTCAAGCAGATGATATGACAACAGTTCAGACACATTAAAAAAAATCCTTTGGGTCAAATCCCAAGCTTTTGAATCTTGATCCAAACTTTGAATTAAAGAATAGTGTCACGCCCCCTGGTCCTGACTCCGCTGGTCTTGTTCACATGCACCGGGCTATTATTGCTAAGTTGTTTTAAAAACTTGTCTGTCTGAAGTGATCTTTGTGTATTGCTATGTTGCCATGCATACTGAGCATTCTGTCTGTTTGCCACTCGGCCTGCTTTGTCTTACGGCTTTCACTTGTGTTTAACCCTTATCTGCTTGACGCTTGTATTGAGTTACTTTCTGGTTTTTGACCCACGCCTGTTTTCTGACTACGACTTTGGAATCATTTGGCAATAAACGGATTTCTTCAGTTTACGCCTGCACGCGTCTGCGACCTTCCTTCAGTGTGACAAAAAGATTGCAGTTTTTTTTTTCTCTCCCCACTATGGGGAACAGGTTTCCTGGGCTGTGAAGAAAGTGAATTTCTCCAAGTCTCTAGTTGTTAAAAATTAAAAAGGAAAAAAAAAAAAACTTTTGTCATTTATCTTTTTCGCCGCGTGATCACAAAAATGATGACAAAACATAATAAAAAAACAATGGTGAAGCCAAAACAGATGAGTATCCAATTGAGATTTTTCACATCACCTAAAAAAGACAAGATGAAGAGAACTGTAACATGACATCAGAAATTTCATACTAATCTCTGTAGCAGAACAGCAGACCTGGTGTGTGTGTGTGTGTGTGTGTGTGTGTGTGTGCGTGTGTGTGTGTGTGATGAGAGGATGGAGCCATTTTGTGAGACTTGCCAGTTGAACGATACAAAAATCTACATATTTAATTTTATTTAGACTTTAGATAAAGTTTGAAAATTGTTAGTTTAACGCGATTTTGCTACAAGGTTCACAGGGGTGTCTGAGGGGTCCGGTTAGGTCCCTTGGGTTACGATGTCGGCGGTGTTCAAGTGCGACTGGCAGGGAACCGGGTTCCCGTTAAAACGTGCAGCCAGGTCTTCGCAACAGTGACATCAACTCATTTCCTCATCATCTTATACTGATACCACCACCAGGATACCCTGGTGACTGATACCCACCAGGCCCGCCTAGTCCACTGTTTACTTTCTGGTTCGACTTTCGCAATTATTAATAAAGCTGCTCTGCGTTTCTGAAATTCCATGTCGAGAAGAATGATAAACACATGTACTTCTTCCAAGAAATTAGCTGGCAGTCATTTATCTTCAATCTCAGTTCATTTTCCTGCCGCGATGGATGAAATCAGCACATCCACACCTTAACATCGGTTTATTGAGCTTTTAGTCCGACACCCCGCTGTCACAGCAGAATGACCCAGTACAACCCCTCCTAGCCGCAACTGCGCCCAGGAGGGGGCAGCTTCTGGTGCTCGGACCCCCGCAATTCTCCGCAGTTGCCAGAAGACTTATCTTATCGCGCTTTTACCAATTTGTTCTTGTTATAACTAATTTCCCTCCCTGTAACCTCGCTGTAGATCTGCTGTTTCAATCTGATGTTCAGTGCTCTGGGTCACCATCTGAGAAGACGCGCTCGATAAAAATAATCTGAGCTGAATTGCCGGAATCATCCAGCCGAGGCTCCGTACAACTGCTTTTGCTTCGTTTTCTCACATAATCCAGCCTAAGGGATTTTCCTAGGTGGACACCAACTCGGAGTGCGTTGTTCAGCACAAGTGGTTTTACTTGCACAAGCTGTTTGTTGGTTGCTATGTGCTTTATGGTCAAATCAAGTGTGCTGGTCATTTTATTACACATTTGTTCCATAGTTACTATGTATAACAATGTTAATCTCTCAACTCCCCCTGCTGCAGCTTACATCACACTTGTACCCTGGGGGAAACGATGAAGACATTACTGTCCTTTAGTGTCTTCCCTACATTGGTCTACACTTGACTCCAGTGCTGTTCATATCCCTGTTTGTCAAATGGGTGGGAACTTTTTATTCTTCCACACAGAAACTAAACCCAGAGTTCCAGTCCAGGGCGGCTTTTTTGTAAACTGTGAAAGTCAGTTTCCACCCACTTGGACATTTTTTTATGCAGACATTATATCAGACCTTGCACAAATATTATTTACACTCCACGGCATCCTCGAGGATGTCTGTAAGTGATTATTCCGGCGTATAGCTGCATATTGATCTTTAGGAAGGATCTGGTGAAAGTAGATGAACTGAGTTGACAGACACACAGCCAGATAAACACACAGGGAGTATCGGGAATATGAGTCTCCCATCCTTACCGATGTCACAACTGAAGATAACAGGTCTCTCTATGACTTGGCCGAGGAGGCTGTTCTTCAGGGTGAAGGTGTAGTTCACCTTCTGCTGGGGCTCCAGCACCAGGTCACTTTGCAAGGAGAACAACTTGCTGCCTCCATTGGGCTGAAAAACATTTGTGGAATATAAGAGGTTCTGACCCTCGGGGTCCACCCAGTGCACTTCTGGAGCTGGGTACCCCTCGCTTTCATAGCGGAGAGTGACTTTGGAGTGCTCCATCTGGATGGTGAGGCGGGGCTCGGTGTAGAAAGCTGCACGGGACAGGGTGGGGTTGATTAGATCATTATTTTCGGTCTTTAGGTGCTCTTTAGGTCACAGCTGGTGTGCATTTAGTTTAGAAGAAGTTAAACTCATTGAACCACAATGCCATACAGGTAACCAACCAGAAAAATTCTGAAGAAAAGCAGCCATTTTGGCTAACGCTCGGCATGGAAAACAGCCACATCAAACGCCGGTGTTTATATGCAGGTTTTTTTACCCTTTGGCAGCATATATAATTTTGTTTCTTTTTTAAATAGTAATAGGAACTATTAAATTACTATTAAATGAAAAGGGAAAGGAACACAATTTAAAAAAGTTAAATGTAGGGACTGTAATGGCTGTTATTGTAATTAACTGTTTTTTATGGATGGACCAAACAGAAGTGACCGGAATGAAAAGTGGCAAACTGAGAAGACAGAGGCTGGGCACAGCGCTGTCACCTACTGCTAAAATGTCATACTGCAGTATGTGCGACGGTGGCTTCAGGGTTCACCTGCAAACATCACGTGCATTTCCACCTTGCCAGTACCATCAGAGTTGCTCACGGAGCACTGGTAGATGCCCTCATCCATCACTGTGACGTTGTCCAGCCTCAGAGCGGCGTTCCCCTTGAGGAGCTCATCTGTGAACAGCGACGCCCGGCCGCGATAGGCCTCATCCTGGGTGCTTAACTGGTTGGTACCGTAGTAGAAGCTATGCACCACGGCGTTGTTGCTCTTCCTCTGCCAGGTGACGATCAGGGACTGCAGGTCCGATGTAGGGCTCGGGGTGTAGTTGCACCTCAACACAGTTGGCTGTCCATGGACGGCTAGCACCTGCTCCTGGGGTGCAAAGACCTGGAAAGCTCCTGAAGAGAGAACAAAAGCAAATGCTGGAATGCAGCCCAGTGAACACGTTGCTCCTGCCCAAGGTCCTGTCAGTCAAAGAAGAAACAAACAACGCCAACGCCACCCTTCCGGAAGCCCAGTTTTTTTTGTCTTTGGTTTAGCCCCCTCAGTTCTTAAGTTTTCACAACGCTCAAGCTCAAAAAGTCTCACTAGATCTGGAGAACAGACTGTAAAGATCTTTCGGTCGCAAGGAATGCAAGTTCCTTCATACAAATAATTTGCCCACATTATACTGCAGAACCGAGCGACAAATCACTTCCATTCACTGTCTAGCAGCACAAATGAAAGACGAGAAAAGACTTCCTTCACCCACTCTGGGTTTTGAAGCACCTGCATGCTTTTGCTGACAGGTTTGCTTCCTTAGGGTTAACACGCAACTCCAGAAGCCGTAGAGGGCAACCGAGCTCGTGTTTAAATGTGGGGCTTGGAGCACAAAAATAACCTGACGTTTGTGGCCCGTAACCTTACACTCCCCGCTCCGTGCCAAGAAAAGACAGCACTGCAGTCCAGTGTTTGCTGCTTCTTGCTTCAGCTCCTGTGAACAAAGTTGTTCTCAAATTCCACACCAGAACAAACGGTATGAAACCTGTTTCTTTCAGGCACTTATTTATTTTCAATAAAAAGAGACATCGAATGATGCGGCTGAGATTCAGCGCGAGTTTCTCCGGTCGCCCAGGGCTGAAAAAAAGAGTTAAAGGTCCAGAGCGGAAAAATGGACGAGACTGTAATCATTCCAACCCTTCAGAAAACAAATACCAGCTCCAAAGTTACACAAAAGCCTTCAGGTGGAGATTAAAAAAAACCCACAAACATTTCCCTCACAGAAGTCGGAACGTGTGTCTCCACGCCCTGCGCGGTATGTTAATAAACGTTTAGTTTTTCTCAGGTTTTTCTTGCCATAACCGTTCCTAGTACGGCACAATATAAGTAAAAAAAATAAATATTAACTGACTGCACGTGGCCATTATTATTACCGTTATAATTAATTTTATTACAGCCGTTATTATAATTAGTAGAAGTATCGCGTTTATTTATCTATTTCTTGTTTTTTTAAATTTATTTCACACCTTCTTTTAAAGCACCTTTCAACGCGGCCAAGTGCAGTTTCTCCCAGCAGCGCAGCTTCTCCAGGTCTGACGTTTGAAAAGCTGCGGCAGCAGGTGGTAGGAACCGAAGCTCGTCCTTCGCGTTGAAGGATCTCACTCGATTAAAATAATACTTACGTGAGTCTAAATGTCCAACTTGACGAAAACAAAACGGCACGCGAGAGAAATAACGGGAAACATTTCGAGGACGAGGGCGTTCGCCAGAGAACCGCGATGTTCACCCGCGTCCACCGCTTCTCCACGAGCAAATCTGAGTGAAGTTGGGGTAAAGAACGCGGGGAAACCGCGTTTTGAAGCTCTACCTGCGGGCGCGAGGAGAAGCGCGCAGAGAAGCGCAGAGCGGAGCATCGCGGAGCCGCGCCGATTGCCCGGAGAAGAAGCACTTTCCCTCGGTCTGCTTGCCAGGTTCTTCCACGCTTCAGGTGGCAAAGCGCAGGAAAACGCGCGAAATTTCTCTGCGTCACACGGAGCCGAGTCCGCCGACCTTTATTACGTCTGGGTGGGTCGACGACTACCATGAGTGTTTTGTTTCCTCCGTTTTAAACGGGGGGGAGTCGTTCTCACCCCCCCCCCCCCCTTTTCCCCCCCCCCCCCCCCCGGTTTCTACGACGAAGCATGCGGGTTTCATGCGCAATCGACTGCTGTGCTTTGTTCCTTGAAACTTCTGGTGCGACGTCATGCTGTGCGTTCGTGCGCGTGTGTGAAGTGTTGCAATGGTGACGAATTTGTCATCCGATACCCCCAATCCGATGTAGGATGCCTGTGGTTTCAGGAACCGCGAGGTTAGGAGTGGTGCTCGCGTTCTTGTTCAGATGCTCATTCTGGTCGATGATCCAGCTCGTACTGGAATTGATGTGGGTTTTTTGGGCCACTTTTTAATCTGAGTTCTGAAAAGAGGTGGCAAAAGCGTATTTTCTGAGACAAAAAACAGGGTTTTATGTTAGATGTGATCCAGGAGGAGCTGGAGGTATGTTTGCTGTGGAGGGATGTTTCACAAGATCCCAGCATTCCTCCTGGAGGAATGCGGAGCGGAACTGTAGAACATGTCCGGCGTGGGCCTCGTGATTGAGAAGAAGCAGCAAAGGGAAGATGTTTTCGCTCCACTTTGCTTGCTCTGCAGGCCCTCGCGCCCACAGGTAGAGCTTCAAAACGCGGTTTCCCCGCGTTCTTTACCCCAACTTCACTCAGATTTGCTCGTGGAGAAGCGGTGGACGCGGGTGAACATCGCGGTTCTCTGGCGAACGCCCTCGTCCTCGAAATGTTTCCCGTTATTTCTCTCTGCCTGAGGTGGAAAAAAGTGGGTGCAACCACAGGTTAGGTGGGATTGAGATGAAATGATATCTTTTCAAAGCTGCCCTCACCGTGGAGAGCTAGACTGAGTACACAGCTGCTTTCAGCGGTGCCAAAGTTTTTTCTCCACACACGTCTCCCTCCCAGACGCAAAAAATAGGGTCTGGCATCTGCTTACCCTGATAAAAGCTTGCAGAAGTCCATACTCCCTGGCAGGAAATCTCTTTGGCAGCTGGTGTTGCTCTTGTGAAAATGATTTGACCTCAGCCCACCTCCAGTAAAAGTTTTGTCTCATAATGAAAGCCTTTCCTCAGACCACTTGTGCTGACATCCTATGATTAATCTCAATTCCAATGAAAAGCCTCCAATTCATCATGAAACAGCACCGATTTGTAACATGATAAACAGTGAAATAAGTCAAAATTAAAATAGCGAGTAAAAAATAATCCGGCGATGTGTGGAGGTTAAATAATTTTAAGGAGACAAATGTAACATGGTTAATTGCCTTGGAAATCGGGGTAAGGAGAACAGTGAGGTGCAGAAGATTAATATCAGCAGTGATTTGTTCTCTATATCCAGAGAGAAGAAATTAAGAGGAAAATACTGGGCAATTAATTGTATATTTAATTTTTTTCTGTTTAAATTTAAATTTTATGATTGTTTACCGTCTACTTTCCCTGTGAAGGAGACAACAACCAGGCTCTATGTTGCAACAGCTATAAAAGGAAAGCAGTTCATGGATTGCTTTCCCTGTAAGGCAGGGTGGCACTCTGGACAGCAAAGTTCTGTTTACCTGCTGGCTCAGCAACAGACTCAACATAAAGAGACTTTGTACTGAAGTAAGGTTACTGGTAGGACACTTTGGTTTTGTTTTTGTTACCCCCTCCCCCACCCATTTTTAAGGTGCTTATTATATCCTTTTTATANTTTGTACTGAAGTAAGGTTACTGGTAGGACACTTTGGTTTTGTTTTTGTTACCCCCTCCCCCACCCATTTTTAAGGTGCTTATTATATCCTTTTTATAGTAAACTAGCAACTGTTGCCAAGACTTTATTCTGCCTGCCTGCCTGCCTGCCTGCCTGCCTGCTTGCCAGCCAACAATCCTCCTGGTCCCCCTGCCCAAAGGATTCAGAAGGTGGGTATTGCTGGAGCAGCATTCCAGGAAGCCTCGACTTGTTCCGTCTTATGAAAGGAGAACCTGCTGAACCCCCTTACACTCAGTTCTTTGTGACGGTGCAGGAAGGGGGGGGGGAGGTGTGTAGAAAGCGAGTCTTGTTTGCCTGGAAGTTCTAATGGTGTGACAAGAAGCCTTAAAAGGGCACAAAATGGCTTTTGGAAGCATTTCTGATGAGCACAACTCTGAGAAAATGAATTGTTTGAGAACAGAAACATATTTATTATTCTCTCCAAACTTTCCCCAGAATTAAAGCCGTCTCAGTAACTCAAAGTGAAACAAATACTTGAATTTTATTTATAATGCCACAAAGTGCAGCAAAAAGCGAGCGTTTAACTGAGATGTTTGCTTCAAAAGTTTCCACTGAACGGACCTTCTCAAATGAATTATCTGTAAACTGCATCAAGACTGACGCCGTGGAAAGAAAACATTTGAAAGTGAGATGAGTGACGTGCACCTTATCTGCCGGCCGCACTGCCGATCACGGGAATATTGACAACCTAAGAGATTCCTGCTCCAAATTGTCTGTGACTCTCTGCAACCGTACCCCCCCCAAGAAGCAGAATCAAAGGCTCAGGCTCAAAGCAGCCGATGCAGCCTTGTGTCTTTGAGATAACAGCGCTCTTCTCAGTCCTCTACCTCACAAATAAGCAAATTGCCCCCCCCCCCTTCCCATACACATCCAGTAATCTTATTGCTGGATGGGCTACTTAACGTTGGGCTACTTGCTACTGCTCCAGTGATCTCCTTGAGACTTCTGAGACCCTTCCTTGAAAGGAATGTGATTTCCAAGATACCTATGAGGCTTGGTAAGGCTTCGAACCCATTAAAAGTTTGGTAAAGTTCTCTCCACTGAAGTTAATGCTGAATTATTGAATAAAACTGGTCTCCACGTTCAATCAAAGCAAATTACCCAGCAACAGCGCAGCGG
The DNA here is from genome assembly GCA_900497675.1 of Arapaima gigas. NCBI lineage: Eukaryota > Metazoa > Chordata > Actinopteri > Osteoglossiformes > Osteoglossidae > Arapaima > Arapaima gigas. The sequence continues at coordinate 219,852 of UFQX01000348.1, read as the reverse complement.
CTAAAGAGTCTGACTTGAAGATTACTGGTTTGAATCCCTTTCATGTGATGGCTGTAGCACCCGGGAGCGCGGCACATGCTCTGGGACACTACTGTCGACGCGCTGAGGAAGTGGGGCAAAGTTGCAAGGTGCTTTGACAGAGGGCATCACACAAACGTGCAGATTTGAGGAATCAACAGCTACTCCATCTACTCAGTGGAACATTTATACTTGCAACCAAGCTAATCCCTTAAGTGAGGGATTGACTCAGTTTCTTGTCATGCATGGCTTTCTTTGTTTTTCAGTGTTGAACCACTGTGTTGTGTCATTGCTTGCTGAGAGCCAAATAATCTACTGAGGACCGTGGGGGCTCTGTGACCAAGCTGCCACAAAAACAATAAAGGAACTAAAATCAATCCATTGTCAGTAACTGCTTACCGCTTACCCTGAATAATGTTGTCTAGTCAGCTATAAACCATAACCTCACTGCATTATCCTCTGTGATGTTTCTCAAACCCGTATTACAAAATGCAATTTGGGAAACCAAAAGCGGAGATGTACCCCCGGATCTGGCATCATTTGTTACTCCTCAAATGCACTGAATGGTTTCCCACCATGCACCATTGGTCAATCCTACATGGGAACTACTATCTGCAGTTGCAGAGACCGCTCCTGGCAGGAAGTTACTGCCATTTGAATGGGATTGATCTGTGGACATCTGGACCACCTTCAGTACCAGACCTGTCCTGACTTGACAGTATCATGATTTGATATCTCAAGAATGGAGGAAGGGTGAGTCCTACAGGAGTGTAGGTGGCATCTACTCTGCAGGCATTGGGATTCTTTTTGGAGACCATGCCTATGAAAAGGTAAAAGCTTTTATCATCAATCCTGGCCCGGTTTTGGGGGTGGACATCTTGTGGAGAGGTCAGCACTACTTGAAACTCAGCTTGGAGGTCCTCCAGGAGAATAGGAGTTTAGGGACATGTTTTACAGTAGATTTTCTTTGTAGCAGGAGGCCGTGGACGGTTACCCTTTGTTAGCTGAGTGGTGAGATGGAGCCAAGGCCAAGGTCTTCACTGTTAATTATTTTGTCTGTAAGGCCGCTCTGCATCACCAGGGCATAGCTGGGCTCAAGGAGGAGCTCCATGGAATTTACCCCTGCAATGACAACGAAGGGGTTTTCTATCTCGATAGGGCTGTGGAGATAAAAGCCACTTTGAGGCAGCTGCACTAGCATCAGGCCAGGGCCTTTTTGTTTAGCGCCAGAGTCAGAGAAGTGGAGGAGAACGAAAATTGTACCTCCTACTTTTTTAACAAAGCAAAGGGTTTGAAACGTAAGAGAGCTTTTACCTCCCCACAGAACCCGCAAGGGGTATCCTTCACTGACACAGCCAGGATGTCAGAGGTTGCATCTTGTTTTTGTAAAAATCTTTTTACAGTCAGAGAAACAGACCCGGTGTCAGAAAGGAGCTTTTTAGATAAGACATCACCTCACGTCCCCCAGAGCACCCTTGCTAGCTAAGAAAGCTTCATTGCTTTGAGAGACCTGACCAAAGCACTTGATAAAACGAACTGATGTAAGGTTCCCGGTCCAGGCGGCCTGCCGGTAGAAATTTATTCTACCTTTTGCGATGTCCTAGGGCCAGAGTTTTTGCGTATAGCTGAGGAGCCCGGGATTCTCTCTTTGTCATGCAAGAAAGGCGACAAAGCCAATCTCGCCAACTGGAGACCCCTCGTGATGCTTTGCGTAGACGCAAAGTTCATCGTGTTATATGTTAGCTGTAGGGTTTTGCTAATTTTTTATTTATTCACTTTTACATATCTATATATTTTATGTATTTATTCTTCTATTTATGGCCAAATATAATTTGGCTGCTTCGTCTACTGCAGTTATTGTTTTAATGTCTTCTTTAGTTACCGTAGCGTAGTTTAGTTTACACAGATGTGGGAGTTTCCTAGAGGACTATTTGTTTAATTATTTATGTTTTATTAATAATTATTGTTTTGGTAACTGTCTGGCGTCTCTTTGTTTCTAAGAGTTTTAATGTAACAGGGGAGGACGTGTTCTTACATCCACTGAGGTAGGTGGGGTGTACGGCAATGCCCTGGAACAGGCTGGGGGGACACCCCCCTTCGGGTAAGCTGCTGGTAAGTTTCCTTTAACATTTTTTTAGTTATAGCCTTGGGGAACGTTTTTATCTGCATAGTTTTTACCACGTTGGACTTTATACACATGTTGATTTTGTGGATTTGTTTTTTTGTCATGTGGCAGTTTTAACTATTAGAGAGTTTTTGATTAGTAGTGTTTTATGATAAAAATGGAGATGGCGTGGACAGTTGGTGATGTTTTGTGTCACAGCCTGTCCATTCTGGTCCCAAAATAAAAAAAAAAAAACTGTTATTTGATATCTTTCATATTCCTGCCATCACTCACTCACTGTCAGTAAGTGTTGGCCCTCGTGGCCGTGGTGGTCAGAACATAGGAAGCTAGAATCATGAGTCATTCTCTACGCGCTAAGGACAATGTGCCGTTGAATTTTGTTTACTTCTGCATGTTTTTGTGGTAGCTGTGGAATTGAGTGCGGTGAGCAGTTTATAACTAAGGTGGTCTGTCAGGAATCTGAGAAACTATATTGGTTAGTCCCATTCATGTACATTGTCCTGGAATGCTACGAGGTTCACATTAAGCATATGGTCGCTGGATGTCTGGTGCTTAAATGAGTAGAAATTCCGCTGAGCTGCAATTTTAAACTTCTCTCCTGCAAAAGGGAAACAGAAATTGGCCATTACTAGGATTTTACCACTAGCTGGAGCAGCCATAGGGATCAAAACCACCCCGAGACTGAAATTGAAGGCCTCAAACCTTCTGCTGAATCTAGAATTCCTCTGCTGTTTCCAGCATCTTTTTCTAGTCAGTTATTAAACAAGTTTAACTCCTTTCTCACCCAGGTTGCTCACATGTATTGCATCCTATGAGTATCTAGGATTAACTGGGATTAATTTGGACTCCTGCTGCTTAAATTAGGCTCGGAAAGGAGTGTTTGCATTTATAGTTATTGCATTTTCACAGTTTTCCCCTGGTGTAGTGACAAAAACACCAGTTTTCTGGAAAGAGATTAAGCCCAGCCTTACAATAAAAACAGATTTATAGTGGAAATTACAGTCCAGACCAAGCCCTACCCACATCTGCGAGCATGGAGATCCATCCTAACTGTTCCTTGTAAGTGTCCTCCTAGGTTTAATGTTTAAAGATGAAACTACATGGAAGTTGAATCGGTAATTGAATTCTGAACCAGTTCTGTGTATTATTAGCATTTTGCAACCTGACTCTGTTTCTCATCTCCTCTGGTATTCATGTTTTAGCTTTGATGAAGTCATAGGCAAAGTCGACTGTCTGGTCAAGTATTTGACTGCTGGATGATTTTTAATCTTAGACGATGCCAAAGGCAAGCGGAGCCATGCAGGGTGGAGAAATTCAACATATTCCTTATATGCAATCCATCATGCTTCTTTCACATCCAGCTTAGCTAATGACTGGTCTTAATGTTCTACCACAAAGCTGGTTCCTCTGGTTCAGCTTGTACTTTCTGGCTGATTTTCACAATCAAAAAAGTGCAATACCAAATACCTTTGCTAGCCACCTACTTGCTTTTGCCCTAAAAGAGATTTTTAAAAAATGCTTTTTTAATCACCTTGAAGACAATAAAAACACTGGCAGGCTGGAAGTTCTCACATTTGAGAAAGCTGGAGGCCTTGTAAACCCAGAACTGGAGATCAGAAGGCAATGGAACTGACATTCGGGTTAACAAATGTGCTTTGAATATAAGGAAGAACAAGCCTGAGATTTGCCGCTGAGCCTGGGAGACCTGGGGAAACTTTAGAATCTCTTCTAAAGCTATAATAGACTTAAAAAAATAACCCGAGCCCTTTACTTTATGATGTTTTGCTGAACTTTAAACAATTTTAAAACAATTTAAAGTTATGAAAAGTCAGTCTCATCTTCACAGCTACTAATTCATCCCCAGGAAGTGACTGATTCATCCCATAAACCTGTGCAAAATTCATTAGCTTCTGGCCATTTCCATGTTTCATGGTTCAATGGAACTCGTCCTGGAGAGACAAAATGGACTAAACAAAGGATTAAAGACATAACACAAGCCAAAATAATGGGAATGAAATTATTAATAAAGGAACACGACAGCTGCTGTTTCATTTCGAAACACAGCCAACATTCGGTATTCTGTTGTTGATCAGTGGTGCAAACACCAGACTGCTACAGGATGTGTTCAAACACGGTTTGTTGGCAGGAGATGGGAAATCTTGTTCACTTTGACTCTACGACGTGCAGCTATTCCCGAATACAAATAAGTAAAAAAAAGGCAATTTACAATGCGCACAAACAAAATGCATTTACAGAAGGGGGTCACAAATTCATAACACGATGAGCTGGCATGTATCAAACTGTGCTCAGAAATCTCATACATGATTCAACATGAGTTAAATATGAATAGAAATGAATTAATAATAAAAGTAGAGGACTTGTACTGCAAAGTACTGTTATTATCAGGGTGACGTCGGTTAATAAACGGTCGGACGCCGTGTGGTTAAAATGCTCTAAGGTTAAAGCTGCTGGCCTATATCAATATATCAATATAGGAAATGCTTTAATTCTCTTGTACGCTTTGTGCAGCATCTGAGTTGATGATCAGCTTCTCCTGAGTGTTCAGATGTGATGCTAAGCTGCTCTGCTGTGGATTTTTAATGATCTTTTAAGCAAATTACTCTTTTGTTTGGTCACGAAATTGCCCTCCGCCTGCTGTAACTGTGCTGGGTTATTTATTTGTTTTATCTGACAGGTGTTAAAACCCCCGAAACATTCCACGCTTTTTGCATTAATCATTCGGGGTTCTGCGCCTAGGTCCTCCTACAAAGCCGCTCTCACATGTAATGCATGCATAGTATGTGCCTCAAAAGTGTCATGCTGAATTGTTTTTGGGTGTTTCTGGGGAATTGTTCAGACTTGCATACGTGTAGAATGCAGGAAAGCTGCAGAGTACGTGTTCGTAATCAGTCTAAGGGAAATCGCCGCAGATAAACCACAGACACAGCTCCTCCAACGCCTGTTTGTCTTTAGTCCAGGAACAACAACTAATTCCTATCTGTAGTGTATTTGAATTATACTTCATTTGTTATGTTAAAACAATTCCTCAAGGACACTTGGAGGACACAGCAGGCCCCACTTAACCCTTTCCTGAACGTAGCCTCGATGACACACTTGCACGGCACTGTTATTGAGCTGCTGAAGAAATATAATTGGCGTCTGGTGTGCGCACCGACGTACAACATTGTTAAACTTTGACTTTGTTGCTGAGAACAGGGGACAAAAGTCCGTCGATTCGTTGAACGGTTGCCGGGAATAATTGGGGTTTGCTTTGCCCACCTACTGGTAGGCTGAGCAGCTTTGGTGAAACGTGATGAAAAAGATTAAGTGCTTGAGTGCTGACACCAAAATGAGCTTTAGATGGCACAGTTGTGAAAGCAGGACATCCTCAACCACGTTTGGCGCTAGTGGGGTGGTAACTTTACCGATTGGTGAAGATGGTATCAAAGAGCAGGCTAGTAGGTTATTTTCTGCTGTTTGCCCTCATGATTATCTAGACACCTTTTGGCCACGCAGTTCTAGGAAATAACTTGGTTGACAAACTACTGGCTACTGGTATCTGACTGCAGAATCATGTGTCTCCACATATTATGCAAAGCTATCAGATGATTTCACATCTGCATCTCCTCAAACCATTAATTCATTTCCCAACTGTTTGCTTTCAAAACAAGGAGCTAAAAGGCAAACCTTTCACAACATGACTGCTTATACAGCATCTGCAATACTTTCACAGATGTGTGAGGAGGTTTTTGCATTGAGGCTACGTTGAGTGCAGAGTTTTTGCTGCTGGATTGCAATCTTCTGGACTGAGGCTCACATTGTCAATCCTAGGATCTATTGTAACCCTTCTTCCAGGTCAGGGGTTTTGGTCTCAAGTACTCCTTTCACACATGGAGCAGCCTTGGTTTCAACCTTCCACACTCTCACACACTTCAGTTTCTGTCTCCAACCCTGGAATCTCCCCAGCTTCTCATTTTCCTACTTCGTGATGTCTATATTACTTGGAATTCCAGCATCTACCACCGCTACTGTTTTGTCCTCCTTACCTCCGATACCTAGTTGGCTGGCCAGTACTTGTTTATCTGTCTATACATGGAAATTCCACAGTATCTTGGCTCTGCTGTTCTCCACTGCTCTCCGTGGTGCCTCCCACTTAGACATGGAAGTTTTCAGGCCATATCCCTGACAGATATTCCTGTATATGATCCTGGTCACTTGCTTGCACCTCTAAACATCTGCTGCCCCTGCCTGCATCCTGGAGCCGCTACTAGAAGCTGGATTATCTCAGGGGCTTCCTTGCACAGCCTTGCCAGATATGGTACCTCTGTTTCTGCTGACGTGGTGCTGAGGGCTTGTTCTTGTGCTGCCATGATCAGTACCTTGCTATCTCTTTTAGACCTGCCTTTTCCAGCCAGGTAGGATCTCCACATCGACCACCTATGCTGTCTGTCGGTGGTTCATTCCATATCCTGCTCTATACCCAGCACATGGTTGCACCTCACAGACAAACCATAGGGCCCCAATTACAGTTTGAATTCAAAATGAAATGGACAAGACGTGGTCTTTAAATAAGATTTGGTCACGATTGGAAACTCATTTTAGAAACAGTGGGCCTTTTGACACTTCTGCACGCTAGAATTCCCGAAACAGGGCGGTGGCCTTAATTTACTACAATAGGCTGTGCTATCCCACATTTCAAAACAAGAAGGCTTATTGAGGATGCGGTGGAATGTTGCAGAAGTCCAGTGAATGTGTCCATAGTAAACAGTGCACTGTCTTTGTGCTTCGGTCACATCTTCTTTATACTTAAAGCAAAAGCCGCCAGCTCCACATTTACATCCCCGTCCTACATCACTACACAGTTTTGTTATGTGGCAATACTGTATATTCTAGGCAAACTGAATCAATATTTTAAATTACAACTTTTATCTTTAAGAATAGCACCAGGCGTCCCTTTCTCAAAAAGTTGTTCCAGTACCAGGTACTGATTCCCTCGTCTATATTCAGCAGTTTTCTTTAAGGTTGCCAGCACAAAGACTGGAAACAGATCACAGGCCTCTCGTGCACCAGAGAACAAGGCTCTCAGTGACGGAGAGGTGTTGGGTTTTGAAGGACTTTTATCCAGCTGTGGAAATGCGGCGCAGTTACCTCTCAAGAGCAGTAAGCAAAACTGTGACCAGTGACAGGCAGACAGAAGACGACATACAACGGACTTCCAGTTACTTCTAGGAGCGGCGCCAAAATGGGATGATGTCTTACTACAAATTTACGCATGGAGAAGGACCTCCGGAAGACCGGTGTTTCACATGTGAAAGAAATCCAGAAGGCAGGAAAAAAAAACGTTTGGTAAAAGTGCAAGAAAATTTAAGCATTACCCTGGAAACCTAGAGGCTGTGGTTAGAAAAGTAAAGGCAAACATCCAAAAATAAGGCAGATTATTTTTTTGTAGAAAGTCCAACGAAGCATCGACAGAAGTCTTGGGTCAGCACTGGTTCATCGGTGACATCTTTGGCAGCTCTTTCCTGCTCATGAGTCCAGCTCCATTCAGACGTTTGCTTATACACACCCCTGAAAAAGTTAATATTGGAGTTAGTCATGATATGTGGTCATGGCTAAAAAAACTTCTAATATCATCTGTGCAAATGCAAAGCTCTGTGTGCTTGAAATGACTCGTGTCTTCTTTGTGTTTGGATTCACTTCCTACCACTGAAATTGCATCACCAGTAAATGGAAGGTTATATTCTTCTCTTGGGAACTTCAAGCTAACCTTCTGGGGTACGCCAGGCACTTGTAACAGTCTGGTTATGCTCTTCGGTAGGACCACCCACAATTATGTGATCCATCATTGTTTCAATTCCTGGAAGATGTCCAGAGATCATACGTATTGACTTATGGTCCACTGCTGACACAGAAACAATAATAAACGTGGGAGTTTGAGAAATCTAACCTGCCATCAGGAGCATTGAACACGCATGATTTGGAGCTTTCCTCTGTCAACTTCATCTGCCTTCAAATGGCTGAAGCATTTAGCCCCAGCTGGCTACGTCAGGTGTTCCCTGGTAGGTATCTCGAAATGTTCTCTTTCAGTAGCCTTGTTGAGGTCCCTTGGATTCAAAGCTACTCTCAGGCATCCGTGTTTCAACCACCAAAGAACTCACCCAGCCAGTACATTCATCCGCTCTTTTGTTGACATTTAGTCTTTCTATTCATCTGAGCTCCTCAAATGACCCCGTTTCACAGGCATCGGCCTGAACCTGCCTACAGTTATTAAAAATGCACTGAATTGTCTTCCTGTGAGCTTTATAATAACAAGGCCTTTCCTTTCAACAGGTACTTTTTGACCCGCGGGTGCCGTCTATTTGATCCTCGGAGGGTGTATTATATCCACTTATGCTCCCATGTCAAGCTTCATATAGACGTGCCACGAAAGTCATGCCACAACGTGACACGAGACGTGTTCACTCGTTCCTTTCTGCCTGTATATTTTTAACTGCAACTGCCACAGATTCTTCAATTTCTTTTTCATTCACCGCGTTTTTGTCGTGGTCGTCTGTTTTGCAGTGTTTACCAGCCTTTTCCACGTTTCTCAGCAGATGTTCTGTACACCAGACAATCCCTGCGTATATATTCACTTCCACACACGCCACAGCACATGTGGAATCTGGACAGTTCTACCAGGTCAAACTTTTCCCTCGGCAAGACTGTTGTTGTGTGAGGTCACTGGAGTGTCTTCAATACTTAAACAGTGCTTCTGACATCATGTTTTGGTTGAAAAAAAGTCCAACACCTTGTCACTGAACTGCTGTTTCGCAGTCTGAGAAACAACCCTACTGAACAGGTGTACCTAATAAAGTGCCAGTTTGACGTGACGTATTGAAGCAAGGAAAAATCATAATTGTATAGACCAGCGAGGTGGTAATATGTTATTTCCCCAAACCCAAAACACTCGCTTCCAGAAAACTATATACTGTAATAAATAGTTGGTGTTTACAGAAAAAATGCTGGGGTTGCATTTCATTTAATTCTGCAAAATACGTGATTTACACGTTAACATTCTGACACACTCAGACACACCCAGACACACACACATCCAGACACAAACACTCTGACACACACACACACACACACACACACACACACACACACACACACACACACACACACAGAGGGATGCAGCACCCGTTCCAAACAGGTACAGAGTTTGCATGGACTCGCACTCCCACTATTTTGTGAATAAATTTGCTTCCAGGTTCATTTCATTTCATCTAAAAAGCAAAACGCGTGTTTCTCAACACAGCCCACCTGTCAGTGTGGAGACGCAGACAGAGCCAAATACAAATATAGATGCAAAAAGTAAAAAATAAATGTGACGATGTCTGCACAATGCTGTCAACAGACTGACGTGCAGCACAGGGCCCCAGGCCATTGTCCCATTTTTATTTCCCCATTTTTGCCGGAAACTTTACCAAGCTTAAATAACGCTGTTTCCAAAATTAATTTATATGGAAGTGTCAAACTTGTCCCAAACAAATAAAAACAACCGGGTGGTGAGGGAAGTGGGTTGTTGAAACTGATGAGATGGCGTGGGGGGTAGTGTATTCTGCTCAGAATTTCACTCACACACACACACACACACACACACACACATACTGTCTCCGGGTGCCTGTTATTATTACCAGGTTACTGCACAAACACGCACATTTGTCCTTTTGTTTATGAAAACACCCTGCTGTAGCAATAGGGGGCATCAGGTGCTGTGGTGGTGAAAAGACCACCTTGCAGGACAAGGATTCAAATCCCTACTTGTCCCACAGTACTGATTTAGTGAGGTACTTACCCTGTATCAATGGAGTAAAAAAAGTAAAAATAAAAGTAAAAACCAACCAGCTACCTAAATCGGTGAGAAACTATAAACAGCTTAGCATACAAACCTAATACTTTATATTTGTTGATTGCTCATCCATCCATTATCATCAACCACTTGACCAATGTAAGGTTGCGGAGATTTGGAAACTAGGGTATGATACACACAAACACACACACAAGTTAGAGTCACTAGTCCGTATGGAACACATACCTTTGGACTCTGGTAGGAAATCCATGTAAACTCTAACATAAACAGGTTATTCTTCTTCTTCTTATTATTATTGTTATTATTATTACAGAGCTAGAGAAAAATGATGCTCAAATTATTTTCTGTTGTGGTTCCAGAAAGACATTGTTTCACCTGCCAGGACTGTCCTCCAGGTGACCTGTAGGTGAACTCACCCCAAGCTGCCACATCCACTTAACTGCTCATTTTCCCTCAGAGAAGGTGAGAAAGGCCAGCACCTGCAGCAAACTGGCATTTCCACCTTCGTTTGAAAAAACAGCAGAAGCCACTTGGGGAAAAAAAAGCCATGGAATTGACATTAGATCCAGTGGAAGCTCATGTCAGTCCTTAAAACATTATCACATCATGACGAAATAGATGAAATAACTGGGTGGAAACCCCAGTGTGACCCTAAAAATTCCTCATTACAAATGTTCTCCAAAAGCAACCTCATAGTTGAGTCATTTCATAATATGCTGTTTCACAAGCTTCCCAAATTGTCGTAGACACAACCAAGTGGAATCAGAAAGGCTGTGGCAGCGATGAGAGTGCGAGCAGCCCCAACAGGAACGGTTTTATATCGAGTGGCAGAGCAGCTGGTAGATACTGAGAGGCTGGGAGAGCGGATAAATGCGGGGGCAGCGCCCTTTGGTGGAGAACAGAAGACAGTCAGACAGGGAGGCTAGAAGTGCCAAGCATGAGCAGCTTTAAGGTTCAGCCCATGAGCTGCTGGGAAGCTGGGTCCCAGATGGGTTTCCCTCATCATCCCTGATGACAGAACATACACGTGAGATCAGGAGGACTGAAAAAAGGGGGGGGGTCACGAGCAAGTGAACTTATGGGCATCAGCCACACTGAGCACCTCTGTGTCAAAGGAAGTGTGTTTACTCACACTGAGATCCTAGGAGTGACTGGCTGCTCTCGGTTATAAATAATAAATGTCCACCAGCCCACCTCCAACCTCTTGGAAGGTTTTCTGCTAATTATTGGTAGAAAGCTGGAGGTGTTGCACTCAATTTTGAAAGCATTAATAATCGCCGCTGCAAGGAAAAGGTCATCCCGGCCGTGCCCTTGTTCTGCATTTTAATTCATCCCAGAAATGTCCAGCGGCATCGAGGTCAGGTGGAGTCAGCAATGGCTGCCGCAGTATTTCGGCGTTGTTCTCCGCGAATCGGCTGAACGTGACCCCTGCCCTGCAATCGGTTTTTCTGCAGGCACGGCGATGGTCCGCAACATTAATCATCGCCTGTACTGTAGCGTGGCGAAGGCCTGCAGAAAGCCAAGCAAAAAGTCTGCTCGCCTGCCAACTACAGCACGTATTTGTCCGCAAACACGACACCGAGAGCCCCCCCGTGAAGCTGACAAGAGCCAGCAATAAGGAAGAACGACGCCGGCGCCGGGGGCTCCGCGCGATCTCTGTCGACTGTCACTCAGTTTCCCCCTCCGTTCCAGTCGGGGGGGGTGCAGATTTTAGGACATCTGTCGTCGAGAGACAAACACGTACGGTTCACATCTGAGATCTCCACACCGCTACTCAACTATTCCCTCTATTTGCTGTTGTCTTTCTCACCAAAATTCAGAGGTTCATCCCTTGAAAACTCATTGAGAAGCCATGAGAAGACTAAGAAGATGCTCTTATCTAGTTCACAGGCCCCGAACTAACTCCTCTTATATTTAAAGCAAATTGAATTATTTTACTTTAAATAATGTTGGATAGATTGTGCGCTTTGCGACTAGGACTTTTTTTTAATTAATCGGGACTAAACAATATGAATGTAATGGAGGCAGTGCTGATATACACTAGGGTGGCCTGGTGTCACCATAGGCACTGCTGTCGCCTCACAGCACTGGGTCTAGGTTGGATTGCAGCTAAGAGGGTGTTCCCTCTTGGCCTGGTGTGCCGTGATTTTGGGATGGGCTCCACACCACCATGCGGTTAAGGATGATGACTAAGTGAGTGAGTAATATCTGCTATACGGTTGGTAATGCTGACCCTCCGAGTCCTCTATTCCAGAACCTGCTAGAGGGCCTGCGACAGAAGAGGCCGTGGGGGATGCGACAGGCAGGTAGAGGAGCAGGTGTGACAGCGCTGAAGGCAGTAAACGGGACCTCTTGGATGCGTATCCATGCTAATCTGAGAACGGCCACCTGAGGACGTCACTGCACCGCAGCTGCCACAAAAGCCCCGTGTGCCTCGACAAGCCTGCGGAAGTGGGAGGGGTGGGCAGCGCACTGCAGCCACATGACGGATGGACCTGAAACCCTTTCGCCCTCTGGGAAAGACAGCAGCACACCAGAATATTTTTATCACTCATAATAGGAAAGTCTGAGGCGTTGAAATCGGTTAGAAAACCATCAGTACAGTATATTTCAGTCCTTCCAAGAATTCTCCAGCCTGTTTGTTGCAATTTTCTTTCTCTTTTAGTGAGACCGCCGGAGCGACCGTTGAGTGTGTCTGTCATGGCCTGTTTCTCACTTCCTTTCTAAACACAAGAAAAACGCAGCAGTTGGTGCGTGGCAGACCAGGGGTGGAATGAGCAGTAAAACTGAACAGAAGCTGCAATATACGTATACGTAACATATGTATGAAGCATACAACTATATTTGCTCCACCATCATGTCAGCTTGGTTTTTAATCAGTGCTTTTGGTTGTAAAAGGTTGTTTTTTTATATGTGTTTTCAGATTTGTGTGAGTGGTGACAAACCAGGCAGGCATCAGATAGGATGGTGCAGAATGGACCTCGAGCTTCGTCCTGGAGATGTTCTGGACATTTTAAATATTCTAAAAGAAAAAATATACAGAACAGTCTACTTTCATTGGTGATGTAATGGATTAATGCTTATTGGAAAGAGAAATCTGTGCAAAAATACTGAGCATTACATTCACTGCATGTGGAAAGTTTGAACCACTGGAGGGCAGCAAACAATGGCCGTAAGAGTTCACACACACACAAACACACACACACTAAAGAGCTTAGGTCTTTTTTCAACCAGATTTCATGTGAAGATTTGAGGTGTGCGGTGTTTTTTTGTAGACATGAAATAGCTGAGATGTTTGTGTTGGGAGGATTAGCAAAGTTAGGGTGGTAACATTGCAGAAAATAACAATTATGAGCTCTACCAAAATACATCAAAGCAACAACAAAACTAAGGACAATCTAGTGACAATATTTTCTGAGATGGAAAATGACGTAATAATAACGCTAAAGTCGCTGCGGACTGCAGAGCACATAGCCTGTAAAAATTACCCGTGAGAGGACAATAGCCAGCTTGGATTAATTCGTACAGTGACTTTGATCAACAAAAACTATTCGAACACAAAACCAGCGTGTTGACATGAGGCGAATTACTGACGCTGTCACTTTAAATCACCAAAAAAACTCTATACACTTCCGCTCGCGAATCGATAGCGTGTGGCGACGTCTGCGTCACTTCCGCCAGGCGGGTTCTTCTCGTGCGTCGCTGGCTTTTGTTCTTCCATTTCCGAGGAGCACGAGAGGAAGCCGCCTACGGCCATAACAGCGGTAACGTCCACAGCGGCAATAACACGCGACGTGACCGCAGCCCCGTGGAGTCGCCCTCCCGCCGGTCACTGTGTCAGAGGACGTGGTCCGGTGTCGGTACAATAGCGGAAAGTCGCCACCCGGAGAGCAGAACCGCCGTGTTGCACTTTTTCCTCCCAGCCGCCTGAGTCGAGCACAAGATGGAGAACGAGAGCAAGTACCTCCCCGAGCTGCTGGCCGAGAAGGACAGTCTGGACGCATCTTTCACACACGCCATGAAGCTCCTCACAGCCGGTAAACACGCGTGGCCGGTTGGGGGTCTGCGGGTCGACTTTGTGAGAGGGTGGGAGGTCCGAGTCTCGCGCTCCGCGTCCCCGTCTCGCGCTCGTGGCACTTTGGGGGAAGGAGGAGGAGGAGGAGGAGGAGGAGGAGGAGGGAGGTCTTCGAAACTTGGTGTCTGAACACAACAACACTTAGTATTGTCACCGACTTTTTAGCAATAAAAATGGTGGATAATCCTCGCAAGTAACATTGGAAGCTGAAAACGGAGTGTGCGGTGGAGCCGTTGCGGGTCTTTGCTGAGACTCTACTGTGTTTCGCCACTTTAGTGCGTCGAGTTTCTAACGGCGCTGTTTCGGTTATATAACCGTCCCGCTGTGGGGTTCGGCGGTTTGCACACTGTGCTCACTGCGATTCTACGTTTTTACCCGAACTGCTTGTGACAAATGTCGTCCCTGTGGCGTTTGTGGGGTCTGACGTGCGGGACCCGCTTAAAATCAACACCCCCGACAGAGACGGACCTCCGCTTCCAAATGTGGTCCCATAGTTGCGTGACAGCTAGTAAACTGTGCTGCGTAGTCACGCATAGAAACACTTTCATCTCCCAGGTCTGGATGCAGTGTCTGTTTACCGTTTCTGTTTTGGTCTCGTGGTGTTTATTTGTTTACTAAGTTGTCAGACTTCCTACTGTATCTATTGATGCTCTTTGCATCTGAGTTAATACTTTTTTTTGGCTCTTCAGCCAGTAACTTCTCATCTGGTCCACAGTTGTGGGTGTCCACAGTGTGCAGTGGATTCCCTGGCTGGTGTGTGTGTGTGTGTGTGTGTGTGTGTGTGTGTGTGTGTGTGTGTGGATCACTGTTTAGTGTTTGCAGCAGTCTCCATGTGTTCAGTATAGCTTTCATTCAGCAGGCAGTTGTCTACAGATGTAGAATTTCAAAGTTCCAGAATGACCACACTGGCTTCCGAAATTGCGTTAGATGCACGTTTGAATGTTCATATTTCGGACTGGTTTTATGTTCGAAGGCAGTCCCCGCCGCTATTGCAGTAGCACAAAGGAATCTGTTCAGCTTGACAGTTTCCACTTGGACCCATAGATGGAGTTTAAATAATGGAGTTATTGATTCCTGGTCGATTGCTGAACGTTTTAGAGCTGCATGAGCAGACAGCTAGTTTGTGGGCTGAGGTTTAAAAGCCTGTTCTTTGACATGAAATATTGTGTGTGTGTGTGTGTGTGTGTGTGTGTGTGTGTGTGTGGTTATCAAAGACCACCTGCTGTTTGTCAGCAGTTTCTAAACAGATCCTCAGTCAGCCTTGGCTCTTGCTGGGTCTCTATCCAGAATCCCTGGCCGCAGATAAACACAGCACCTTGTCGGAAGTATTTCTTGCTCTGTTCTCTTCAGAATTTGGCACTTGTTCCATGTCTTCGCACATGTTTCCTGTTGAGTTGTGTAGGAAAACCCTGCTGAGAACATGTGTGTGCTGCTCCCCCGCAGCAGTGTTCAGCAAACTGTAACTTGACAGAAATTGTCTGCTGGGATGGTTTTTCAGAAGGACTAACTGATGGAATTGATCAATTGGCCTGATTGGTAGGTGGTGTTATGGAACGTGACGGCTGTCCTACAGCAGCAGCTCTGTATTTGTGTGACATTCTGCATAAGGAGGATAAAACAACAATTACATTGATTGTTAAGGTAAAGTTGGAATTTCTGAAAGCGGTAAGAAGCTTTCGTTAGATGGTAACAGGGCCGGGTTTATTCCGACGTCTGTCACAAATTGGATGTGGTCCCACGCAGCTGGAGCAGCGGCTGCTTTGGTGAGCTGCTCATGGGCAGCGGTGGGTGAAGAATGACTGCAGGTGCAAAAGCGCAGACTTCTGGGAGGAGACAGGTTCGTATGGTGACTCGTCACCTGAGAGCTGGGAGCAAGAGGTTTGCTCATTTTTGACTGTCCTGCGGTGTTTGCATCTGCTCGTTGCTCTGGGTGTCAGTCAGTCAAATGAGGTGTGAATGTAAACATTTTAACATTAGCGTAGGTCATGCCTGCATGCTCAAAACATTGTTGAGGTCGGGGAGGGGGTCACTCGAATAAAAATGCTCAGTTAAGGCTGTAGTCTGAAGTCACCTTTAAAAGCTTGTTCGCTGAAAGCTCACTATGCGGTGTGGTCTGATGCTGTCGCTGGGGTTGGAACTTAACAGGGCATGAATATGTATTAAAGAGATCCTGGGAGAAGGTGGTGCTGCTGTTTGCAATGAGTCATTAAAGGGTGCTAGGCAGGCAGCCTTGTTTTCTGTAACAAATGCCAAATCTCTTCTTTAATAACATTTTTAATGCCTAAATGAACTGTCCCTGGCTGCAGCAGAAGCGGATTTGGCAGCGATCTGGACTGTGGAAAGCTCGCACCTTGGCGAGCACTTGCCGTTTGCTGCTGCCCATCGGCTGTAATTTGCGCTGGCTGTTTTAGGCTGTTTTATTGTGGTGGGATATAAAGGCATTTCATGAAGTTCTCTGTTTTTGATCAAGGTAACGGATTAACTGCCCACCTTTAAAGTTTTCAGCACTGCTTTGTTCCCGTTTCTTATTCTTATCCCACCCCCATTGAAAAAACGTTGAGTTGGCAGTAAAGGAAACTTCTAGTCAGCTTCTGCGCGATAAGTGATGGTCGAAATGATGTGTTATGTGGCAAGAATGGAGTTAAATTATCTTGGAAGCTGAGCCTGGCATGCCTTCAGAATGTGGCATCAAGGTCCGAGGGTGTATTCAAAGAGCCGTAATGCTCATCTTGAGTTATAGAGTAGCTTCTTGTGCATTAAAGTGCCTCCTCCTCCCTCACGCTCACGCGTTCCTTTTTCTTGTCGCCGTCTTTACAGAAATTGAGAGGATTCAGAAAGGCGAGACAAAGAAGGAAGAAGGCGACACCTATCTGGACCTGTTCACCGTGAAGAATGTGAAGCTGAAGGAGAGGGTGCTGATTCCTGTCAAGCAGTACCCCAAGGTGAGCGCAACCCCACCCCCTGCTGTGACACAGACTCCAAGCACCTCTCATTGGGGGCCGTCTGACCTTTCCCTCCATTTTCACTCTTCGGTTCGTAATTATCCGTGATGACAAGCTATCAACTGACTTTTGTGTTTCGAGGCTGTTTGGAGCTGCAGGGCCCCTCCCCTCCAAAATCTATTCTATAATATTCTGAAAATTAAGAACTGAAATACAGACTTGTCTTTCAACTTTTTGAAGGAACATTCGCATAGGATTTTATGCTAATATCTTTTAAAAAAAAAAAGTAAGCATCTTACCTGTATATGCAGAGTATGACCAGCCTGCTGAATTTAAGTGTGAAACACAGCAGCTGTTCTCAGATGAAATGTTAGATATGCACTGATTTGCACTCCAACTTTGTGGAGTAGCAGTGAACATGGTTAGTTTTTTAGCTTCCCTTTATTTTTGATGTGATTTTCCGGCCTGTGAAAGTATTGTTGGTCAGGTGATGAACAGCTCAGTAGCCTGTACAGTTTTCTAGCTTTGTGCTCAGGATTCAGTTCATGCACATCGTAGTCAGTTTTTAATTGTTCTTCTCTTGTTGCAGTTCAACTTTGTGGGGAAGATTCTGGGGCCTCAAGGCAACACAATCAAGCGTCTTCAGGAGGAGACTGGCGCCAAGATATCTGTCCTGGGCAAGGGCTCCATGAGAGACAAGAACAAGGTGAGCTTGGATAGGTGATCCTTTCTGCATGTGGCCAGTCGATTCCAAGTTTTGTATTTGTGTTTTTTTTTTTTTTAACCTAATTTTAATCTGTTGCATTAAATCAGTTCAGCATTAAAGGACAGACTTAAATCTGCTTGTATGTATAGTGCTTCTGCTGGGGGTCATGGTGTGTTCCAGCAGGGAGCCATGAATGCTGCTAATGGACCTGTGTCTGTGTACTTCAAGGAGGAGAGTCTGCGGAAGAGCGGTGAGCCCAAGTACGCCCACCTGTCCATGGAACTGCACGTGTTCATTGAGGTGTTTGCTCCTGTTCCCGAGGCCTACCTGCGCATGGCTCATGCCATGGAGGAGGTCAAGAAGTTCCTGTTTCCTGTGAGTGTCGTCCCAGGGTGATGGAAACCGGGGGGGGGGATCTTGTCAGTTTTGCAGTGTGGGCTTCAGGCAATGCGTTTCATAATGCTTTGTCATCTGAGCGAGAGAGATGGCCTGCGGGTCAGCTGCAGTGTGGGCTGACAGGGTAAACAAGTTGTTTGCTGAAATGAGCATTTTTCTCTGGGAATTGCCTTAAACGGCACTAAGCAGGGGACGCAAAGCTGCGACTGACGATATCCTGTTTCCCTCTGCATTTCCCATATCGCGCAGGTTTTTCCTTTTGAGTAATTTTAGATGGTATTTTACTCTTCATTGTTTTGCTGATCATAAATTGACAGTGAGGGATGAATTTTACTGCTGTTTAGTAATATTTAGTAATCAAATATTACTAATATTTGAAAAATATTAGTAATATTTTTCCTTGTCTGAAAGTACTTGCTACGGTGAATGTTACGGTGAGTGAGTGTTATTTTGGGGGCTGTTGCTGGAATTGTTGTGGTGCACAAAGCAGGCATCTTTTCAAATTGCATGTGTGTTTTTAACACACAACTCAAACGCAACCCCCCCCCCCACTGCAAGTGAGAGGTCCCAGAGTTCCCAATTTATGATCTTTCCCCGGTTGACTGCCAGGACATGATGGACGACATCTGCCAGGAGCAGTTTATGGAGATGAGCTACCTGAATGGGGGCCAGGAATCTGCCACACGAGGTCGGGGAGGACCCCCGGTTCGAGGCCGTGGAGCCCTCCCGCCCCCATCCCAAGCAGCCAGGTAAATGGGGGGGATGCTGTCGTGCAGAAGATGATACAGACACAGTTGCATCTGCTGCTTGGAGGACTTGGGATTGGCCCTGTGGGTCTAACCCCTCCCTCTGAATTTCCTCCCTAGGGGTAGAGCCATGCCACTTCGGGGGGCCGCACCTCGTGGTGGCCCAACAAGAGGCACGGCTGTAAGGGGTGGTCCTTCTTCTCGAGGTGGCCCACCTGCTCAGCCAGCTAGGGGTGCAGCAGCAACGCGAAGCAGACCTCCTGCCCCAGGTCCCCAGAGGATGCCCCCACCACACCCACCTGCCCCAGAACCCTATGACGAATATGTGAGCATCTTACCTGCATTTTAACTTTTGTGGCTGTGTCTTTCACTCTGTGTACCTGGGTTTTGGGGACTGGTGTAGCTGTCCTTTCTTAACGTAATTTTACTTGCTTTCTTTATGGTTTCTACAATCAAATGCTTAACAGAATGTCTCTCCGTAAGCACAACCATGTCTTGGGCTTTCTTGGTCTAAGTTTGAGGTCATAAAACAGATGCATTTTCTGTGCACCCCCTCCCCCCCGTGTCAGGCGTACGACGAGAGCTACACAGAGCCAGCATACGAGTCATACGACAGTTACTACACGCAGCCACAAGCGTAAGTCGTCTGCATGTTTTCGTGTTTTTGCTGTTTTTTCTGTAGTAGGAAAACGAGTGTGACAGGTTCTGGAGAACCGACTGGTTTGTCAGCTACAGCATTAAGGCCTCGCTTGTAATGTTGTCATCTTGTTAGCTTTTGACCGGCTCTGTCAGGGGTCACTGTGTTATGTCAGAGGGGACCGTTGTGTGTTTCTGCGTTGTGGGCTGAGATGTGCTGCTCGATAGTGACAGAGCTCATGGCTCATCTGACCTTCTTGCTTCCTCATGCTGCACTGTAGAGAACCAGAGTACTACGACTACGGACATGGCGAGGCCCAGGAGGTGTACGAGCCCTACGGTAAGCTGTGTCGGGGGTTCGCCAGCAAATGTCCTCTTCGTGGCAGGGCGCAGTGTTTTGTTGTGCAGATGTGAGCTGCAGTGTTTACTGCACTTCACCTGTTCATTTTTTTGGAATTCAGAATCAGAACAAGAACCCCTATGTGCTGCGAAGGGTTTTTAAATACTTGAAATATTGCCCACGTACCCAGAAAGATTGTTTGCGTTTCAGTCACGTTAAACACGTCCCTGTAATGCCAGTGATTTTGATGAGTGGGAAATTGAAAAGAGCTTTTGTTGTGTGGCGATTCCACCGTTCTGTGCTGCATTCAGGTACCGATGTGCATGAGAATTAGGATGCTTTGACCGTATATTTGTTTTTGGATGTTCCTGTCAAATAATTATGCAGTAAAGGCTATAAATTCAGTTGAGTCCTGTTTTTCAGAGTTCAGTGAACCAGGAAGTAGCGTCCCGTTGTATCTTGGGGGCCAGGTTACCGCAGGGTTTGCGGAAGCCGTCGAATGCGAGTTTGGATGCCTATGGGCTGGTTTAAGCTGTTAAGCATGTGGGCGTGTCCCTCCATCCCCATAGGTCAGGACGACTGGAACGGAACACGGGCCGCTGCCGTTCCTGGGAAAGCTCCGCCCTCGAGGTCGACCAAGGGAGCGTACAGGGAGCATCCGTACGGAAGATACTGAAAGAGGCAAACAGGAACTCTGAGTTAACATGTTGCCCCAACACGCTACTGTCTCCCACGGCAGCTCTCGCTTTAAGCAACCAGACAAAAGTAATTGTCCGTTTGTTTCTTGTGTTGGGTTTTTTCCCCCCCTACTACTCTTGAAGTAATCATTTTGAGAAATCTACTTATGTGTTTGTCAAGAATAAGTCCAGTTATTTTAAACCTCTTAGGAAGTTCACAGGTTAAGTTTTTTTTTTCTTTCTTTACAAGCTTTTAGTTTTGCTTTTATCTTTCTTCTCCCCTTCGCTTTTTTGCATTGTTGACAAACTCCTAATGGTTGACTAAAAAAGATATCGCATACAGTTCAAAATGTGGACGGTGAAAAGTCAAAAGGACTGTGTAGCATCTTGTTAACTTTGAAGTAAACATTTTAATTTGTTGCTTAAAAAAATCACATTAAGTGGCAGTTGCAGATTCCCATTTTAGGCTACATTTCAAAATTCTGTTATTTACAAAATAAAACCTCTTAAACTTGATGTAATATAGGAAAGAAGCATTAATACAAGTGATTGAGAACAAAATTGCCAGCAACTTAATGTATTGGTCGTATTGTTTTAAATAGTCTTAAAAGTTGTTCATTTAGAATTAGCCTAGGCTTCATAATTTGGATTGTGATTTAAGGAGTTTTGAAATATAGCCCTGTTAGGCACTGTTGAGATGGACTGTCCTAAAATCCTCGACTTAGTCTGGTCTCTTGATTGGATTCTCTAACAACCAGTCAAAACCTGTTTTGTTTGTTAACCAGCTTTGATGAGTTGAACCCTTATCTTTAGCCAGGTTACAGATGTAGGAGGAGTGTAAAGTAGACTGCAAGGATTGGGACAAAATCTCCACATTGCCTTCCTACAAAGGGATACTGCAGCTAAACCCAGTTTCTTTGTACATACGTAAAACTTTAAAACTGTATATTGCCATTAATATCTGTACCCTCACCATAAAATTGCAAAATGCTACTTGTGTAAGCTTGCCTAAATAGGTAACTAAATATCTGTCCAAAACTGTTTTGCAGCGTTTTGTCAATAAAGCCTAGTTTGTTTTCTATCAAATCTAAACTTGGTACATTTTCTTTTGTTTCATCATAAAATAATGAAATACTATTTTTAAATAACTTTAAATAAATCATGAAATCAGTTCATCTCTGAAAGCAGACTTTAAATTTAAATGAGTGCATGTAGTTGGAAGACGTAAAAAAAAAAAGACTAAAGGAAAATGTTAAGATGTGATTCATCGTAAAAAAGAGCACAACTTATTTTCTTATCTCTCTCTCTCTTTATATTAAAAAGGATCTAGAGGTAAGACCTTTTATGTCCCCTGTAAAATAAATCTGAACGACTTAACCAAGGTAATGTGTTAGACGGAGGCGCTGAGCTCCTGGGTTTGTGAAGTTGTGATCTCCCTCTTGACAATGTACTGTTAGTCTGAAATAACTGAATTTAAACAACCAAGTTTAGCTTGCAGGGCACGTACTTTGGCGCAAAGACGTGTTGGCTGGTTTTATTAAAGAAAATTATCGCAGTGCAAAGGAGAAGGATTGCTTAAAGCTAACGCACATCACAAAAAGGTAACCCTAATCCTAAATCTGTAATTCATTAGTGTTTATATATAAACTGCTAGTAACTGCGTGTCAGTTGTTTTTCTTTAAAAGTTACTTAAAAAAGTAAAATGTAAAAAAAAAAGCGCAAATAAAATATGCAGTTAAAGTTGTTACCAAAATAGATTAATTGTGCACTAACATTTAATATAGCACAGAACAGATTGTAATGCAACTCTTGCTAAAAAAAAAAAAAAAAAATTACACATTCCAAATCTAGTCCAATATCTGTAGACCAGTTAAGCTGCTGCTACCTTTTATTTTGCTTAATTTCAGTGTAAATGTTTCCCAGTGTTACACCTGAAGTGTATTTGAACTGTAATTTGTTAGTCAATTACGATAAGCTTGAGTTGCATGACTTTGCTGTGGAATGTGAGCTTTGCATGATTTTTATTTTGTCAACTTTACAGTTGTGCTTGGATTGTTCTACTGTATATGATTTTTATTTTCATTTCATTTTTTTCCCCTCCTTAGGCAAAAATATTAGTTGCCACAGTGTGGTGGACACGGTATGGCCTCGAGCAACTGTACGCTGAGCTTCGTGTGGAGGTACGTAACACACCGGCCCTGTTTGTTTTGATGTGTTTGTCGGGGGAGGGGAGGTATAAAAAGTTTTTAAAAAAACCAGACGGTAGTTCAGAAAAACGGCGCTGACTCAGTATTCAACATCTGAGAAGGGTTACAAGTTCTGCCTCCTAACACCCCCCGCAACTCTAGAAAAATGCTTATTGAACGTTGCCAGTCAGACGTCATGCCGTTTGGAGGGGGTGCGTACTGGCTAAAGGAGACTCTTGTTGTACTTATGTAAGATTCTGCTGCGTTTCTAAATCCCAGCAGTGTGCGATGGCTGGTCTTTCTCACCGTAGCGTAAATTGCATTTTCATAAAACGGAGCAGGAGACCGTGGTCTGTCACCTGCGGTCAGTTCCGTTATGAGCTCAGCGTCTCGCGCTTTTAACTAGAGGCTTCCAGCGCGCCGACGGTAATTAGCGCCCGGGTTCCCCGCGTCGCCGCACAGGCAGCCTGGAGCGAACACTCACAATACTTCCAGCATAACTTTGCCGTTTTTCCCTGCACGGCGTAAATGCAGATTTGTCCGCGCCGATCAAAACGCGTCGCGTCGACTGATCGAAAAATCGTTCAGTGCGTTTATTTGCGCCTAGCAGAGCGTGTCTTTCGTTACACGTTAACCGTTTGCAGGAAGGTAAATTGGGTTGTGCGCGCCTTTAATCAAACAGGGTTTCAGTGTCTTGCATAAATCTTGTAAAGCCATCTGCATCTCTTATGGTTCTTTTTTTATTTATAGCCCTTTATGGATGTTTTTCATTTGCAGAGATTTTTGTTCAGGCTGATCCATATTTGAGAGATAAGGCCTTTTATTTACTGTATGGGAAGGTAGAAGTGACCGGTTAGGTTTTTCTTCTCATCCTGCCAATGGCATGTCTGCGAATCTGAAAGGTGTGCTCTCTTTGGGTGTCATAGAGAGCCCCCGTGGTGCCAGCTTAGAGCTTGGCTCTGGCATGGGTCGTGGCAGAAGGCTAGCTAGTGCTGAGCTGCCATCAGTGAGAGCCGGCTGGCGGTCTGCGTGCAGGAGCTCGTTCGCATTGCCAGGTTGCCAGACATTTCACCTGTGACTGTAACGATCTTCTCTGCAGGCGGTGTGGCCATAGCCCAGAACGGCCTGAAAGGACAAGTCTCCGTTTCTCAGCAGAGTGTCGTGGCCGAAAGGGTACCGGGGGACGGAGGGACCTCCCTTCTCGCGCACACATCTGCCCTCTACGAAGACAAAGAAGGGAAAATGGGAGACGTTCCATTTGCATAAATTAGGAGAAGTGTCAGCTGTGTAGATGCTGACAGATGAGATTGTGGGAGGAGGTGGTTGGTTTTCTCCCCTAGCCAGGGTGGTATCTGGGTCTGCTGAGGGAATGCTTCACTTGGTTTTTGAAGTGAGATCCAGATCCACCCCCCCCCCCCTTGTTCCTCTATAGTTTAATAGCACTATTCTTCTCAACATCTTACAGAAACCACAGTGGAGATTTTCTGATCTCTTTCTGGGTTCTTATCGCCAGTTCCACGGGGACAGCTAAGGGGATCAGAGCTCCACCTGTCTGTTGGGATCCATGCGACATTAGAAGGGTTAAAAACTCGATAGCAACACACAGCACCCACAGGGTTTGTTCCCTTTCCATTTTCACAGCCCCCCCCCCCCCAACCCGTGATGGACCGGACCGTGTGCCCTAGAAGCTTAGCGCAGTAACCAAGGTCACAGTAATGGCCCATAATCCACAACCCTGTAGCCAAGGTTAGGTGCTCCCTTAAGAAGGAAAGGAGATGGAAGAATGAACAGCTCTCCTGAGGTGCGCTGCCTTATCCTTCACGGGACAAAACCTGAAAGTTACTAAAATGGGGTCTGGCGCTGATTGTTTTTGTTGTCATGTCAAAAATTTGCCTTTTAACAATGAGATGCTGGAAGGACTCCCACCACAGTGTTTTTCCAACACACCGCTGCACTGGAGCTGCAGCCTGCACAGGTCTGCCGTGGGCTAAAATTAATGTCGAAAATTATATTAGAGACGCCGTATGACGCCGACTGCTTCAAGACACGGCCGTGTGACCAGACGGCCGCCGGTTTCCTCAGAGCACCTCGCTGTCGTGTCCCCGACCGCAGAACGACGCTCTTCTCCGTGCAAAATCCCGAGTTTCACCGAACGGTCGGCAGTTGAAGGAGGTTGAGTAAGAAGGCTTTCTTGCATCAGTCCGTCTGCTTTACTGCTAATTTGATTCAAGCGTGCCACTCCCTCAAATTAATGCAAATGACGAGCGTCTGCATCGCCCCTGGGGTAACGGAGATTGCCTGAGCCGTAGCAGCCGCCCGCAGTATTATGTACAAATCGCTTATTGCTGGGGATTTAATAAGCATTACCTGCCCAAGATCCACTTAGAAATTGGAAATGTGGGAACAGCCGTCTGTAAGGACCACAAAATGTAATGAGAAATTCTGCAAGCAGAAAATGATATTTCAGTGGAGAAATCCAACCTGCGCGGGTGACGGGAGAGAGAGCCGTTTGAGTTCTGCTGACGGTTCTGTCGGGCCTCGAGCTTCGGTCCTGGTCCTCGACGTTTTGGCGCGGAGCACTTCGCCGCAGTAATGATGCGGATTGTAAATCACTGTTCCCAGCTTGAAAGAACCGGGTTCTCCAGCCCCTGCTTGGAGGAGGGGAGGGGGCTCTTTCTGTAGGTTGTTATAAATAATAACGTGCGATAAACCTCACAAACACTTCTGTGGTTTCTAAACGAGGTGTTACCAAGAAATCTCAGATGGCTGCTGGAGCCGGAGCGTGTGAATGACGTCGCTTCCTAACCGCATGCGGTCAACTGAAACTGGCCACGCTCTGAGCAGAGAGTCAGAGCCTTCGTCTCGGCAGAGTAGGTGAGGTCGTCCTCCGTTCCGGAAACTTCAGTCCCAGTTCTGTCTGGAGCTGGATTGATGAAACCCGCGAGAGGGAGGGAGGGAGGAACGAACGGCTTCTCTTGCTTTGGCGATGGCCTAAATCTGCTTTCTCGACTACTGTGTCTTTTAATTCATCTCTTTGTAGGACTTTTTGTTCCTGTTTGAGAGTAACTATAATAAACGCTGAAATGTTCTTTACAAAAAAAAAACGTGTCGTCTTTCTTTGGTCTCTCTCATGCCCTTGTGTGTAATGGCACGTGGCATTGTGGTAACCTGGTCCAGTTACCTTTAACCGCGGACGGTGGCCGTGCTCCGATTAGCTCATTACGTGGATGTCGGTAGCATAAAGGTTATGGGAATGAGCAAAACGGTCATTTCAGTCTCCTCACTTTCTGACAGAATGTGAGATGTATAAATCACAGCTGCTGAAGTGAAGTAAGGTACAGTGGGGGGGGGGGGCTTCTCTAAGACCTGCATCTCAGCAGCTCCTGAGTTCAAGGGTTCACTGTTGATACTTGAAGATTGTCAAACTTAAACACGCGGTGACATTTACATGCAACCAGAAAAGCTTCTGGATAGATCTCATAAAACCTAAATGTCCATTTGGACAGGAGTCCCAGGTTGCAATTGATATTCTGGTCAAACTCTCACTGTTATCAAATTTCAGCTTCATACGATCGATAAGCGGCTGCCTCAGACGGCCTGCACATTGTTATGCAGGAAATGTACGCAAACGGGACCCGAGGGCGCGGTAAAGGTCACGGAGGGTGAGGGAAAATGGGTCTGAGAGATGACATCTCCCTCCCTCAGAAGCGGGGCAGAGCCGGAGGTGGTGGGTTTGAGAGCCGAGTTATTCTCTGAAAGTAGTTCTGAACTTTTGGCCTCTGACGGTATCGACTTGAGGGAAAAATAAATGTACCATGTAAGCATCATCGCAGGAGAAAGTAACGTATATGGAATGATGGGAATTTGTGACCGCAAGTGCTGCAGAATCATCTGCACAGAAAGTTTAGCAGGTTCTAGAACATGGTGTCAATTTGTTGTGTTTTTTTTTTTTTGGTCTGAATAACCGGTTCCAGGTCCGGCATCCTTTCCAGGGTTGTGGCGTGTAAGTGCGAACGCCTCACGTCAGCCGCAGGGTCCGAAACATCTGTTGGTCGTGCAACTTAGAGACGTCGTTCAACCAACGCCAGTTTTCCACAGAGAGCCTCCAATCGTCTTGAAGGCACGGGTGACTGATAAGATCTACAGTCGTCGCAAAACGAAATGCCAACCCCTTGTCTGGTGTCAGCATTATCTAGCTGTCCTAAGGAAGAATAATGGAGAAAATCCACGTTCCGTTAACAGGCAACACCGCAACCCTGTTGAGATGCGTCTCACGTAGCGCCTCGCGGAGAGCCGAACCCCCTTTCGGAGCAGCGCCGGTCACCTCTCCCGTCGGTTCAAACAGCGTCGTCTTTAACGTTCATCCAGCTTTTTGCTTTTCTCTGAAGCGACTTAATGATTTACTCATTTATACAGCAGGGCTGTTTCTTTGGGGCAGTTGAGGGTAATTGACTTGGTCAAGGGAACTTCAGAAAGTGGGATTCAGACCCTTTCACCAGCTCTAACCTCTACGCCTCCTTGCTTTGTCCTCCTCCCGTCTCTTCTCCTTCTCCTCCATCAGCAGAGATCACCCTCCCTCTTGTCAGCGTCTCCTACTTGACTCCACACACCGCTTGCCTTTACTCTGAGTTTGCGCGTTAAGTAGGCAGCGTGGCAGGAGGGCGGCGGGTCGCCCCCCGTTCCCGTTTCTTTCGCCGACAGCCTTGTTGTCGGCCATTCAGTCGGTTCACTGCTTTCCGTGCCCCTCCCTGGGTCCCGGCTTCAGCTGGTGGCTTCCTTTGAGCCTCAGAAGGGTTTCCGAGTCACGCCTGCCTGAGCTGCGTTCTACGGTTTTAAAAAAAAAAAAAAAAAGCGGGACTTTTTTTTTCCTTTTGAATTGAGCGAAACCAAATTTGTTTTATTCAAGGAACAACTAATCGCAAAACGATTAGCAGAACGTTCATTTTCGCCCATTAAATGAATAATAACAGTGGTCATTATTTCAATTAAACAGCTTTTAGTAAAATTATTCACTTAATCATCATAACCCTTCCAACAATTAAGTCAGGAACTGATAAATCCAAATGGGTTCGGCGCTCATTTATTTTAGTTTTGCTTAAATTTCTGGAACCATCGGGAAGATGGAACGTCGTCTTTCGCTGCTGCAGTTGCACCTCGGACAGTTATTTCACACTCATAGTGAAAATTTAGTTTGACAGGCGGGGGGGGGGATGCATCATTAGCACCATTGGCTCAACTTTATTAAAATCACTCGACTCATTTAATCGACAATTCGGATCGAGGCAAATTAATTAAGAACTCGGCCGGAAGAGTCGGGGTTGCGGACCGTTGGCGTTTTTTTTTTCCTCTGCAGCATTTTATTTTTACAGTTGTTTTCTGCTTCGATCAATCTAGATCTTTGTGGACGGTTCAAAGGCACGGCCCCCCCTGACGTGACCCGACCCGTCCTGGTGGATCTCAGATCTTCTGGAGTGTTTCCCTCCTGCTGCGGTTGCCGTTTGAACGTTGGGAAACCTCAGCTTCTCGGAGTGCCGAGTGGAGCCGGGGGCTTGGAGGACCTGCGCGGCCCCGAGCGAGGATCTACTGCCACACGTCCTCCTAGATGTGGGGCAACTCCTTTCAGAGAGTTATCTCCAGAGTGGCTAATCCCTTTAATGGATTGATCAACGATTCCTGTGAGTCTTAATTAGCGGGATACCCTGCATGCAGATGAGGGGCTTCATGAATAGTCATTGCTTACCTCGTACTTTTTGTTTGATCTTTCCGGTGAGGAAGACGCAAACCCAGGTGGGCTGCGAGGTGGCGCAGCGGATACTGAGCCGGTGCAGTTGCTCTGCGGTGCTACCAAAGCAAAAAAAAAGTGTTGGTCACCGCGAAGGGGAGCGATCGGCCCGAAGTCGATCGTTCGCTGTAATCGGAGAAGTCCCGCGAAGGGGGAACGTGCCCCGCCGGAAAGAGGCGTTTGTTGGCCCAGCTCTCTGGATTCCTCTTCTTCTCCCGTGTTGATCTTCGGGAATCGGAGACACTCAGTCAAAACGTCTCCCGAGATGCGTCCTGAACATGCCGACTGCGGGAGGAAAGAAAGGTTGTTCTGGTGCAGGCAGGAGCTGTCAGGGGGGTAGGAGTCGGGGGGAAGGGGGTGTGATCTATTCTTCAGAATAAAAATTGAATGAATGCAAAGGTATTGTTGCGGCCAGGGACCCGGGCACACTTGTGCACACACAAACACGTGTGCTTTTTGGCTCGTTTTTTTTTTTTTTTTTTGCCTGTGCAACCAAATTGAGTCACAGCTGGCCTCTTCGTCTTTTTGAAGTGCCGGGGACTGATTTGGCGAATCTCCCAGCTGCCAGTTATATCACCTGTCTGAGCGCCAGCACCTGTCACTGGGGGTGTCATTAGGTAGCGAACAGAGCAGCAGGGGAGGTGGGGGATACGGGGGGAGGCCTGGAGTGTCATAAGAGACCGAGAGAAGGGGACTGCCACTGCAGGCTCATTTCCATTCATGCCCGTCGCGCAAGTCGTCCTTTCTGAAACTAGGCGATGCCAATTCCCAACTCAGAAGGCAGCGAGGGGAGGAGCCGTTGATCTTGTTTTTCACCAACCGTCTTCTCCTGATTGGCGAGACCGAGAGCAGCCCCGAGCACCCAGCAGCTGCCTGCGGTTCGGTGTTGTCAAGGGAACATCTGGATTTTCCCGTAGCTACGGTCAACACTTTCCTTTGCATCCACGTTCTGCGCATGTGTTCGTTCCTCCATCGGTTTTGTTTCCCACGTAACCGCTACTTTGGGGTTTGCACGGCTCCATGTAGAGGTGTACAAATCCCACTGTTTGACCAGGCGTGCTCATTATTTCTTAACAACCCTTTGCAAGTCCCATCTGTCGACAGCAAGGGAAGCGTTAATGAATCTGAAACTTCCTGTAAATGTGGGCTGGAGACTGAGCCCTGCTGTCGGTTACTGGGGCAGCATATTAAATATCGTGGAAGGCCTGTCATTCACCCTTGAAAATGTGACTTTTTTTTTTTTTTTTTTTGTCCTCCCCAGTGGCCAATTTGGCAAGAATCAGCTATATGGGCTGGTGTGGCCATCACGTGCCGTGGTCTCTGCACGTTCTGCCCGCTGTGTCTGAACGGCAGCCTTGCAGACGGCTTCTCTTTGTCTGCTGTTCAGCTGTAAACACACGAGTGCCAGGGTCTCGGAGCCCAGTACGCCCCCCCCCAATTCCTCCTGTTTCCCTCCTTTTTTTTTTTTTTTAATAGAGCGTTGCATCAGGCAACATCGCACTCGTGAATATTTTTACGCGGCAGCCGTAAAACGAAGCCCCGAATGATTAATGCCCGGGGTCTGTAGGCTGTGAGCACGTTGCCTTGCTGTGTGTCTAAGCATTGTAGAGCAGCATCAAAACGCTGAGGAGCAAAGGAATTAAACCTGAGATGCTCGGCTTCCCGTTAATTCTTCTCACAGCTGAAGATCAGATCCACAGCTCCTCTCCTCGTAGGAACTCGTGCTTAAACCAGTTTGTGGCACGTCGTGTTGAAACGGATCGCCCCCGATGGCTCCCGATGACGCTCATCCAGTACCACGAGGCTTTGCGACCCCGGTTTGACCTCTCATTTACCATTCTGGACATGTGGCTCATTGCTGCTGCTCCAAATGGCGCCGGGCAGCCAGCAGCCGGCTGCAGGCGCTTTAAAGCCTTTTCCCTCGTGCCTACTGAGGCGCAGATTTCAGTTGTGTGTAATCCTCCCTGTGTACAATCGCCTTGACGCTATTGCACTGAAAGGGGAGAAGCTCCCAGCTGTATTAAACAAGCAGACAAAATTTCCTACAATGCAGACGTCCAGATGATTCTCCTCCTTGCGCAGCTGCTCCAGAGCCACCGGGAACCGGCTAGACGTGGAGTCTGCACAAGGGTTTAAAGGTTTAACCCAGGCCTGGTTAAGATAAACAACGAGTTCCCACCAATGTTTCCGATTGCTCTCGATAGCAGCAGAGTTTCCGCAGAAATATTTTCACCCACTCTTGTGACCAATATGACATTACGCTCATTTTTGGTTTTATTGTCGGCTGCTTCACCAACACTTATTTGGTCCACTTTGTTTATTGAGGTGAATGTTTTACTGGTGCAGTTCAGACGGAGCTTCTCTGTTGACAGCAGGGCTTCATATTGGACTTGAAGAGGTAACTATAAGTTAAGGGTCAGAACCATCGTGGATATGTAGCTGTAACACGCGGAATGAAACAAACAGAATAAATTCTCAGTAGAATCTGGGCCTCGTGAGTCCAAAGTGTCCTTTTCTCTGGCAGAAGCCTTTAAGTCACTGGCATCATAGTGCAACTCAGGCCCCCTTTGTACTCCATCAGTGGTGTGACACCGGTCTCCACACGTTCCGCATCGGCATTGTTAATAGGGACAGACCATTCTTGCTGCTTTTATTCCTGCCTTTCCACTTTCTCAGGATCCGTGTGTGTGTGTGTGTGTGTGTGTGTGTGTGTGTGTGTGTGTGTGTGTGTGTGCGTGCGCGCGTGTGTGCGTGTGTGTAGCCCGACACCTTGGCTTTCTTAATCCTCTATGTCACTCGGGCCAGTGGAGAGGGGCTTCTTTCCCGTCTCAGTTAGCTGGGCTGAATGGGAGGATTTGGGGCTCACTTGTCCCACAGCCGCTGCCACAGACAGACCCGTTTTCTTCACACCCGTCTTCCAGAATCAGGGCTGATCCCTCCGTTTGGTTGCCCAAAAGCAACAATGATACCGGGAGCCCTGGCATTCTTCTGTTCTTCGGAGCAGCCGAGAGCCTTTTCACCCTCCCTCTCCCTCGAAAATAAATGCAACCGAATAAGCAGATGGACACAGTGGCAGGAGGGGTTCCCACCACAGCGCTGCAACTCCATGGCTGTTTGTAACGTTTTCCCTTTGCGAGATGCTCTGCTGTGAAGCATATTAGAAAAAAAAACTTTCCATCTGTTGAGCTGTTACTTCACAGGGGACGTTTCTTGGGGACACTAGGGTGCCCGGTGCTCAGCTCATACCGGGGGTGCTCTTTGTTCAGCAGCCCAGCCGCTTTCTGCGTAGAACAAATCGTGCAGTTGTTGTGCTCTGAGCACCTTCTGTAGGGTCCCGTGACATCACACCTAGAAAGGGGTTCGAACAAGTACATGCAAGCGTCCCTTCAACCGGAAGACGTGGTTGTGGAAAAATCAATCATCTCATCTGAATCATTCCCCTCCTCCTCCCCCTCCTCATCCTCATTCTTCCAGAGTTCAACAGTGCCCCCGATTCCTTCCCACAAGGCCTCTGCGCACACGTGCACGGACAGACACCAGCGCATCAGCAACTTTAATTCAATTATTGATATTTTTCCCTCTTTCGCTCCTGAGTAGCGAGTGAGCTGAGTAATAGCTTTCAGTTCCATTAGAGACGAGAGTCTCTCATTGTTGCCTGCTGTAAGTGGAGCTTTGCAGACACTTAGCAAACGTAATTTCCTGAAAACTGTACGCGACCGGTCCCAGGAGCCCACCACCGTAAACCGTTGGAGCGAACCGAATGCTCGACCAAACGGCGAGAAATTCATCGTGAGCAGAAATAGAAAAACCTTAATCGTGGCCACAAAGCAAACGCATAGATATAGGAGAAGATCGCACCCCAGAGGTTCACACGGTGAGGCCTCAACGTTCATACTTTTAGACACATCACGCGAAGGGAAAGATCACGGGAGAAGGACATGCTTGGAAAAGTTAAGGGTCAACGCAAAAGAGGAAAACTCGCAATGTGATGGATTGATACAATATCTGCAGCTATGGACGCCCCTCTGTCATAGAGTAACTGTCTGGCTGAAGACGGAACACAATTTAGGGCGACCGTCCGTAGAGTCACCACGAGCTGAAATTGGCTCGAAGGAACTTAACGGCAACAAAAGCAATTTTTGTACGTTCTTACTGTGTTGACTGAGTAGATGTTCTTGTCCGACATGACTTACAAGCTGATCGTTTTGAAACTGCCGTGTGTCACCCCTCTAGAAAGTGTTTGGTGGCAATTTGCTGTCCTCACTGAAACCTTGGTGAGCATCTGTAGAGATTTCGAAGGTTGCGTGAGAGTTTTCCCAAACTATTCTTATTAGTCTATAAAAGCAGTGCAAACATGGACAGATGTCTTCCGCTGACCCGAGCTGTGACGTTAACGTGCCCGTTTTTGCAGCCGTGCCGTGACTGTTTCGGAGAGCGGAGGATGAAGTCACTC
The DNA here is from genome assembly GCA_900497675.1 of Arapaima gigas. Taxonomy (NCBI): domain Eukaryota; kingdom Metazoa; phylum Chordata; class Actinopteri; order Osteoglossiformes; family Osteoglossidae; genus Arapaima; species Arapaima gigas. The sequence continues at coordinate 186,918 of UFQX01000348.1, read as the reverse complement.
GGGTTGACTCCCAGTCCCTCAGCGAGCGGGGTAAGGGAAGAGTGAGAAGATTGGTTGACCCTCCCAGTAAGATGAATGATGATGAACATTTATTGCTCAGTACGGTGCTAGCTAACAGACACCGGCAGCAGGGTTGCTAACCGACGTGCTTCTATACCATGTTTAACTGATTTTCTGCTTCGGGGTGTAGTTCATCTCCACGACCAGAGGCCCCTGTCCTGCAGTGACAGATGGGTGGGGATGGAAGCGGCTCTGTCCTAAATCCATTTGCCGGCGTGGCTGCAGAGAGAACACGGGGAATGGATCACCGCGTCAAAGAGGTCGTCTTGAAGAGACGTGAGGAATTAAACATTAATCTCCCGTCCCTCCGCCGTGGGGGGAGGATGAAGCTTTGAGATGTTCCAAAAGAAGAAGCGGAGAAAAGTCGGACAGTGATCTAGTGACCCCCCTCGCTTCTTCCGATGGCATTTAGCGCGTCGTTCGTCACCCGGGCTCGTGTCTTAATCGAGTTTTTGTCAGCGTGTCGGGAGCGTGATGCATCCGCAGCGACGCTTGTTAGCTGTAACCCAGCAGTGATGGGCGCTCGCAGCAGAACACAGCTGCTCCTCCCCAAGCCGCTGTGCCACATCATCGCCTGACTAGCCTCGCCTTTTTGTTTTGAAGACGTAGCTATCGATCATCGGTCCCGCATTTCTTTGCTGCAGTCACTCTTTCTCCTTTTATCCAGCCCTAATTTGTGCCTGAAAACAGACCGAATGTAAAAAAAAAAGAAAGAAGAAAAAAACAGATAACATTTCTTATTCCTTCTTCTCTTATGGGGAAAATTTGTAATTCCTTCCAAACTCACCACAAGTTCACCCAAAGAAATCAACCTAAATGAGGCCTAATATCATAGGGGAAATGTTTTCTGCAGCAAACTGACACAGAATGAATAACATGTAATATAATGAGGACGCAAGCGAAACCAGAGAGGACCACAGCACAACTGAGAGCGTGGGTACGGCGTTCCCACAATGCCGTGCGTTTCGCACACTGTTTCGCAAAGTATTTCTCTAGTGTTTTTTTGCCAGGGCTACCGTTGGGATGGGCCGGATATTGCAGCGAAAAAGTTGTGATGCGGTATTAATAACTGGGGAGAAAATAAGGAGATGAACACACGAGTTTTTTCGGTTGCCCCCCCCCCGTCTTTCTCCAAGCAGCTGTCACGGCAGGTCTGTGGCGCTCGTCCTCCTGCTCTTACCGCAGCTGTTCAAAAACGGGATTGTCGGCCGCGGATCTCAAGACGGCCTCCACCTGGGGCGCAGATGGGGAAGCGTTGCCTTAGGAGGCCTGTATTCCGCAGCTCAGCCTCTCGCCGCTCGCAGGAACACAAAGGAGAGCGACAAACAAGAGGAGGCCATTCAGTCCCCGCTGTTTGTTTTGTTTACCAAGGTTGTTGCCACCTTTCTTTCCAGAACGTTCTTGAATGAGCCCGGTAAGACTTTTTCTCTCAGACGCTACGGTCCCGTGAAGCCTGCTCCGCCTTCCCAGCATGCTTTGCAGTCAGAAATGTCATCTCTGCTGGGTTCTGAGCTCCGTGATTAGTTTCCATTTATGGAGCTAAATGGTGCAGAGAAATCACACATTAAAAATTTTCTCTCTGCCAACAGGACCCCCTCGATTGTAGGCCAGTTGGGTTTTTGGCCGCTGTCTTATTCACGTCTGAATAAGAACGCAAAGAATTGCATTGAAGAGATGTTCATTTCGCCTGCGGCTAATGATGCAGCCGACAGGCCACCGTTCCTCCCACGATGTTGTCAGTGACCGATTTTAAAAGCAGACTATAAAGGCTCAGTTTACGCCGCTTGATGTTCTTATTGCGTTTCTCCCCCCGATTACGATACCGCGTCATACGGAAATGAGAGAAGCGCTACGTTAATTCTCGCGTCTCACTAACACGTGGAATAGGTTTTCGATACGCCGGCATCACAGGTGAGCCGAAACGTCGGCTTTGAGTTTGGTTTTTGCTAAATGCGGCGCGGCTTCTAATAGCTGCATTTTAAGCGGTGAAACATCAAAGGGCCTTATGGTGTTTTTTCGTGCTTTTGTCTGTTTCTTCTTCCCTTATTAACGGATGTGACAGCGACGCTATAATTACCAGCGCGAAGCTCGGGCGACCGCTTTTATCGCTACCTAGAGAAGTCCTGATTCGAGTGCGAAAACTCAAACGTGGAGCTCGGCGCGGACGAGGCCGGGGGCTATTCTGGGCGTCTTTTGATAAACGTGGAGGCCAAGCTACTTAAATGATTAAATGAGTCATAGGGAAAGTCTTTCTTGTCCTGAGATGCGGAGCTGGGAGTGACGGGCGCACGGACCGCCACCTTCTCAGGTTCGGCCGTTTCGTAGGGAGGGGAGCCGAACGAGACAGTGCCAGCAAAAGGGCGAGTTGCTGATGAATGGCGCGTCGGGAAGATAAGGGCGGGTGGCGGGTGTGCGAAAGGAAACCTTCGCGGGACCCTTGTGTGGTCTCGGGAAGAGTGACGGCTTTGTCCTCGAGCGGTTTGAGCGCTCTCCTCTTATTTAGCTCCAGTGTGGTCTAAGGTGATTTGGAACTCGGGGGGCTTTGGTGGGGTGACTGGATGGGACTTACCGGTTGGAACGGCCACCTTGCATTCAGCCAACCTGGGTTAGAATCCCACCTCCAGCTGTAGTACCACTGATCAGGGTCCTCACCCTGAATTTATACAGCAAAAATTACCCTGCTGTATAAAGGGTGTAAACCACTGTATGCGGTTTAACATCGTAAGACACCTCGGAGAAAAGTGCGGGGTAAATGCGAAGCATGAAAGTGACCCAGGAATGACTCCAGGCCACGGTAACACTGTCGGACAAGTGAAAATGAAATGGAAAAAATTGTGATCGAACACTGCAGCAGGCGGCTCTCGAGGTCGTGTTCTTGACCGGCGCGCTAAATTCCCAGACTCCTTTTTTCAGTTCGGAGAGCACGAACCGAGGCCCCGGAGAAGAAATAACAACCGCGGCAGCAGAAGGTGAATCGCGCGGGCATCTTCGACAGGAACGGCCGTCGCAGCTGGGCCAAGACACTCGGTTAGAGACAATGAGACGGGAGGGGACGGGTTCGATGGCACTTTCTGCACCGTTAGAAGGACTCAGCCGCTGTGAAATTACCAAATGCTCCTCTCTGTGAAATGTCTCTGCGCCTCTGTGCACACAGAGAGGCGATCGTCTCCCGCCGCTGGAACCGAGAGGAGCGCGGGGACGCTGCCGCCACCTGCTCTGCGGCACCAAGCAAACAAACGCACAGACGTGAGATGTCGGGGGCAGACTCCTCAGCGGTCACGTGCCCCCAGCCCTTTGCCTGTAAATCTTGCACTTGTGTCCTTTGGTCACTTCCGATTATGAGAGGAGGTCTTCGGCGAGCTGACACACCGCATCTTTTCCGCTCTTCCCAGGCACCGAGGAGCCCTGAGGAAATATCACGTCTCTCGTGTTGAAGGTGCTCTTAGCTTAGCGCCTGTGTTCACGTGGCCACCACGTCTGGTCAGAGCTCTGCATGGAAAATGCGACAAAAATGTAAAGGCATCGTTTTTATTCCAGATTTTTTTTCCACTCTAACATTTTCTCTCATTTCTATTAAAGCACTTGAGGTTTTATGTCTTAAAGGTTTCCATAAAAGGCCTGCTGAAAATCTCCTGGGTACCTCTGAGCATCATTAGAGACAAGCTTGGACATATCTGTGTGTGTGTGTGTGTGTGTGTGTGTGTGTGTGTGTGTGTGTGTGCGCGCGTGCGTACGGGTGTCTGCGCATCCATCCAAATTATCCTTGAAAATGTACTGCTCTCACACCTCCGTGTGCCCGGTTTGGTGTGGGTGGAGATGTGGGAGGGGATGTGGGCGTCACTGCCTAAACCCAGAGAGTTGGAAGTAACCACAGCTGTGGCCACAAGCTGGTAAGATCGGACCGGATGGGACCGAAAGTGCTGTGTGGTGATGCAGGGGGGGCGAGACGAGACGAGAGTCTTCTGCGCTGCAGAAATCTCTGAAAAGGGGGTGGGACTTAAACCGCCGAGACAGAGGATCGAAAGTCGTCTCTCTTGCTTTCCCTGCTCCCTGAGTGTGGGGATACAGTGTCAGTTAACAGCCCACTGACGGGATACAAGACACAGGAGGAGGATAATCTCGGGGCGCTTGTCACTCACAGTGAGATGTTTTTGTCTCCTCTTACAGGGTCACGAGCCTGGGTTTCATCCCTTGAATATAAAGATGGTCATCAGTGTTCCATATGACAATAGCTGTGGAAAAAAGTCTTGGCCTTGAGGTTTAAGGATGCAAATCAGGGTCCTAGCAGTAAATCCTACCCTTTGAGAAGGGTACTGTACCATACTTATTTACGTTAATTTATCTAAAGCTTTTCTTCTAAGTCACTTTTACAGATGGGAAATTCTTACCGGAGCAGTTTAGGGTTGGTGCCTTGGTCAAGGGCACCACAGCGGGAGGTGGGATTGAAACTTGCGCCCTTCGGGGGCTGAAGCTACGCTGCACCGAGCCGCTACAGTGCTGACCTCTTGTACGGCTGTGCAAAGTGTTCACCTTCACAGATGCAGAACGATACGTATAAACATCCCGTTAGGTATTTGAACAATGGGAACATGTAGAACAAGACCACGGCTGCTCCAAAGAAGCGAAATGAGGAGTCTAACTTTTTTTTATAGCACCCGACTGGCAAACGTGGGTTTTCTGCATTGGAGGACCCTGATAATTACCGTCTTCCCTCAGATCCCCAGACGAATTTGGATGGCAAGGTGTATTTGATGGTGGGAACGGGGGAGGCGGGAACGGTGGGAGTGCGGTGTTTTGCGCGGGAACAGAGATAATTAGTCTATCAAGTCACATTCGACACAAGCGAGGTGTCGGTTTGCTGTCGCCGCCGTAACCGAGATGCTTTCTGGCAGCCCGCCTTTCCGAAATATCCATCTTCGAGATACGGCTGCGGTGTAACCTGCGCCGTAAATTCAGGTTACGCGACCCTCTCGCCTGGGGGATCGTGTCAAACTGAGCAAATCACTGGGATGATCTGTTTTTGGGTCACTTTATCGAAAGGGGACACGGAAATATACGAGCCGAACCCCTCCCCCCCTTTAAAAAAAGCAAATGCTGTTCATTTGTCTCCCACCTCATGAAGTCGATTTCCAGAAAAAGAACCTTTGCGAGGCGAATCGTCATAAATTGGAGTAAATAACGTTTGTTTCAACGGTGAAAATGTTGTTTGTTCGGAAAACCCGACGCCTATTTATAAAAAACATGACCATGAAAAACAAATAATTCCGTCAGTCATTAACATTAATCGTCATAAAGCGACGCAGTGAGGCTTAAACCTTGTTAGATACACCGTACACCCATACGGCTGTTTTCCTGCACTTCTTCATCTCTTTTGCAACTTTTTACATGCTGTCAACGTGTTAAACACTCACAAGCAAAACATACCCTTAACGCTGTATGTCGCGTTGACATTATGACAGGTGAAACTCGCAAACAAGTGGTAATGGGGGTTGAGAATTCCACACAGCAGGAGCCAAACCGTGAAGAAGATGCACGGTGGCTCTGGTCTCACACCACCTCAGCTGCCAGGAGGTCTGTTAAACGCAAAGTCAGTCCTGGGAAATGTGAACAAATGGAGGTATACAGTGAAACTTTGTAAGTCTAACAAACAGGCGCGGCTGTATTTAAGAAAAAAACACGTGGTGTTTCTGCATGAGGTGTCGGAGGGGTCTATCATACCGGTTAAACACGTCGCTTCTGCCCCTTGGCTTCAATGTCAGCTCCACATCAGTCCTTCAGGCCCAGATGGGGACCAATTGAATTATTAAAGGGAAAAGCTTCCCTATTAGAGCCGACAGTTGAGGTGCTGGGCATAAAAAGGAGATAAAAATCATCCTGGCCCTCAGTCACGGTCTGAACCTCTCTGTCTCGCCCTGCCTTTAATTTGATTCTGTTTGGAGGCGTCCATGTCTATTTGCAATGGATCTAACATACTGTGTGTGTCAAAGGATCAATTTCTCCTAAAAGAGAGCACATAAAAATGAGACTAATCACAGGGAGGGTGGCAGAGATGGTGGTCGACGGAGGGCATCGCCGCTCGTTCAGTTGCGGGGTGCAAATTACCTGCTCCAGCTCGAGATGTTTCCATGCGGCCCTCGCATCGCCGAGGGAATTAATGGCTTCCGCTGCCAATCTGCTCCGCGGGCTTCCTGGCCCTCAGCAGCTGCCATTGACACATCGACGCAAAGGCCGACTTGCGCATTTAAAAATCCCTCTTAGACATTTCCAACAGAAGCAAGAAGGATTTCTCACTGTACCTCATTACATGAGTGCAGAGTTTTCTTGCTGCATAATTTACACTCCTTAATCACCTTTAATTTAGCCGGATGGTGCTTTTGGTAAAATGAATTGACACTCCTTCGGTTCCCTAGTCGCCGCTCATCTGAGATGTTTTCCCCCACTTCCGCGCAACCTTGCCTGGTTGGGAGATGTCCTCCAAGTGCTGGAGCCCGCCAGCACACCAGCGGAACACCTCCCGTCCCGGGCGAGGAAATCCGAACCGCTCACCGCGTCCTCGAGGCAAAGCGAGTCGCACTTTCGGCTCCAGTTTCAAAACTCTGCCCTCTTACTGCCGGGGCTGCTAATTTGCTAATTCTGTGCGCTTTGCCTGTTCCCGGCACCTCGAATCCTCCTTCTGGAACATTCCTGCATGCGAAACAAGGCAGCCTGTGTTCGCACATGCGGCGGCAGCGAAGTAGCAGCGCCGAACACTAACTCACGCTCCTGTCATGCACCGCTGGAGTTCCACCCACAGCAGAGACGGTGCGGTGCCGTCTTTGGAGTTCCCGGGTCCCTCCTCCACTCTTCTACTTTCACACCTGTTGAAACTCACTGACAGTCCAGCGGTGGCCTTTATAATCACCCGGCACTCCGCTTTCAGACACAGATTCAGAACCTCCAGTGTGTCGGGGGGCAGCTTATCTCCTTTGCGTCTTCCTGAGAAAGTGATAATCTTCCCTTCCTGCAGAATATATTATTATTCTAAATGAGAAGCCCTTTGGAGATGGAATTTGGACTATTGTGCTGAACAGAGAAAGCGGGATTGTGCTTTGTGGGAGGCTTTGTGGGTTATAGAGGTCTCAGTATGTGTGTCTGTACCATCCTAACAAACAGAGCTGTACCCTTTTTGAGAACCTCCACAGAGACTAATCTGGAATGAAAAGAGCCGTGGGATTTCATTGTGAAACGAGGAAATCAGGTACCGCTTTAACGTCACAGATGGTGAGACCCTGGGAGGGAGGCGGGTTTTGAAGTGGCTGTGACTAATTCTCTTTTCACTTTGAACGTACAAGTTGCATGTCGAATCTGTATCCCCCCCCCTTTCATCACCGAGCCTCGGATGCCATCGAGCCGATGTTCGCATCTGCCGCGCAACAGATCCAGGGCCACCGGTGACACCGTATCCTCGACTGGGCTGTGGAGTCTGGTTCGCTACCTTGCTGGGGTTGGGGGTGGAGGGTGAGGGGGGGGGGGTTATTGCTTGTTTTTGGGAGGCAAAAATCTGCGTGGAAGCCCTTGGACTTTCTTTCATTGCAGACTGCCTTGGCGGAAAACCTCACGGCCACATTCTTGTGAAATCATGTGGCTCAGTCAAGTAAAAGGGAGGTGGTTCACCAACAGGAACCTCCAGCTACTGGAAGTTTCCCAAGATCCAGTCTGGGTATATTAATAGTCACATACTCATTGTCTGTGGCTGTAATTCCCACCTGAGGGAGTCTGGGAATGGAACTCGGTTCAGCGGTCACATCAGTTCTGACTCCTTGTGGTCAGAGCTGTGAACTCTGCCCCCCACTTCACGCTCCCCCGTTCCCTCCATCATGCAGACAAGCAGGCACATTGATTTCTGTCACCAAATCCCACGGGAAAGGCTTGAGCGAACACCCTGCCGAGACCCGAGTCGCGGCTCGCATTAACATGGGCCGCCAGGACCAGGTGTCCATGAATCATTAATAGCCCACGTCCCTGCTTCTTCTGCTCCCCCCTACCCTGCACCGCTGCTCTCCTTCCAAGCTTCTACACCACATCTGTGGATGTCCTGATCCACCTGGCAGAGAAAGGGCACCTTCTACTAAATCCTTGTCTCTATTCCCCATCTTGTTGACTCATGTTGACTCTCTCCTCAGCTATGGCTCCCACCACACTGGAGTGGCCATGATTTTGGGCCTCCCAGGACCCCCGCAGGGCCTCTCACTCTTGATTCATTCACTTCGTTGTTTGCCGCAGTGCCCGGTTGCACCCAGAAGCCACGTGCTTGACCTGAATCGCTTCGCTTAAAATACCTTGCTCTCAAATTGGGGAATATGCAAAAACTGTAAGCTGGATAAAAGCAACTGCTAGGCAACCATAAAATAATAATAATTTAGGCTTGTGTGTAGGCGTGAGTAAATGCCGAGTTGTGGAAATTCTTAAGTCAGACCAAGCCAGCGCTCGCCTTCTCTTAAATATGCATGAGTAGAGAGGAGTTGTCCGCAGGTTGGCCGTGTTTAACTGGATCGGGTTTTGCGAGTCTCGGTGCCGGCTGGGATCCTCTCCGTCACCTCCTCACGTACGCAGACTTTCGGTTGTTCCAGGTGGCTCTTTACTGTGCCGCCCGTTCGCTTGCATCCTCCTGCTCTTCACAGCATCAACAAACACACAGCCCCTCTCACCTGACGCTCTTTTCTCCCATAAACGTGTTTACGGGTGACGGCAGATGAAAGGGACCGCGAGTCTCGGCGACCGCCGTCAAAAAGCTTTCTCTCTCCGTGCGCAATTCCAGGCCTCAAACAAGCAATCTTACGCCTGGTTTCTGGTTTAACCACCGCTCCAGGATGGAGCTCTATCAGGATGGAAAATAAGCACAATTAAATGTGCGAACGGCAGCTCCTCATTTCACTAATACAGCTGAGACTAGAAGTCGGTAGTTTTGTTCACCGAGTCACAGTCAATAAAAGCCTCATAATACAGACGTCCCTTGATGTATTCATGAGTTGGGCTTTGCACAAAACCGAAATGTAGCTAAGAATAAAAGTGATTTTCCATGCCGAACAACATTAAAGGTGGCAAAAAAATTCAGCGGCATCTCCACCAACTCGTATTCCTGTCACGGTGACCAGTTCAACACGTGTAACGTTCATAATTTTGTCACCGATCGGAGAGGCTCGGGAGGACCAGACACTCGCTGTAAGCAGCGTGGGCATGAGTTGAATTAATGTGGCCCCACATTCTGCTTGGGTGCACTTGAGTGATGTAAACGCTGGTCGCATTTGCTCTGCAGCAAAAAAAAAAAAAAAAAAAGAGAGAAAAGATTAAAATTGAAGGAGATGAAGGAGCGGGGAAGGTAGAGGAAAATCGATGGATAATTACCTCNGGTCGCATTTTCTCTTCAGAAAAAAAAAAAAAAAAAAAAAGAGAGAAAAGATTAAAATTGAAGGAGATGAAGGAGCGGGGAAGGTAGAGGAAAATCGATGGATAATTACCTCAAAACTGTTTGCAGCTTTGGAAATCCGCGACTGTGCAGAAGACGAGGAACCGGCGCGTCCGTTATGTTGCCGGCGTAACGTTGACGTGATTTTGGCGACGCTCTTATCGGCATTTCTGGGGAAGTGCGGGGCGGCGTGAGTCTGGAGTCGGGCGTCTGGAGAGCGGGAGTGCAAACGGCTGAATCGAGTCTGATCCGACTTGCACGTGGTGCTCAGAGGCCTTGTCACAATTTGCCGGCTGCTTATTAACGGCCGGTAATGGATTCCTGACAAATGACAGCACGTCATGCACTAGCTGTGCTCTTCTCCTCTCTGGCATTAAATAAGTTTCTTTCCTTTGTTACTAACTCCTAATTAGTAGTGGGCTATTTAACTCAACTGCTGGGTCATTATTACTTAGGGTAGTTAATCTTAAAGAAGGTGCCGGCAACAGTATTATAATTATTTATAAATAAGCAGCTTAAATAAGTGTCACATTTGATTAGAATGTGTTTTTCTTAATGTGAGATGTAAGTAGGAATTAGGCATCTCTAGGGATAACCTTTCTTATCGTCCCGTCTGAACGGCTTGCTAATGTGGACCCTCATCAAGATTGCATGGCTTGAAATCCAGAACGTTCTCGACTAATTGGGGCTGAAGAGAAGCTGTATTGTCATCCTGGACTCTACCTTTGCGTGAGTATGTGCCGATAATTTAATCGAGCAAAAGAAATCCAGTTACCCGGTTTGCCGCTGTTAGCCGGGCAGGAGAGGGACTGGACCTGAATGCTGTGCCTTATTGCTAGTTGTGTGTCGTGGGTCATTAGCTAAGCAGAGAACTGTGGTCCAAGAGTACCAGCATCAGTAAAGGCTGCAGAGTGAGGGACCCTAGTTCAGGTTACAGGGATGACTTTGGTGCCATGGGTAAGAGTTCAGGTCTCACTGAAGACTAGGAGTGAGGTTCCCCAGTTTTGGTCTCAATGACAAGCTAAGATCAAGAGTAAAGGTCTCACTGAAGACAGGAGTGAGGTTCCCCAGTTTTGGTCTCAATGACACGCTAAGATCAAGAGTAAAGGTCTCACTGAAGAGAGGAGTGAGGTTCCCCAGTTTTGGTCTCAATGACAAGCTAAGATCAAGAGTAAAGGTCTCACTGAAGACAGGAGTGAGGTTCCCCAGTTTTGGTCTCAATGACACGCTAAGATCAAGAGTAAAGGTCTCACTGAAGAGAGAAGTGAGGTTCCCCAGTTTTGGTCTCAATGACAAGCTAAGATCAAGAGTAAAGGTCTCACTGAAGACAGGAGTGAGGTTCCCCAGTTTTGGTCTCAATGACACGCTAAGATCAAGAGTAAAGGTCTCACTGAAGAGAGGAGTGAGGTTCCCCAGTTTTGGTCTCAATGACAAGCTAAGATCAAGAGTAAAGGTCTCACTGAAGACAGGAGTGAGGTTCCCCAGTTTTGGTCTCAATGACACGCTAAGATCAAGAGTAAAGGTCTCACTGAAGAGAGAAGTGAGGTTCCCCAGTTTTGGTCTCAATGACAAGCTAAGATCAAGAGTAAAGGTCTCACTGAAGACAGGAGTGAGGTTCCCCAGTTTTGGAGCAAAGATCAACTCACTGCAGACTCGGTGCAAGAGTTCCTAAGTCTGATTTCAATGCATGCTTGGAGCAAGGGACCTAGGTCTGCTCTCAGTGAAGATCTGGAGCAAAAGATCTCCAGTTTATACCCCAGTAGGCTGCAGTGAAGGCATGTGGTCCAGCTCTCTGAGCAGAATGTCATTCTATACATACATCGGGCTATCAGAGCCATCCTATACACGTGGAACATCCTCTTCTGGTTTCTTCTCAGACACTGACCCCATTGCTCATGCCCCAGACCCCTCTCAGACTCTTAAGTTGTTGTTGTATCTCTGCTGACTCCAGTTTTCACACCCGCTCACGTGCCAAAGGAGGCTCGACAAATGCATGCTGACACGGGGGCTGGAGAGAGAGGGACAGCTGGCCGATTCCGGGCGCCAAATCGCTCTGGCAGCTGTCACTGGGAGGATGCTATCAGAGTTTGAGTCGCTAGGAAAGAAAGCAAACAGAGGCTGTTCCGCCGAAGCACCACTGAGGGTTTCAACTGGCTGCACATTCGAAACATCCCTCTGCTGAACGGGTCCAGTCGGCATTAAGAGCTATGGGTAACCGATCCAGAGACGGGCGGTGCACGAGCACCCAGAGCTGAATGAGACCAGGAGCTCCGGTGGAAAACGACGACTTCCCAACGTGCGCGTGTCTGAACGCCACTTTAAAATCGTAAAACAGTGTGGGGGGAACGGTTTCAGTGTGAGATCAGTCCGAAGGGAAGACCAGAAACGTCCAAACTGCTGAATAAATAAGATCCAAGGATGAGCGAAGACGTTTTTTTTTTANGTGCGCGTGTCTGAACGCCACTTTAAAATCGTAAAACAGTGTGGGGGGAACGGTTTCAGTGTGAGATCAGTCCGAATGGAAGACCAGAAACGTCCAAACTGCTGAATAAATAAGATCCAAGGATGAGCGAAGACGTTTTTTTTTTTAAATTTCAGTAACTCATTACCTTAAGTCGGATTCACTCGGTTTCAAAACGGAGGAAAGTTTCCTCCTTTGTGTCGGAAAAGCGTTCCTGAAATCCTTGCTATTTATACTGGCCACGTGTCTAATGGGAGGAAATCTGCCTCGGTCCGTTCCTGTATGATGAATTATCATTTAAAATATCTGCGGTCTGGTTCCCCCCGAACCCCCAAAATGGACGCACCTTCCCCGATAAAAATAACACGTTCGCTGTGTTGCTCTTCATTAATTTTGTGCAGATGGTGTTATGACGGGTCCAGAGCGGGGGAGGAAAATGTCAGGCGCGCAGGTATGTAGTTACAGGTCTATTCCCGAGCGTTCGCTCCGCTCTGCTCTTAATTAAATGCCAGAACGACGGATTTAAGAAAAGGCAAAAACTTCCGTCACGTTCTGAATGTCACCTGTTACGCACGCCTGCTCGGCGGAAAGGACACGGAGTGGGGAGATGGATCGCGGTCCGCGGGCGTCCCGTCGCCGATCTCGATGGCTGCCGATCGGGCGGCATCGGCTGGAGAAATCAGAGCTCTGACCGGTGGCTGTCGAGCCTGGTCAAAGCTGGTTGGTGGCCACATTAAATGGGCAGGTCACCGAATTCGCATCCCGTAGGAGAGCCGTTTGAGGCGACCCAGGCGCGTAAATCATTCGGGAGCTCTTGTTGTTTCCAGAGGCTGACATGTTTCTTATCTGCTTCTCCCTTTGATTGATCGGTTGGGTCAGTGAGGACATTAAACTCCTGTGGTTGACTGCGAACTGGGCAGCGTGAAGGTCCAGGACGTTGGCCTACGCTGTTTTGTGCTTTGCTACTTCTAATGGGCAAAGAGGCCTCCCCATCTCAAGACGCACTAAGTCCTTCAGCCCAAACCCACCATGTTCACATCAGGTAAGGGTAGAATAATGGCTAAAGCTGCTGCCTTACCTTCTGAGGTCTGGGGCTTGGAGCACCAACCCCCCTCCTTTGTGATACTTACTTTTAACCAAAGAAATTGCCCTGATGTTTAAAAATGACTAAGTCGCTGTAGGCAGTTTTTTTATACAAACCTATCAATGTGAGTTATTTTTGAGAAAAATTACATATTATCAGGTAATAATGTAACCTATTGGAGACATAATATATTCCAATAGCGGAGTTAAAGGTATAACGGTGCAAAAGTCAAAAGTAGTAACACAGTTCAAAATCGACCAACTGTTTTACCATTGAAGTGGTTCCATTTAGTACATAAGTATTGTGCTGTCGAACCGGCAGACCCCACAGAGAGTGACGCGCCGGTCGTAGTGCAGTGGAGCGGAGAAAAAACAAATTATATGTCAGTCGATGTTATTATCTTTCAATTGTTGTGCGGTGAAGTGAGAAAGTACATCGGCGTGTGTTTTTAGAGTGTGCGAGGCGTCCGGTTCATATGCGAGGAAGTGCGTCTGTGTGTGGAGCGAGAAAACCCATCAGTCTCAAATATCAGACTGTGTGTGTGTGTGTGTGTGTGTGTGTGTGTGTGTGTGTGTGCACGTGGAGCGAGAAAATCCGTCATTGTCTTGCTCTGCGTGTGACATCACCACTCCTGCTTCTCCAAACCTTGTCAGAAGCCGGATTTTACATTTTCAAAGTGCGTAGCCTTTCCGGAGTTCAACCAACCCCACGCACACAAACCGCGGGGTGAGAATGAGGCGTGTGTTAAACTTCAAGTCTGCCACAAACGGAGATGGAACTTACCTGGAGTTGCATATGGCGATATTGTTTAATTCAGCACCACTGCTGTGCCGCACACGAGACGTGTTCTTAGTTGAGAGAATTTCCGACAGTCTTTTTCGTTTGGTCCCTCACCCTTTCTAAATCAGGCAGCTCATTTCACACGGCAAGTGGGCTGCGCATCAGACGCTTTCCTTCAAGGGGGCCCCCCGTTCAACTGTTTTTCTGAACGTTTCCACGGTATCCCCCCTTCCAGGACCTGAACTTACATCCTTTGTACCCACGGAGTGAAGAGCCGCCCCTGAGGATACCGTAGGAAGCGGGACCTCCCCGTGTCCAGACTCTGGACTGTTAACTCGTGTAACTGTAACAAGGAAGAGCCATTTGAGTTTCCTTGTTTGGTTTGTCCTCTTTAATAATTAAGGGAAAACAGAATAAAACTTGGCATCGATTCACCCCCTCGGTCGCTGTTTGAACCCATCAGGTGCCGGTGTGTCACGGATACACTTCTATGATGGCTGTGTTTTCGTAGCTGGTTTCTGAAGGTGTCTTCTGTTGTTTGTAAGGTGTTTGACCCTTTAAGCCATTCGGACGGATGGTCTGCAGGCGGTGGAAGAGCTCAGTTTCCTTGTTTCGATACAGAACATCTGAAAAGGGTGTCACCTTACACACACACACACACACACACACACACACACACACACACACGTATAAACCATCTGCAAAGCCCTGCCCTATAACATTCTATAACACAGATATACACACCAAGACTTTTTTTTCAGCCAAGCTTGGCCAGATGTTTGAAGTAAATACACACAGACACACACAAATACACAAACTAACAGAGCCATGTGTGCAGAAAACCCTCACGCACACAGGAGAAAATGGCGGGCAAACAGTCACACGTAAATGAGTCACACAAACATACCCCCCCCCACACACACACACACACACACACACACAGACACACAGCTTCCCTCCACAGCCAGCGCTGTGCCTCACACTCTTACGGATGCCGGCCTGCCTCCACCACGGAGGAAAACCCCTCACCCCCCCAAGGCCCTAACGTGAGGTATGCTGGGAAGCAGGTGCCGCTGCCCCGGCAGACCTCGTCCCCGAGCCTCACGCGCACCTCCACAAAGCCGCCTCCTTCCCAAGGCCTCCTCCTTAAATGATATATTGCGGGCAAATCCGACCGCTAAACAGAAACCGCTCTCTGCCGCCTTTGCGGACAGTTCTAGTAGTAAAGAGATGAAGACGTAAAACCAGCAGAGGCCCGATAAACCTCAACCGGACTCGGCGAAAACCCTCAGTACGTTGGTCTCACCCAGATGCTAAGAGACTTGACCTTTCTTCACGTTGCCACAGTTTTACTGACCCTGTCTTACAAGCCAGTAAATCCATAATGGAGGAATAATACAGCTGTGTTGCTTTCCCTGCTTGCGCCCCCTGTGAACCGAGTATTTATAGCCGTCGGTTTTTAACTTATTACCGTAGGATCCCCGGATGCTCAGAATACGCTTTGTAAGAACCGTAAATTACGTTAACATATGAATTAATGACACCCCGGAACTGCCGAGGAGCCGCTCTTTGGACGCGGCGACTCAGAGCAGTCAGTAATCTGCATTTTATTACACGTTATTTATTTTTCCACAAGCGCAAGTCGGAGAGGTGTTTATTGGTTTGGTTTGTAGGTGTTACACTTTGGGGATTTACACTTTGTCAGCACACGCAGGCTGATGCAATTTCACGCTTGGCTGTCGTGGGACAAGTCAGAAGCGCCGCTCAAAAATGGCTGCCTGCGGCCTGGCGGGGCCTGGTGGGGTCGGACTGGGAGGTAGGGGTTTTTGTGGGAACGCAACATGTTTTAAGGAGTTGGCTGATGGTTGTGAGAGGGTTGTGGAGTGAGAATGCCAGCGAGAGGGTGCTCACCCAACAAAGGTTTTTGTTTCCGTGGAAACCGCAGCGGTGCCTTAGCCAATTTGGGGCAATAAAGAGCCTCTTGCCTCTACAAAAGGAACCTCCTGACTGTACAGCTACATCTGGTTGACCGCCCTGACCCGCGTTTCTACGCGACTCCTGCAGGTCAACCACGCAGGGCAGTCTTCCACACGCCTCCACGGCGGCTAGAAGAGTCAACCTTCAAACGGGCTGAAGGGTGTTAAAACAGGCGGGAAAACAGTGGACGACGGACGGGTCCGGCCGCAGCGCTCGGCAGTCGACGTGGGCAGCATTGAGACGAGCGCTTAGCGTAAGAGTAGGGAGTCCGCTGCGCTCGGTCTTCGCCGGGATGCGTGGTGGGAGCGTGGGACTGGGGATGGGATGATGGCGGGGGGCTAATCCCACAAGCATCTGCTTCCAGGCTGAGCACAATGAGTGCAACGCCACTTCGCCGGCCTCGAAGCCCTTCTCTGCCAGTCGCGAGTTAATTTGCACGTCGACGGCGCATAAAAACGCCGTGTAAAAAACGGGTGATTAAGTGCTCAAGCAGCGTGAGTGCTGCTTAGTATGCGGCACCCGTCCGAGCCGCCGCGTAAGCATTGTCCTTCGATTTATATATGCAGAAAACACACTCGCACAAGTGTCTAGACAGCTTTATTAAATGACGCCCGCGTAACATACAGTCCGTAACAATGTGCTTGCGCCAGGGGGAAATGAGACTCGTCCTCACACCAACTCAGGACCTCCGTCTCCCTGCGGCCGACGCCTAAAAACACGCCGCACCGCTTTAGATCTGCCGAATGATTCATAGCGCCCTGGATTCCGGCCCAGTGTAGCGTTGGATGTTGAACGCCGCCCAGCTACCGCACAGGAGTTTTCTCTTTGAAATTGACATTTGGAGGCGGCGGAGGGAAGGTGGGGGGAGAAGCACATTTTATCCCTCAATCTCTCTCTGGAAATCTCAGCGCCTGCCTCTGAGCCCAACATCATTACAGGCTCCGTGTGGCGGATCACGGCAATGACACGGATGCGCTGCCCGGTTGGCGGAAAGAGGGCAGGTGCCGGAGCGGGCGGCTCCTACGGACGCCGTGGCGATAGACAATGCCCCCGCCCCCCTGCCGCTTTGTCGATGCCCACGACACGGCGTCGTCTCCCTTGTTCATTTTGTGGCTCGGTGCTGGGAACCGCGGTGCCAATTGTTGGATTTCCCAGCGGGCAACGCGGCGTGTTTATTGTACAATATTGTTCCGATTATCTCCCGGACGCACCGGGGAACCTGTCCCTCCCTCCCACCTCTTCTGGAAGGGGAAGAGAGGACCGATGTGGATGGAAGGACAGGCTTTCTGAGTCCAATCCCCCAGCTAGCATGTCCAATAAAGGCTCCTCTTCCTCATCTGATGGACATGAGGAACAAGAGGCTGTAATGACCTCCCATGTGGGGTTGGGGGGGAGGGGTCCACGAATCACGCCGGTGAACCTCCGACACCCCCTCAGGTGGGCGGCTCCAGGTCACACATCAGTCTCATTGTCGCAAATTTCACGTTAGGACTGACAGCAATTAATTTGGTTTGAAAAACACTAGAAAATTCCGCCGCCACCTTATTCAATTTTATCTCAGAGAGGAGCTTTACTGCAATTACAGCTCAAAATTATTATACAGATTGGGGGCTTTAATAAGATGTTTTACGATTTTCTCCTTTGCCTGTGTGTGTGTGTGTGTGTTTTCACAACACATTTAATAAGGATGTCATCACGTTGAAGTTTTCACAGACTGGCAGCGGGTTTCTCTCCTTTGTGTTGTTAAAATTAAACTTGAAAGTTTAAGGTCAGCGAAACATTTCAAATCCCTCCAAATTCTCCACACCTGGATATTCATAGGCAGGCCGCCGCTGCCGATGAATATTTATGGGGAGAAATTAAGACAGAAAGGTTCGCCATAAAAGACTGCTGACCGCAGAGCGTTCGAACAACCTTGGGGTCGAGCAGAAGGTCCGGCGTGACAAATGTCAAGTGCCTGTCAAATTAGTTTCTTGGCGCCTGAGAAATATCGGGCATGTTCCTCAAAGGATCTCCGTTGGAGCCGATGCTTAAGGACAATGAAATTCCGTGAAGTCGCGTAGCTTCCTTTCGTTCGCTGCTCCTGAACCGGACTTGTTTGGCGGTCGTGTTGCCGGGGTGAAGCGCCTGAGAAGAAGGAGGATGTTGTCCACGTGTGTCCATCTGTGCCTTGCTGCTGGCCGCCGTCTCGCCTGCTTTAGTGCTTAAACCCGGCTGCCATGAGGATAATTGGAGTCTGGCTGGTTCCACCAGGAGCAAGAGGGTTGGGAGCTCCTTGACGTTTTCCGGTTTCTGCTTCTGCCTCACGACAGGCTTCCCCCGGGATCTACGGAGGCCTGAGACTCGCATCCGCCGCCATGTCAGGCAGCCTTCGGTTGTCTTTCAGTCCAAACCAGGCAAGCGAGACGTGATGCGCCTTCAGATGAATTCGCCTCTTTGTGATCACGACTCCCGAGAACCCGCCTGTGCCGCCGCGTGACTCGGTGCCCACGGATTAGGAGGAAATGCACACCTGAATACCCACAAATCAAATTTTCGAAATATTGGAAAACACAACCAGAACTGAATCGGCTGTATGAACATTGTTTATGGAGATTATCGGTTTAATCACACATGTTCTGATCTTCTCACCTGTTCCAAAAAGAAGTAAAAAGTCTTAAGAGCCAGATACCAACCCTGGATGTGGGTGTGAGCCCAGTTGTGATCATTGCCACTCTCTGCCAGGTCGGTGGGCAGCAGAAGATGGCAGGTCCCTAATAAGGCTGTGATAACTGCAGTTCTGGCATCATCAATACCCCCCCACCTACGAGGAGATGTTCCTGGACACTGATCCCTCTCGGGGGGCCTGGCGCCACAGGTCTGCAGGCCAGATGAACCACAACATCATTATTACCCCTGCTTGAAGCACGCTGGGCTTGGGGGGAAGAAGATGGGGGGGAAGAGAGAAAGGAAAGGGAGAAAGCCAACAAACTGGGTTTATTTACATATTTGCATGTTAAACACCCAACAAGGTGGTGCAGTGAGGATTCTGGACCAGATGTCGATTTTCATATTTAACAGGGGGCTGGAGGAAAGAGAGGATTCGGGGGGCTGTGGTGGTCGTGGTCCTGTTGTTCTGCTTTTCCAGTCCTAAGAGGTTGGGGCTTTCGTAGTGGGTGAGAAGACACCTTAGAAACACCTGAAGCTCTGATCACAATGGCGGAGTGAGGGCCCGCCCTGGCTGGAAGAGCCTGACACATCCGCCACATGGATCTCGCTGTTCAGAGGCATCGAGCGACGCTCGTCCTTCTTCACACCCTGGTCTGCATCTCCGCTGAAAATGCAGGGAGCCGTTGCTCGATGTTTGGGGTGACACCCTGCAGGAAGCCTGTGTTTTCTAGATAATTGTTTTGTACACAGAGGCCGTGTGGTTGGTATGATGAGTAATATCTCCTGTGGAGTTGTTTGTTCATATAGGATCCCCCTGCTTCCCTCCGGCGGCTCTCCCCTTGAGCCGGTAATACGAGCCGACGCTTATGCCTGACTTTATTTCTCATATCTAACACAGATCAGTGTTATTGGCTGCCCCTCGTGCTGGAAGTCGAGAGAAGACTCGACTTGGCTGTACACCCAGGCCTCCTGAGCACTGCCGCCATATTTCAGCCTCCGAATGGATTCTGCACGACAGACGCAACACGACGGGGTAACATCTAATGCATTATTCAGGTTTTCACCTCCCCGCCTTCTCCTCCTCTCCAGCACGGAGCGAGCTGAGGAGAAAGTTGCGATAGCTTGTCAAACGACTTGTTTAATAACCGGGGTATTACAGTTTCCCCGGCTTTGCGGCGGCGCGCGTAGCCCAGGAAAAGCCAAAAACAAGATGCCAAATGTTAGCACGCTTCCAACAAGCGTGCTTCCAACAGAGACTCTCCCGCATCCCGACCCCAACGACGAAGGAAGCTCGAGAAGTATCCCAGCATCCCGGCTCCACAGATGAGCGCCGAAGTCGGTTGTTTTCTCGACTCGCTCCCCATTGTCTTAGGAGTGCCGTGGCCTGGGGGCCACTCAGCCTCGCCGAAGCAACTTCGAGAAAGGTTTGTGCAAATCGCAGCCCGCCGGATCCTGATGCGTTCCAGAGCAGATGCCCGGGCAGGTGGCGCACGTCCCGTTTGCCGGGGGTCCCCCGCACTGTAACTCTTCGCTGAGCCCTCCCTACCTCCCCCCGGCGAACCGCCCAAGCGAAGAGCGACAGCATACGCGCCGGCATGTTTGCCAGCTGAATGCGATTCCCCGTTTTCCCGAGAAGAATACCTGACTCCCACGTGCGGAGCAGACACGCGGTCGCCCGCTCTCCCCCATCCACCATTCTGGCACGTTGACTTCTTGTTCCTTCTTGTATGACGAATTGACGTTCATTCCGAGGCCTGTTTTCCCGTTGCCCCATTGTTCCAGACATTTAGGCTTATTTACTTAATTAAATTTGTCTTTACATTGTTCACTGCAGTTATTTTATAGCAGATCTCCACTTCCTCCCTGGGTTGTCGGGCAGGTTTGCCTTTCCATACAAAATGCTCTGATTTATTTCTGTTTTCATGTCTGTGGCTCCAGTTCTGGCTGGAATCCTCCATACAAGCAGCACCATTGTTCTCACTCAGAGCCCAGGTGCCCACCTGTATCTAAAGGGAAAAATGTCGGCACAAAACAACCGGCAGTTTCCGTTTTAATAAACAAGCCCTTCGGATGGTTGACGTTTAAGCGTTTCAAGCAGCTTCGGATAAAGTGAAAAGTTCAGGTCCCCGAAACTGCTGAATTATTAAGCATTTCAGTTCTGCGTTGACTGGACCACAGAATCCATTCATCGATTTGCCCGCATGGACAAATTTGACTGGACTCACCATTGATCTCTGAGCTGATCAGAATCCATAAACTGGTGGGAAAACAGGGTCCCTATGCTGACCGGACCACAGAATCCCTTCTCTGTTTGTAACTGGTCTTCAGTATCTTTCCGTTGACTGAACCTCAGAACATCTGTGCTGGCGGAACCGCAGTATGATTTACAAAAACATTCATCACACCCCAAATCTCTACTGAGACTGAACCGCAGTCTTTCAAGAATGACTCAACCACAGCATCACCGCGCCAGTTGGACCACAGCGTATCTGCATTAAGCGAGTGCTGGAAAGCTCGTCTTTTTCAGCAGATAACTGACTCGAGGGAGCATGTCGAAATCAAAGGTTTGAAACCAGACCAGAAGCTCTTGCTCATACGCAGTTTTAAGGACGACGCCTGGCAGTTCTTCAGAGCTCGCTCGTGACCTCCGTCTTTGTTTGTCGGTGCTTTTTTTTTCAAACGGGCGCAGTCAGCAGGCAACTCGGAGGACGCAGTTTCTAGCCCCTCTTAAAAAGCGTCCTGTCCCCAAAAACTGCGAGTTTATTTTAAAAGATCTCTGCCTCTGCTGACTCCAGGACACCAAGGACTCAGAGGGAGAAATAAACACACAACCACCGTCAAGTGGCTCAGCCCAGGAGATAAATGGGGGGGGCATGAGTTATGATGACTTACGGCCAGCGGGGGACTCTTGCCGCGGTCCCACCTGCGATGCAGTGGGGACAACTGTTTCATTTGCTTATTTACATTTCCTCCTCCTCCTCCTCCTCCTCCTCCTCCTCTCCTGCTCCCCGTCTGGGAGCCGAGGCAGGACAGGGGGGTGGGGGTGTCACGGGCCGCGTTCGAATGAAGCGAGCATCATGTTGAGATGCGCAGGGTAGCTCAGTGGCCCTGGGTGACAGGCGAAGCACACGGGAGAGAGACGAAAAACTGGGCCACCGATCTCAACGCGCAGAACCCGTGAAGAAAAGCGCGCGTGTTTCGGCGCGTCGCCTCGTCGCAACTCGACTTTCCCGGTTTCATTACTTTGAATTGGATTATTTCTCCACTTAACAGATGCTTTCACCTCAAGAGGCTGGCGGAGCTCTCCGTTTTTGTTGTTGTTCCTTTTTTCCCCCTCCCCGCACCGGGGTTGTGTTTACGTCACATAAGCCAACTCATTAATTTCAATTTGTCTGCCATTTAGGACAATTAAGTCAATTTGGCTGCGAGTTTTCAAAACACCGCTGCCTGGGCATCGCCGCCTAATGTGGCGACTAATTTCTCACCAGCGTTTCAAAACGTATATTTTTTCCCGGCGCCGCCGCCTGCGCCGTCCTCGGAGAAGCTCGGCGCGCCGCCTGACCGTCACGTCCAGCTTGCGACCCTTCGGTCCCAGTTTTGGGACCCAACCGGGACTTTTCGACGTTTGCGTTAGGTTTGTGCTTTCGGCAGCCGGCCCCGGACGGTGCGTTATTATCTTTTCCGTTCCTTTTAATTGGAGAACATTCTAGACAGGGGCGCAGATGCTCCGTCCTTGTCGCTCCCGGCCGTCTTCGCCTGACGTTATTGTCCACGTTTCGCTATCGCGCGTTTGCATCTTGTTATCTCGCTATCCGGTGTTGGCCGCGTTACCGCCGCCGTTTCGGCTCTGCCTTTCCTGCCCCCCGCGTCGGGGCCGTGTCGTCAGGAAGGGTGTCGCAGGAGATAAAATCGGAACGACTCATTAGACGATCTCATTACACCCGGATCGCATTACTCCGTGCCGTCACGAAGCCCGCCCAGACCTTCTCCGCGCTCCCGGGCCGAGCCGCTGCCTGGGGCAGAGGTTCGACAGCGTTGTGTTCCACGGGGTTTTGTTTAGTTCGCGTCGGACGCAAATTGCCAGCCGATTAGTGTCCCTCGTTCCTGCAGCGCCGGCTCATTGGCGACCCGGCGATACAATCCTACCTCAGCCGCGGCGTTTCCCCAGGGAACCATCAATCATCGTCTAATAAGACGAATCATACTTGGGTTCCCGGGAATGCGGTTGCATAGCAACGCTGCCCGTGTTTTTTGGGATGCTGGGCTTCTCGTTTCAGAAACACGCGCCCCTCTCCCCCCGCGACTTGACGTTCCTCGCCCTCGCAACGGCCTGACTTACCCCGACAAGACGTTTTAATTACCCCGCTTCCATCTTCCTCGGATGTCTGTGGACGACTTTGGCGGTTTCCTCTCGACGGCCCCCGGCAGAAGGACCACCAGCTATTTGTACTCGGAACAAGGCTGTTGTTATTATTTTAAACGGTTAAGTGTATCTGATATCTTTTCCTTCCCTCCGTTTGTGCGGCTCAGTTCATTACTTTGGGGCCGTGATATCGATCCGGTATCGACAGGAAGACACATGAAAGCCGTTGTTATTGGATACACATAGATAGAGACGTGCTGCCGAAGACGCCTTGACGGACGGGTTGTCTTTGGCCGCCCCTTTTCGGCGGCTTGGGAGGCACGTCGATCCCAAGAGGTCATCCTGAGGTCACAAACCAGATTGTCAGTGTCCCCACGGTTCGGACCACCATCTGCACACGCTGCCATTTTTTTCCCAGGCTCCCCAGCTGCGCGATGAACAAGTCAGATTGTAATGAGCCCTAATGGTGTTTAATTTCATACAAAAATGGACTTTGTAAGGTTTTCTCAGCAGCTGCCCTTTGTTTTCAACCGGGCTCGGATGCAGCGTCGGCATCAACGGCGGCGCCTCAGTTCTCCGGCTGTCCGGGAGGCGTGCGGACGGCGCGTGCGAATCAATTAGTACCCCATTCCGAAATGAGACGTTCCATCAACATCGCGGCTCTATTTTAGTTTCGTTTCATTATCCCCCCCCCCTTTTCTGGCTCGCGACAGAGAATCTGCTTCTTTTCTCCAGACACCATCAGTCGACAAATCTGGCCAGATCCGGCACGCAATATTTCAAGCTCCTTCTCCATTGTTTCCTGAGACAGGGGGGAAGCAATTTCCAGAGGTTAGGGATCAGGCTTTGTAATCTCACACAGTGCTATTTAAATATTTTATCACAGAGAATAATGACAGTTGTACAGGCCTCAAACAGAATAGGCCAAGTAGGTGTGCGGTTTCCATGATAACGCCTAATTTTCATAATTTTCCCTCCGCTTTTAAATGAAGCCGTTTTAAACGCAATACTCTCTCCGACTGTGGAATCTGTTGACAGTTTGTTGGTTCAATCCTCCCGTTGGCTCAGCGAAACGCCGCTTTATTAATTGCCTTCCGCTTCTGCGTTCCTTTCGAAAGGAGGCCTCCGCTGGGATCCCAGGAAGGGTTTGGGGGGTGGGTAATGAGGTCTTTGCTGGGGGTGGTGGCAGAGGTGTCACGTGCAGGTCATGTGCCGTTTGGCTGCTCGCTGTAGGGGGCGTGAGGTGGGGTTGGGGAGATGTGGCGGCGCAGCCGAGCTCCGCTGTAGACGGGAGTCTGCGAGAGTGCCGAAGCCCTGGCCCATTGTTATGTAGGTGGCATCCCCCCCTCGCCCGAGGGGGAGGGTGGGCACAAATTAGCGAGCTAATGAGACAAGGCTTCTGCACCTCGCTGCTTTCACAGGGCGGCGCGTGGCCGACTTCCAGGATCCGCGGGGCGCGTTGAGCACAGGGGGGAGCAAAGGGACGCCTGGCGCACGGCCGTGACGCCACGGGTGTTTTACCCAGATCTCCTCGAGCCGGCAGCGAAACAGTTAACCAACCGGAGGGCTGCCTTTTAAACTCCTTAAAGACTCTTCTTTATGCAAAGATTGAAGAACCTGTTTTAAAAATGTAAGCTGTTTAAGTCAGGAAAACTGTCTCGTGCTCAAGCAAATAGTGAAAAATGGTGTGCGGATTTAGATGGGAGGCGGGGCTACACCGTCACAGAGAGTACCAGTAAACTGATGAAGAGGAGATCGGAAACGCTACCGCTGGGTTGTCGCAAAAGCATTTTGCGGTTTTCCGGACGTCGGGGAGAGGAGAGTCAGCGAGCGGCTCGATGTCCGGCTGGCCGGACCGGTGACGACACTCGGGGGACAAATCGATGTCAGGTCGGGCGGGATTTATCCTGCACCCCGTCGTCCACGTTATGCCCCACCTGATCAGCGACACAACCTCGCTAATAAATAAGGGATGGGGAGGCAGCGCAGAGACACGGAAAAAATAACGGGCGGTTTGCACAGCGATCGATATTCACACCGCGAAATAAATCACAAGGACCAGATCTACATAAATCTCTTGTTGATGATGAATCTGGGCTTTGAAAATCTGCTCTGTTTTGGGGGTGTTTCAGTTAAAAAAGCACTCGGAAGACCCCAGAATAAAGTTTCTTGCGTCTATGTGGTGACACCTATGAACGGGGAGCGTTGTTTTGAGGATTAAACGGTGGGATACATGCAGCGAGAAGCAAGGCCGAAAAAGAAAGGTTCGGTGAGGCCGTGCCGATGCCCGGAAGATTCCGGGAATCCAGCAGTGAAACTGCAGGCTTCACACCAGGGAATCCAATGTGCTGCTTGACTCTTTTCTGACCTCCCATTCATGTGACCCTGGGGGGGGGGGGGTCCGGCTGCACTCCAGTCACCGCGGCGACCCTCAGGTCTAACAGGGGGCTGGAGCGGCCTGGGATTCATGATGGGGGGGCAGAGAGAGCAGGTTTTAGCCACATTTGTGTACCCTGACGCTCCAGGACTCAGGGGAAGGTCGGCTCGATAACGTTTGGGTTGCGCCGCACCACCTCCGGCTCGGGGATATGGATCTGCAGACTTTGCTGGTTCGAATCCGTGTGACTAACACTTCCTCTCCATGCAAATCCTGCGAGACGGTGGGGAAGACAGGCTGCGGGGGGTGTGGCTGTCGGCCGGGGCTCTCGGCTTTCGCCACGGCGCGATGGAGCGAATAAGAGGCTCTTTGTGCGGCCCGATTCCCGCATCCCTGTGGCTCGTTGCCACGGTTACTGTTGAGGTCACATTTCACAGGCGGCGGTCAATCTTAGCACTCATCAAAACACTTCCTAACTATTGCCACGGTTTTTTTTTATTTGCACACACGTGTGCGTGCGTGTGTGTGTGTGTGTGTGTGTGTGACAGACTCCCGGAGGAGGCAGAAATGAAGTTACATCCTCATTAAGAAGCAATTCAGGGCGATGGGATCAGCTAGTTAACATTAACAAAGCCGGATGCGGATGCTAAGGGGCTGCGAAGGCGCTCCCTCTCTGCGGCGTAAACACACACCTCGGTGTCCGCACTCCCGGTGACCTTCCGATCGCGCCGTCTGCGCTCTGCCGACTGACCTTTTCTGCTTGTCACCGGGGCCAGGAAATCAAACACGGAACCGCCGTATGAAGCAAATGCGGAACATCGTCTGTCGGGAGGAACCGCCCCGGCTGCCCAAACCTCACCTTGTTCTTCCCAGGACAACAAGCCGCCTACCACGCTGCTTTTTTTTGTTTTTTCCCCCTCCCTCCCTCTCTCTTTTTAGTCAGCTCTCGCGTGAAGTCGCCTTTCCGTCCAGCGGCCGTACATTCCTGCTCGGAAAGTCGCCGATCACAGGCCGCGCTGAGACACGCTGGCAAAACTGCATCCGTATCAAAGCTGCAGATAAAACACACGCGAGCGTCTGATAAATAATTAAAACGGATGATAAAACACGCAAGTGTAGAATAAATAAATTTAATATCCAAAGGGCGCCGTGTTGACTATTTATAAGTGCGCGGACGAGCACTCCGGGGGAGACGACTTTAATATTTTTCTGCATTTTAGATGCACGGCATTCGTGGGTTCTGTTGCAAAAAGAGAGTAAGCCTCCGGGATGCGGCGGCGCTTTCTGGCGAACGGAAGTCCGCATTAGTCTGCTGTTTGCTATTTCGTCACACGGCGATTAGAGCGGCGGCTCGGATTAACCTCGTTCGGAAGCGCGCGAGCGGCTTATGGGCGTCAGGGGGGATGGAGGAGCAAAGCGGGGGTCACGATGGGCCCTCATCCCCAGCATGGCGGGGGAAACGCCTTTCGCCTGACCTTGAGCTCCCCGCCGTTGGCGAGACACGCTCATCCGCCACGTTATCGGCAGCGTGACACGGCAGGGGAGAGGATCGTCCTCACCGAGTTCCAGAAAACCCTCAAAAGCGTTTATGGGCAGCTGAAGCGGAACCTCAGCAGGAGTGTGTGTGTGTGTGTGTGTGTGTTTGACTCCGTCCAGAAGGCTTCGGTGAAATATTCACTCAACGCCCCACTGAAGGCTCACTGTCTATGTGGTGCAGCCAGGGGGTTGGGGGGGGTGTTTGTGCAGGTTTCCTACTGGACTACTTTCACAGTCCAAACCTGTGTGTTTCAGGTGGACTGGTGACTCTAGACTGCCATAGCGTGTGTGTGTGTGCGTGTGTGTGTGTGTGTGTGTGTGTGTGTGTGTGTGTGTGAGAGAGATCTGCTGTACTGGGTGAATATGGTATCTACACCTAGATGAAGGTGTCAGCAAAACACACAGTAATCACTGTTTGGCACTTT
Source organism: Arapaima gigas (assembly GCA_900497675.1). Lineage (NCBI taxonomy): Eukaryota > Metazoa > Chordata > Actinopteri > Osteoglossiformes > Osteoglossidae > Arapaima > Arapaima gigas. Next base: position 159,761 of record UFQX01000348.1, on the reverse strand, counting down.
GGAGAAAAGTGTCTGCTAGATGAAAACAGGCCAACCTCGATTTCACGCATGTCGGATTCTACGGACCACCACAAAAATAACCCCAGAAAAAAGAACTGTAAATCCCGAAAAAGCCGATTTCTAGGCGTAATATTGGGGGACACATGAATATTTTACAAATCTTAGCTCTTTTTTGGAGAAAATATCTTCATTAACACTTCAAACAATGTTTCGAACGACGTCGATGCCGAGTGTCGCCGAACATCCACTGTGAGACGGATGACGGCGGCGTGGGACCCCCTGGACCCCCTGGACCCCCTGCAGTTGCATCTCATTCACAGCTGTCTGGATATAATCACCGTCCTGCATGTTTCACTTACAGCTCTCACTTTATTTTATTACCCACAGTTCATGTTCCCTGCGCATCACAGCGGGGTGCAGCGGTGTTACCGCGGTACACAGTGCGGGACTCTACAGCGGTGTAGTAATAAAATAAAGAATTAATTACTAAATTACACTTTCGCCACACCCGGACCCCCCGCGCAGTCCAGAAAAACGGAGGAAAATTTCTACTTTTGAATGAACCGACGACAGACAAACAGGGATGAAAAGGAAGAGGAGAAACGGAGTGAACCGGACCCCAGTTAGACCCCAGTTCTTACTCGTGTCACCGGGTCCGCCGTCCCTCCGGACGAAGGGCTGAGGAAAGAAACCCCTCCCTCCACGTTCTGCGACGGACTCGCCTCATTCTGATCGCTGTGGCAGATACTCCTCAAGTGCCGGGAGGCCCCCGGGTCGGCGGATAAGGAAAGAAAACGCCGAGTGCCTGTTTGAGGCCGTCTGTAATAAACACAGTGACTGCGGCGCTAAAGATGAATAATCTGGAGCTCGACTTTGCGGCTCCATGGACGTTTGCTCTCGTTGGCAGAACATGCATGATAGGGGAGTGTGTGTGTGACAGTCTGTGCATGGGGGGTCTAGGCTTTGCACACACCCGGTTATGGCTGGTGTGTGTGTGTGTGTGTGTGTGTGTGTGTGTGTGTGTGTGTGTGTGTGTGCTGGGATGGTTATAGTGTCATCCTACCTGAAATCATAAAGGTACTAATGAGCAGACCCCCCTCCGGGGAGCCTGATCGACAAGTCATGGCACGATGTGGGGTTACCAGGGGGTGTGTAAGACTGCGTGAGGTTGTTGAGGCGGAGAACTTCAGCACTACTCCTCAAGCCTTTGTTGTGCTTCCAAAGCAGGTGGACCAATAAGAGACGCTGATCTGGTTTGTGGGGGGTAGACAGTTGGTCTCTGTTCACACCTTTACCCTCAAGACTGCAATTGTAAGTCAGAGGTACAGAATTAGGTCCCCATCCACATGTACACACACACACACACACACACACACACACACACACGCACTAGTGCTGTAAAAACTCCCATCTCCTTGTCTCAGCAGCCTTTCAGTGTGCATGTACCCGGTGACCTTCAGTGTGACCTTAATCATGACGGACAGCTGTGGAGGGTGCACGCACACTCACACACACACACACACACACACACAGAGGTATTTTCACAGTGATGGTGTGTCTCTGTGGACCCCCAGAATGCTTCAGCCATGTTTTGGTTCTTAGTAAAGAATGGGGATGAACGGGTGAAGTAAGTGAACTAAATGACCATCTCAACCCTCCGAGTGGCACCGTCTCTTCCCCCCCCCCCCCCCACCTTTTNACCCCCGGGGGGGCCCGCCCTCTTCCCCCCCCCCCCCGTACTTGTAGAAAGGTGGGCAGCCAGCTGCTGCAAAGGATGTTCCTGCAGTTTCTGTGTGGTGTGAAAAAGCCTTCTCCTGAGTACATCTGGTCGGCAGGCCTGGAAACAGTGAGCGGGTGTCGGACTCAGGGGGTGCGGGGGCGGGGGGGACGCAGCTCACTAGCATAACTCGACTGTTTTGTTTTCATTTACTCACCCGCAAATGAGAACAAATAGCTCTGCTTCATCCCCCATGGGAGTCAGTCACTCACCCCCCCTCCCTCTTCCTCGCTCATCGCTCTCCTTCCAAACTGCCCCGTCTGCCCCCCCGCCGCCCATCTCTCGCTCCCTCCCGCTTATCACTCCTTCCCAGCTGCCCTGGCCCTCCCGCGGTGCTTGTGCCCTCCTGCGGGTCCGTTCTGTCAGGCTCTGCAGGAAGCTGCCACCCGCCCCGGGAAGCGACACCCGGTCACTCCACGTTCCTCCTGGCCTGCAGGCTGGCGTGGGCAGAGACGCGGCATCCAGGTCGACCCGAGCAGCGAACCTCTGCTTTGAGCAGAAGTGAGAAATACTGCGCTGGTGTGTTGAAAAGGCAGCGGGAAAGAGGTCAATAAATAAACTGTTTGAACATTTCTGGAGAATGTGGACCAAGTCTTGGAGAAACCTCATTATTCCAAGAAAAGCAGTAGATGGGGGGGGGGTGTAAACTGTGAGCGTTTTGGTGCGACAGTTTGCATTTATGCGAGTAAATTACAGCCCAATACAGCTTGCCTTAATACCATAACTTAGTTGGTCTTCTCTAAATCTGTGTATTACTGTGAAACGCCGCCATAACATGACAAACGGGGTCCAGAAAAATTCGATCGTACGAAATGTGGAGGTCACCTTAGTAGAAAGTTCTGGAAGAACAATGTTTTGCAGTCGGTCTTCTAGTTACCGTGTGAAAACAAAAGGAAATAAATCATTTTCATTTTTATGCGTGGAGGAAAAGGACAGAATGCTGCAAAAAAAATGTGTATGTGACACATATACTGATGTCATTACTGTATCAGTGATGTCATGATGTCATTACAGTCCCTGTCTGGGGGTCCTGGGGGTGTCAAGTCGAGGGGCCGTGGCAACGTGAGATTTGCTCCTCGGCCGCTCGTCTTAATGTCGGCACTCACAGAGCGCGACGACCCGCCGGCCCCAGAGCTGCAGCACCTGCAACTCTACTGATACGAAAAGATCAAACCTCATAAAAACTTTTCCCCAAATCTGCATCATCTTCTTCAGTGAATCCGGCACGTCTGTCGCTGTCAGAAGGTGTTGGTGAGCGGAAAAGGAGCAGAACAGATAATATCTAAATTTGTCTTATTCTCCAAAGCACCTTACAATGTGAGAGTGCGTTCAGTTATTTTTCCGCTTACGCAGCTAGGTAGACAACTGGATCACAGTAACATCGTGGTAAGTTCCATGCTTGAGGTGACCTTTCAGACCTGGGTACTTTGAATGTAAGACAACAGCTCTGAAGTGCAGGAGATGATGGATGGTCCTTCAAGTCTAAAGACAGTGGCTTAGACTCCTACAAAACCTGGCACCACAGTGGAATGACCCAGTTTCCAAGAGTTTATGAAGGAGCCTGAAAATTTGACTTATTTCCCCAGGTGGCCGATCACCACCTGTGACCCACAGTCTACAACCCTGAAACCCTACATCTCCCCGCTCTTCCTTCTCCCTGTCGACAGCGCTCTGTCTCACTGGACAGCTCGCTTCTCTTCCTCAACCCGGCAGTTGAACCGAGTCTCCAGTTTGCTTCTTCAGGCGCATCGTAGCCGTAAGCTGCTCTTGCAGACACATCCTCTCTGACACCCGTCAAATCCAACACCCGGCTCGGAAAAGCGTGTTTTCGCCGTGGATCATTCCTCATGCGGCTCACGTCTCTCCAATTGTCCAACCGTCCATGGAAGAGCAACTTTCGGGAGCCAGCAGAAATGGGTGGGTGTAGGGGGCTTATCTGGGATTAGCGACGGCTTCTAGCGGGGGTCTCTAGCGCAGGCGTGATCCACACACCCAGACAACACTGTCCAACGATGAGGTCATTACAGAGCGAGCGGACGAGGAGCCAAGTTCACACGGGCGGCAAGACGGGGAGGGGAACCGAAAAAGGAAAACAGGGGAGACGAATCGATTGCGATTTTTCTGCCAGCTTCCCCCCGTTTGTTTAGCACCTTCTGGAGAAGCTCACGGCGGCAGCACCGCGGTCTCATTTCCTGCTGCCGGGGTAGTAAGTCAGAGCGCTGGCTTCGAATGACCGTCTCCTCCTTCCACCAGTTCGCCGTGGGGAAAACACAAAGACGCAGCCTGGTAGCAGAACCAGCCGGACGATCTCTCGGGGCTCATTATTTCTCGAGGAAAAAAAAAAGTTTGACTTCCCGATTTTAACAGCAAATACGCGCTCATTATTAATATATCCCTCGCCGGGTTTGCCGGTGACACTCAGAGGTTTATCGACTGTGGCCTCAAGTGCGCTACGCCCTCCTCGCGAACACGCCTTTTCTTCTGCATCTACCCATACATCTTCATAACACCACACATTAGAAGCATGTTACCGCGGTTATTACTGCAACTGCACCCATCACAGGCCAGACAAACAAAACATCAGATTCATGAGAGTTTCCTTAATGATGCTTTGCCTCCTTGTTTATTTCCTCTTCTGTATTTTTTTTTCGCCACAAAAAGCAGAGCCGTATCGCAGCATTAGCCGAACTAGCAGAACCCGGTTCTTACTGGCGGCCTTGTATTTGTTAGCCGAAATCCTCCGTGTTTTTGGCGAGAGACGAGAGTTGTGGTCGCGGGCGGAGCGCCGACCGGAAAGTTTTTGAAACAGTGCTTATTTCTTAATCTGCCGTGGATCTCCAGATCACCGCCGCTGGTCTCCACACTCCTTCCCAGGCAGCAGCGGGGCAGAAGCTGTAGCTGCAGGAGGAAAGTGCCCGAGTGAGCCGTTGCGACCTTCGCTGACCCCCCCCCCCGCCATCATCAGGCCTTAACTGTAGCACCGATAGAAAATGAGATAAAAATTCTTGTGTAAATAAATATATACAAACCTTTGGCTCACCTTCCCCACAGAGTCTGGCTGACAGATTCGAAACGGGGGTGGGGGGTCGGCGCGGCCGAGCTGAGCAGAGCTGGGGGCAAAGCTGTTATGAACACCATTTTCGGCCGGCGTATTCGCATTAAAATTCATGCCACGGGACACTTAAATGCTGCGAGACTGCGGATCGTAACCCTGCGGGTCGATAGCAGTCGAGATGACCTGGCGTGAGGGGAGTCGGCCCTCTTTTTGTTGCTGCGGTTGTTCTTATTTAAACAAAAAAGCAAAAAAAAAAAAAACACCTCCCTGCTTTCTTGATAAAGAAAAAAAAACAGAACATGGTGCGTAGAGTATAATCGTTTGAATTTTTCTTTATTCCCGAATGACTAATTATTTCCGAGACGTATATTGTGTAAACGCCAAGGGGCGTCTAACAGCCCCCCCGCAGCCCCCTTGTTTTTCCGTATCTGTAAAGCTTTTTCTCGGGTCGTGCTGTTGGCTCACAGCTCATTTTCTACACACAACGCCCACGTTACCTTGCGGATTCCCGCCGTTTATTCCCTGCACTCACGTGCTGGTTGTTTCACGCAAGTCAAAGCTGGGCTGTTGTCAATGTTTTGTCTTTAATGATCCGCCGACGACCCCGACGCCCACCCCTGAGTGACGGCAACAGAGGCCGTTTCCACACACCTGGATAACCTCCTATAACTACGCGGGTGGGAAAACACGAGCGACAGCTTATTTTACACCCTAGGAAACAAACTAGGCTTTTAAAAGTCCATTTTACTGTTCTTTCTTGATACAAGGAGGTGGCTGGTAAGGGAGAAAAGCAACTTGTCATGTACTGGAGGACCAAAATTTCATTATCAAGTCACACAACCACATCGGGCGGCTGGGTGGGGGGGGTGTCTCAACCCCCTTGGGACATCGGAGTCACATAGCTGTCATGTTTTCCACGCTTTTTTCGCCTGCAGCGCAATATGTATTTTGAACGTGAAAGAGGAAGAAACAAGTCCATTAAGCGAGATTCTTGACCGGTTTGTTCAGTTAGCAAAAGCAGTCGGGCCAATTCTTTCAGCTACCATTATCAGCGCAGTTTCCAGGTTCTTTCCATACATTCTCCTATACCTCCCGCCTGATAGAGCTCTAATTTTGGGGAAACCGATGCACTCGGGCCCAACCGTGAGGAACTGCGTGGCGCCGGCGGCCGCTTTTCCGCACCGGACTTCCGAAGTGTTAAATGCGGTAGCCAGTCAGTCGGCGCAGCGAATCCCTCCTAAACATGTAGGCTGCTGTCAGCAGAGCTGTCAAGCTTTCAGGTGGAGATGGGGTTGGGGGGTGGGGGGGGGTCGCAGAAGTCAACAGACTGTGACAGCTTGTGTAGGGGAAGTGTGACGAGAGCCAAGGAGAGCCAGGTGCGTGAAATCCCTCTTGACCCACCGCCGGGATGCGACGGTTCCGGCAATGCGAGGCTGTGGGCTGAGACGTGCGGCACCTCCTGCCGGCCAGTTTTTGCCGCACCGTTTTCGAGGGGAAATGCGGAGCGGTGGGGGGTGTGTGTCAGGGGTACGGGGGTGTGTGTCCGCACACCACTCAACCACGCAGGATTTGGGCAAAATCTCCATCCCGGTCCAACGTCTGATTTTGCAGCCGTCTGCAGCCGACAGAAGAAGGGTTCGTGTTTGCTCCTGCTGCCGATTCTGTGCCCCCCCAGCCCCCACTCAGCCCCGCCCAGTGTAGATTAGCGTGGGTCTTATCTGACTGAACAGAGCAATTTAAAAAAAGGCATCTTCGTGGGGGGTTTCGCTCTCGCTGGGGAAAAGGAACAATTGGAAGGCGGCGACGAACGCCGGTTTTCCCGCGGCTCTCGCTCGCTTTCGTAAATTAACGCAGGTGGAGATAAAAGGAAGGCGTTCGAGATGTTTCAAAAAGGAACCGAGAGGCGAGACAACCTCCTTTCTCCAGCCCAAAAGCAGAGCAGTTGATGGAGGGGTAACTATTTCCCAGGGTGCACTTGGTTCAACATGGCCCACTTACCCAGCTCACAAATAAGGAGAAAAAAAAAAAAACCTCAAGAATCTAGAGGGCCGGTGGTTTGGCAGACCTAATAAAAGGACTTCTTTGTCAAACCGCTCGGGGACTAAGAGGAAAAAATTCAGAATCCTGCTGAATCAGCAAGCCTTTCAAGGATGTTTTCTCTGGGTTCGGATGAAAGGCCGGGAACGCAGTGCCCGTGCCTTTGTGCTCCATTCCAGGCTCTCATCTGTATGCCCCGAAGCCGGCGGCGGCGAATGGCTCTAAAGGTTACCGCAGGAATAGCTCAGGCAGACTTGGAGGAAAGCGCAGGTGACACGTCCGCCGGTCGCCGGCGGTCCCAGCTGCATCTCCCTCCAAGGTTGTGGTGCCGGGTTTCGCTTTCTCAAGCGAATAAATATTTTTCTCCGAGGAACATGCCTTGGGTGTAGAAATATGTCCAGGGATCCCGCTCTGCCGGCGCTGCAAGACCGGCAGCCAGCCCGGGAGGAGGCCTGTGTGTCTGTGAAGATGGTAGGGTGTAGGGTCCACAAGAGCCGAGGAGAAGACAGATCCAGAGCCCTGGTGGCCCCGAACCACCCTTTGGATGTCTTTCTTTAGCTGCTTTCTTCTGCCATCACTGCCAACATCATGGTCTGAATTTAAGATGTGGAATCCTGTTTATTTGAGTTTTTGGAGCCTGGGGTGGGGGACAGGAAAGGGAGAGAAGCAACTCAGGTGTTGGGATGGTTTGAGTGAGAGGTGAAGTTGTTAGGCTGAGAATCTCTGCTTTTCTCGCCATTTTATTTGTTTTCTGTTCCTCCAGCAAGCGGTTGAACACTGAGCCGCTGCCACCACCCCAACATGCGGTCAGTTAGACGGCCTCTTCCATCCTCAGACAGCCCAGGAGCACCTTACACAGGTTCTTCCAGCTAATGAGAGGCTTCTCCAGGGGTGTGTGTGTGTGTGTGTGTGTGTGTGTGTGTGTGTCACAGAGGCCCTAAATTCATTCCATTTTTGATTCCTCATTTATAAAGATTTATTCCCCAGAGAGACTGGAGCCGACAGTGAAACTGGCCAGAGCCACCGAGACTGAGCGAGCAGAAAACGGCGCCAGTCTTTGTTTGCTCAGCCCTCTCCTTGTTATTCCTCCTCTTAAGCTCGAGGTGACATTCACGCGGGTGTGAAATGAGCGCAGCGGCGAGGGGCCGGGTGCAGCAAGGGACCGCAGCCCCCCGGTTCAACTCGGGCCCGACAACAGCGCCTTCAGCTCACGGCGCGTTGTGGAGGAAGGGCTCAAAACACACTTTGCCTCATTTAAATTCAAGCCCAGAATGTGGAAATTACATTCACAGCTGCTAGAGCCACCAAAAGGATTACAAAGGTACACATGGTAGATTAGGCCTGTGTGTGTGTGTGTGTGTGTGTGTGTGTGATATTTACCACGACGTGGCTGGCAAAACTCGAGATATCTACTGTATGTCTGAGCCAGATTTTGCTGGCTCTGTCAAACCTCTAAATTTGCATTGTGTTTTATTTAATAAATTTGTTTAATAATAGTGTTACCATCTATTACCTTTCTGCAAAGCACCTTGTCTTGTCCATCTTGTTTTGTCGTGCTGTCTGTTTAGTGTAGCCCACCACGATCCAGCAGGAACTACGTCTCGTTCTCTCCTGTAAATCTGTCCGAGGCAGAAGGGCAATAAAGTGGACCCTGAACATTGATTTTCCTCCTCGATGCCCATGTTTTCTGTAACTTCTTGCCTGTCCTTTATTTCAGCAGCCATTTGCATATCTTGGTCTCGGAAATGCGATCGTGGTCCCTGTCTTGTGTCGCCCCGAGGATTTCGTTCAAAATCTCTATTTCGGAGTTTGAAGGCCCAGGGATCCGGAGCGTGGACATCCTCACGCTTTCACGATGTCGACGCGTGTGTCTAACGCGTTGGAAATGCGGAGAGGGACGTGTGGCTGAGGAATTCCGCAGCAAAATCGTGAGCGCTACCAAGGTAGCTTCGCGAGCAGGCTGGGTTATCTGTCCCGGAGACGCTGTATCTGGGAGGAAGGCTGGAGTCACGTCGACTCTGAGACGCGGACCCTCATTCCAAGGTCATTAGCAGCGTGACAGAGCGAGGTTTTCACGTAGCGAGACAAAGTACCCGCAAAGGGCAGATAAGCTGTGTAAGCCATCTCCGTTCCAAAGGACACAGGACTTAATGACTAATTCCAGTGGGTTTTTTCCCCCTCCCCTCTTTCCGCAACCCGAAAACCCCCAAGGGGCCGCGGTCTAGTCAAGAGGCCGCAGCTTTACAAACCCACCAGTTGTCCCGCCTGCAGTTGCGAAACAAAGATTTACGTGATCCATTTCGCCATTTTAAACGCTCTGCTGCCCTGAGCCGGCCTGTCATAACCACCTCCGTCCCACGTTCGCCAGATCCCAGCACTTTTAATGCGCTTTTTCACACTTCTTAACTTCTGCGACAGGAAAAAAAAAAGCGATTCATCTTATTTACCAATTTACCGACGAGAACATCAATCCCAATAACAACGTCCGCAGAGGCATGTATTATATTGAAACCGCGCTTGAATTTAAGGTATTGATTCTCCTCCTCTGGCTCTGTCCGTGTGTGAGCAGCACTGGCTTTTCTTCTCCATGGCCGCTGCTCCGTACAGAACAACCGTGGGCTTCTAAGAGTTCGCGGTTAGCGTGCGACCCACCCCCACAAATTCAATTTCGTCATGTGAACGCCACACCCACCTTGTGTCCACCTCCTCTCCCACACTAGAGACACACTGAAAGTCAGAGACCTCCAGAATGTTTTCCACATAAACCATTTGGCTCACAAGCTACTGGCTCCACAGAACCGTCTGGAGATAGTTGGCGGGAATGTGTGTACACCAGCTGGGAAAGCAGGCGGGTTCTGACCGTCAGACCCCAATCGGCAAACCGTACGTAGGGTTACGGACTCTGAAGTGTTGTGATGACGACAAAGTCATGCCGAAGTCCGGAAAATAACGTTCTAAATTTTTCTACTGAAGGATGCTATCTCCGTGGGTGGGGGTAGCAGGTCCGCGGGTGGGGGTCATCGTGGCCGACCGCCAGCACTCACTGCTCTCCATTGTGCTGATTTCCACAGCGGGTCTTTTTTTAACCCATTCTGTTTGCCGAGCTGCTCATTCAGGGCAGCTGGCAGAACTCGCTGGGTGTCCATTCATCCAGATGGATGTCGGGGTGAAGCAGTCGAGGTGAAATATCTCGCCCAAGGGCACGACCTTTGGACACCATGCTGGGAGCAGAACCAAATGTCTGACTGTAGGTTTGCCTTGTTACCCGCTGCCCTGTCCTGTTGACAGCAGGGGGTCCCGCCTCAAACAGTGGCCTTCGGCGAGGTTGCCGCCGGGAGACGGGCTGCGGTGGAGCAGATTGTAAACTTGTCCACCCACCTACGCCCACCCCTCCCCCATTGTCACCCAAGATCCCCTGCTGGAGGTGTGACTCCAATCAGCAGCCGCACCCCGAACAAGAGAAGAAAAAATAGACTCGGGCTCCTATTACCACAAAACCCCACCTGGCTGTATCCGGCACCAGGTGCTTTCGGTAGAAACCATTAGCTGAGAAACTAAATCACATCTCCCAGCCTCTGCAGCACCCCCCCCCCCCTTTGCTCATCTGCTTTCTGCACAGTTGAAGCCCCTCGTGGTTTTGCTGCAAGGGTTGGCAGCGCAAGACGTGTCAGGATGGCCTGGCAGTTTGGGGTTGTGCGATGATGCCGGAATGTGATCCGGACATGGAGAGAGACACCAGCTGTCAGATGGCACCAGAAGATCAAGGTGGTCACGGTGAGGGCTGCGCCAGCAAGCAACCCTTCCAGCGATCACTGCCAGGGCTCCAGGGGTGGGCTCAGGGGGGGGGGGGGGGGGGGGGGGGGGGGGGGGGGGGGGGGGGGGGGGGGGGGCTGGAGGTCTACATTAGTGTCCAGGTGACCTCAGGTGGGAGGGGATACCCAACATACGGAACCGCGGAGAACATCGGTGCAGAGCCGCTGCGCGGGAAATAATGAATCGTCACTGTATGCAATAGTGAGGAATAGCAGCCCTTTGAGTCCAGTTCCTCCATAAAAGAGCCCACCATCAGCGCCCTGCTGCGCCAATCTGCCATAAACACGGTGGTCTTCAAACACCTACTGAAGAGGTAGGTCTTCGGAAGCGGGTCTCTCCAACGGCCGTCTTCCCGACGCCCACCCTGAACGCACCCGAGGTGGGGGAGTCTGCGCCGCCATCTGTGGGCACGTGGGACCGCGGCGGCGGCGACATCGTCCGAGCGGCGCCAATGTTTACACGAAGCTTTTGAAGGCCTGCGAGGCACCGAGGGAAACATTAGCTCACGTCTAACGTGAATCTGACTGCAAATTGGGAGCGTTTACATAATTACTCGGCGAGGCTCGCGCTTAAATACATGTACATAATTATTCGGCGTGGCCTTTATTTAAATCCGCGCGCATGATTAATCGCCGGAGACGGGACACGCGACACGACCAGCAGCCTCCTTTTGAATTAGGATTCAGGTTTTCGTCCACGTGGGATAGAGACGTCTCCCCATGGGACCCATCCCGGTTCCCCGGGCCCGCTGCTTCTGTGACCCGCCGCCGGACGGGGCCTGTGTCGCGTGTCTGGAGTGGGGTGGTGGGGGGGTCACGGTTTGATCAGAGGAGAGCGTGGCACCTCCATCTGTTTGCCTGTGCCGTGTGGGGAGAGCGAGCGAGAGGCCGGCGGAGAGGAGGGATGAAAGGGGCGGCCGGGGAGGGCAGCCAGGAGAAGATGAATTGCAAAGCGGTGGGATATATAAACACTCGCCAGGATCTGAGATTGTCAGGCGCACCCCTGGACCCCCCACCCGGTCCACAACATCCCCTTCCGACCAGGAGGCACCGTGGCACTACAGGACCCCGTCTGGGCGCCAGGTGTTCTCAAGTCACTGAGAATTTTACGAGTGCCAGACGGATCCCCAGCCAGCCGCCCGCTTCCCTCTCCACATCCCGCTCCTGAAGGCCGGGGGCGCCGAGGCTCTGCTGCGGTCTGAAGGACCTGGACGTAGATCCCGCCCCTCCTGCGGTACCCGTGATCGGCGCACTTTGCCTCAATCGGAACGGCGAAAAATGATCCGGCTGTGAAGGTGGCGTCTGGGCTGTGGGTTCCGGTGGGGTTTGACCCCACTCTGTTGGCGTGAGGGTCTCCTCCAGCAGATGTGCCCAGGAGGTCTGGTGGCTCTAAACTCCCCGCAATGTGTGTGTGTGACGATTTCACAGAGTTTGGTATTGAACTCAGCCAGCAGATGGCGCCGTGGTTAGAGCTGCAGCTTTTGTACCCAAAGGACCCGAGCTTCGTCCCCCCCCGATGGCACGTGTGAATTGTCCCACTAAAAAAAAAAAGGCAAAGCTGCCCAGGTGTGTAAATGGGTAAATGATTGTAAGCTGCTTATGGAAGTGAATAAATGTAAATAAAGTAACAATCAAAGTAACTTCTTAAGGAACATGGGGCTGAAAGAAGGAGCTCGTACTTTTCTCCCATCTTGACTAACATTATTGAGAAAAGCAGAAGAGATAGACCCCCGCCCCCCACCGATGGAGTGTTGCAAATGTGGCGGCAGCTCCAGAAACAGTCGACTGCACGGAACACGGGTGCCACGTGACCCCAACGCTGGGGGGCAGGGGGCTGCTCTCCGAGGACAAGTGCGATCGGAGTTCTCCAGAAGAGGGGTGACGTTCGGCTCAGGATTCCCACGCGGCTCCGCTTTTAAATAATTCTTCTGTGGCTCCTCTGGGATTATGAGCCGGCGAAGATGTGCAGCCGTGGTGTTTAAATGGACTCGAGGAGGACGGGAGTCGGTTTTAATGCGCCGCTCAGGCGGCCCAAAGCTTCTTTCTGTGGTTTATGATGTTTTTCTTTGCACCATTTGTTTTGTTTCCAATAAAAACACTCTGCAAGTCCACCCACGCCGCCTCACGTCCGCTGCCTCCCCGAACCCTGCTTTTATCTACTCTGGTTGCCAAACTCTTTACCTCTTTGTCCATTTTTAACACTCGATGGGTTTTGCCGGGGGGGGCTGCCGGTGGAGCGGTGGTTGCGGCCCCTGCCCTCCCATCAGAGCACCCTGGACCATGGTAAGGTTTGCGGTAAACCCGAGTGCCATCGAGTCCAAGTTCCGCAGCCGCCCCTCGGGGTGGAAGGGGTGCAGATCGTCGTACGTGTGTTTTGACGCGGTAAAAACCTGAAATTATCGTGCGTCTCGGACGAAGGTGGGAGCTGAGCATCTGTCAGTAACAGTTTTTTTGGGAAAAGGTATTAATTTTAGATTTTAAAAAAAGGAAGCGGCCCTGTTAACTACCTCCATACTCAGAAGTAGCCGACAGCGAGTTTGCCAACGGTGAGTAACTGCTATAATAGCGCATGAGGTCAAAGGTCGCACCCCGACGCTCCCACACATTAGGTGGTGCTTTTGAAAGCAGAGCAGGTTTCGAGTCGAGATCTTACTTCCTTCTTACCGCTTTTGTTTGCAGTTTTGAAAGGAAGGCCCTTCGTGGGACGAGAACCCTGTGATCGAGGGGGCAGCTCCTTAGCGACCGCCGGCTGTCACCTCGTAGCCAAACGGAAACGTGACCCTGCGTTTGAAATCCAAAGGCTGCCGGTTTGGTTCTTGCCGGAAGGGGGGAGGTTCTCAGTCGACTGGCTTGCGATGCACCCGAAGCGACGTAACCATCTCTCGAGAGCGTGTCTGGGTGTAGAACCGCCACCCCGCTGATCCAGGCTGCGGGTTGCTGGATGTGACCTGCTGGAGTGTTTTAAATGCGAGGAGCCGCCGATGAGGAATCTCAATCCCAGGGATTTGTGGGGGATCGCGAGAACAAAACGAAGCTCTTTCATTTCCACGCGGAGGTCTCCAGACGACACGGGTTCGGCGGAGGCTCCCGACCCCGCCGGCGGGGCTGGGTGCTCGATTTTACCTCGGATTCATAGCGGGGCCTTGTTTTCCCCATCACTTCTCGGCAGCCTCCCTGGGAGCAGCAGTCTTTTAGCGCCGACCGCCTGTCACGCAAGCGCGGCTCCGCAGATTGTTGTTTTACGTCTCGCTTTTGATGAACAAGTTGGGTGTCGCGCAAAGTTTCTCTTCAGCGCGTGGCTGTGGTCGCGGCCCTTTTCCCTCCGTTACCGCATTTTACACGTCGTGTCAACAAACCCGCCCCACCGGCAGACAGGCATCTCCCTCTGGTTCCATAGTGGTTGGATCTGCTCCCTTGCGCTCAAAAGACTTGGGTTTGAACCCCACCCCTCAGTAAAGTACTTACACCAGTAGAGTAAAAGTTACCAGGCTGAATGAAGTAAATCGGTGAAGGTGCAGTAAGAAGTAAGAAACTCTTCTGAAGGCTGAGAGACCTACAGGAGTGTTTGAAACGGAGACCATTTAAGTTCTAGGATAAAAATGGAAGTGAAGTAGCAATGTGTGGACCCCCCCCCCCCCACCACCATTTTTTACCATAGTAAATAAGAGTGGTACCTTGTGGAGAGAAGGGCTTTACCTGGCGGCCCAGCAGTGTGTGTGTGTGTGTGTGTGTGTGTGTGTGTGTGTGTGTGTGTTACAGGTGACTTTGGGAGTCGCAAATTATCCCAGTCTGTCTGCACCCGGGTTGCATCTCCCTCAAGACCCGAGACGCCCCCCACCCCACCACACCCCACCCGCGTGTGCACGTCAACCGCCTCGCTCATCACGTGTCTGCAGATGAGTCGCTCCTCTTTCCCCAGGCCACGAAGATCCAGCGACACCACGGTAAACTTTACCTGAGTCCCGGTTAATGAGGACAAGTGTTATTCTGCCAAGTCTTCACCCCCAGGGTTCGCCGAGCATGATGGGTCTGAGATGATGACACCTATATTTCTCATTCTGATAATTAAAGGTGTCGCTGCACAAACCCTACCTGTTCTCTGAGACACGTGGGGCCCAATTTCATCTCCACTCCCACCTCTGCTCTTAACTTAATTCCCGGAACGAATTGCACAAGAGGATTAACGTGGGAAATACAGACTCCAGCCTATAAATAATCACTTAAGCCACATTAACGCAACACTTTCCTCTAATTATTTTCTTCTCCTAGTTAAAAAGTTGAAATCGCAAAAAAAAAAAATGCTTTTAAGATGCCAGCATTTCGCATCCAGCTGATTTCGGTCACCGGTGGACGGAAACTGAAGAACGTCAAAAGCAGGTAGACGCCATCTCGGGGGCAGATTAACCTCAACATTGAGTCTGTGATGTGTCTTCGTGGAGATTTTCCCGTGATTTTGTGCCGTGAACTTGTTTTTGGGTTCTTCACGGGGGATCTGTGGCTTGTGGCCTGTTGGTGTCGAGCTGCTTCCTTCTGCAGACACGTCAAGCGAGGACGTGCTTCACAGGGCTTCTGCTGCACCTTTGGCAGAAAATGCTTCTCTTTGTGTTCCACAGCGGCCTCATATTTTGTGTTTTCAAATGCATTGTGGGATTACTGGGGGGCCCGGGGTCAGGTCAGCTTTCTCCTCCATCTGTTCTAGCAGAAGAATGCCTACATCTTCTAGCAGAATAGATGGAAGAGCTCTGAAATGGCTGCAGCTGGGTTTCATATGCGTGTCAGTTCCAGTGAGGGATTTTGGCCCTTCAGTAGATAGAGGTCAATGTCAACTGTGGAGGTGTAATGAAGTCAGGACTGTGTTGTTGTGGTATCATGAGATGTGTTGTGGTGGTGGTGTTGAGAGGTCTGCTGTGGTGGAGGTGTCCAAAGGTCTGTTGTGATTGTGCTGTTCAGAGGTCTGCCGTGGTGGTGGTGTTCACAGATGTCCTGTGATGGTGATGTTCAGAGATCTGCTGTGATTGTGATGTTTAGAGATCTGCCGTGGTGGTGTTTAGAGATCTGCTGTGGTGGAGGTGTTCAGAGATGTGCTGCGGTGGAGGTGTTCTGCTGTGATTGTGACGTTCAGAGATCTGCCGTGGTGGTGTCGCTCACAATTCTGCCGCGATGTCATTCAGATCCCTTCCTAAGGTCGTGCGCAGTCGGCCCTGCCATCTGGGCGCCTCCGCGTCTCCTCCTTCTCCAGACGCCTTCGGCAGCGACGCAAGGGCCCGGGAGCCGGCGGGAACCGGTTGCTACGGTAACGGGGTTCGGAGGTGAGAGCAAAGACACCGAGGCCCCCGGGCTATTTTAATTGCAAATTCCCCCGTCACTCACGTATGACCGGAAAAGCGCTTTTATTCTCTTCGCTTTCGTAAACAGTGACAAAGCGTGGCGTTGTCCCGCTGAATGGGGCGCCGCGGTGGGAGGAGCCCCTGCGTTGGGATGGGATGTAGAAGGATTCAGGCGCCGGCGCCCACCGGAGGTGACCGGGTTATATACACGGGCAGGTTGTTGGGCAATGAGGGAAGATGCGATTTTTGCCTTCCGATCGACATTTCCGCGGCGAAACCACGACCCACTCGAGCCCCGACGCACCGCAGACCCTCAATCTCCCCTCACGCCTGCTGTCAAGTTCACAACCCGGAACGCGGCCGGAATGAGAGGAGCTTCTTACGCAGGAGCTGTGGGAAAGCCGTGAGTCGGAGCTCTGCCGTCGTTCCCTCGAGGCGTCTAAACAGACGTCGCCTCAGAATCAGCAAAAGCGCTAAGCGGTCGGTCGGCCGTTACTCCACCCCCCGCGGAGCTGCCGGCAGAAATTTGTGCTTTCAGCAGGTGAACGAGAGTGAGGCCCCGCTTGGGACCATTAAACTGCCATTTGAAGAGCGGTTATAGTTTTTGCAGAGAAAAGGGGTGGGGCGGGGTGGGGTGAGGTGGGGTCGAATCCTAAAGCTTCACCTGCCATTACAGGTACACGTCCTGCATGATGTTTCCAGCCGCTCACATCGCTCGCGGGTACAGCAGCACTATGAGGCCATTTATCGGGATCCTGGGGTGACAGCAGTGCCTTCGCTGTTAAGCAGGTCCCCCTAATTGGTGGCCGGCCGTGTCGGCCTGAGCCCATCACCACCTGTCCCTCCAGAATCCGTCCGCAGCCTTTTCACACCTCAGTCCTGAGGCTGCAGATGGTCAACAGCCGGAGAGACAGAACAGCAGCGGCAACAAGCACAAGTTCCACTCTCTCCCCCCACTCTCTCCCCCCACTCTCTCCCCACTCTCTCTCCCCACTCTCCCCCCACTCTCTCCCCCCTCTCCCCACCACTTTCTCCCCACTCTCTCCCTCCACTCTCTCCCCACTGTCTCTCCCCACTCTCCCCCCCCCCNCCCCCCTCCCCCCCCCTCTCCCCCCACTCTCTCCCCCCACTCTCTCTCCACTCTCTCTCTCCCCATTCTCTACCCCCACTCTCTCCCCACTGTCTCCCCCCAGTCCCCACTACTCTCCCCACTGTCTCCCCCCAGTCCCCACCACTCTCTCCCCACTCTCTCCCCCCACTCCCCCTACTCTCTCCCCCCACTCTCCCCACTCTCAGCCCACTCTATCTCTCTCTCCCTCTGTTCCATCACTGGCATTTACATCTGCATCGATTGTCAGGGTCTAACTCAGCACTGGGTCTGTTCTGTGCGCAGTGGGAGAGCGGGGGTGGGGGGGGGGGGTCTGTTCCGTCCCCCTGCTGTCCACAAAGAGCAGAAGCTGGGCTTTTAAAAGCTCTCCAAAGGTCACTGACCAGCAACAGATAATGGCCTTTCACATTTACAGGAAAACACCGAGCAGAACTAAATTACAACAACGGCCCTTCAGCTCTTAAACGCCGCAAATGTGTCTAAATTATCTCACCATTAGGCAGGTAGAAATGGTGACATCGGCGGTACTTTCTACGAGTGAGTGTCTGTGTGTGTGTGTGTGTGTGTGTGTGTGAGGACAGGCATGCAGACTAATCCCTGTGTTTCTCAAAACAGCACCAAAAACAACAGTTTGCCTGCTTGGCACCATGGCAAAACAAGGTATTTCTGGTAATTTCTCAGGTTTAGACCATATCCTGTGAGGACGTCCCCTCGGTCGCGGCAGGAAATGTGCGGCCAAAGGTGACGCCGTTCTCTAATTTCGTGTTTTTGTCCCCTGTTATTCGCCCGATGCTGGCAGACAGCTGACCTTTCCAGCCGGGACTCGGGGACCACGGCGCCGCGGGGACCTCCTGCGGGTTTCTTATCGCGGCCTTTTCCTCCCCTCCATCTTTCTTTCCTTTTCACGTTCTGCAAAGAGAATCATCGCTGGGGAACCGTGGCAGAAATCATCGCAAATCAATGTACATCTGACAGTGGGACACTGGTATTGTATTATTATTATTATTATTATTATTATTATTATTATTATTTGTTGATTTTGTGATCCTGTGTTTGTACATCAGGTTGCTGACAGTAATTCCCCCTTTATACAGCCGGGTCATTTTTCCTGCATCAGTCCACTAAGGTATCTTTATAGATGCTGTAGCAGGAGGATGGATTCAAAGTCAGGAAGAATGAATGAATGAATGAATGAATGAATGAATGAATGAATGAGCTGCTGAACACGTATTTGCTAATATTCCATCCTTGCTGTAAAGGCAGGAATGACAATGATGGCGGACATTTTGACTGGCTGTGAGGAGAAGGTAAATATAAACCCGAGTGGATCCTTCCTACTGACGTCAGCGAGCGCTGAGCCCCGGGAACCTGAGCTGTGACAGGTGCTGGAGGTGTTCCTACTCCTGGCAGGTTCAGGTGTGGTGGATCCTGCACCAAATCGCGGTATCGATTGGACATGACTGACAGGTGCTGGCTGGGGACCGGATATGGACTTTGTCCTCACGTTGGCCGTGCGTGGGTTTCAAACAGCTGCGGGTCAACATACCTGACAGCCAACGGCGCAGGTGGGAAACCGGCGGAGGAACTGGCACCGACGCGAGCCAGCTGGTGGTCGGCTGGGGGTGGAGAAGGGATTTCAGAGGCTGCGTCTGCACCTGCGTCTCTCGTCCCCGAACCTGGAATGACGGTGGCGTCAGCGGAACAGGGAGTCGGCCCGCGGTGTCGCTTCTTTACCGAAAACCCAGACTTCCCTCCACTCGGTCCCGTCGTCCCAAGACCTTCGTATTCAGGCCTCAATTCAGGCACGGGGTGCCGGTGTTACCCCCTGCCGCCACAAGCCCAGCTACAGACGCCGGGGGAAACCAGGCGCTGAGTCAGTCAGCGATGGAAATAAACTCGGGAGATGCAGCGGCTCGCTAATCGGGACCCCCCAGCTACCCCCCCAGCGTTTATTTACGAATCGGTCACGACGACACCGGGCCGGTTTCCCTTTCCAAGCCTTGGCACCAATTTGAGCGGCAGGATATAAACGGCACAAACACAGCATTCGTGGCATCTGAATTATTTCCGTTTCAATGAGCAAAAGAGAAGTTCAAAAATCGCCAGGTTTTGCCTGGTTGCTCGACTCGCCTTGCAGGTCTTTATAACGGACGCCTTCCATTCATTTCCTAACGTGTCTGCTCACTTGTTCCCGATGGCAGTTTCAAAGGGTTAAATCCGTCCTGCTTCGATGTTTGATTAAGCGAATCCGAATGGTTTGGAGAAAAAAAAAAAACATCAGTAGAGCCAAAGAGCAGCTGCTGTGCAGGGTCTTCGGGAGATGTTTTCCAGGCAGGACCTGGGGCTCTCAGACGTGTACAAACACACGCGCCGTCAGCCTTGATATGACGCTGATAGAGCTAACTGAGATGGATGAGGGCTGGGAACGCGTGTTTAGCCCGTGATATACGGGGAAGTACATCTCATTTTTTAGTGAGATCCGCTGACCTCCTTGCGCCTGTAATAGCTTGGCGCGTTTCCCTTTCGGTCACTGTACATTTCGCTATGACTTGGGGGGGGGGTGGTTGTCATAATATGGTACTTCAAGCTGTCACTCCAGCAAGAAACACCGAGAGAAGGGCTTGACTTTCAGGTGAAAGGAAAACAGAAGTTCTCCCGCCTTGTTTCTGCTCCACAGGATGGGCTGATAAATGCCTACCTGCTTTGTCCTCCGATTTTCATGGTTCACTGTCCCGCGGTATTTCAGCTGTGGTTTTTGAAGAGGCGTTCTGGCGGGGATCCACGGCGTCCCCTTCTTGCTGAATGAGACAAGTGAGGAAATCGGTGTTGACCCGCACGACCGCATTTCGCACTCGAGACGCAGGTTTGAACGATACCTCGTGCTGCAGAACCTTTAAGCAAAGTTCTCACCCTGAACCGCTCTGGCAAAAAAAAAAAAAAAAAAAAATTATCCTGTAACTGTAAACAGTGGCTCAGCAGTATTGATGCTCAGGAGAAAAGCATCGAATAAATTAAATGTATAAATTACATGAATGACTCAGTCTATTGTCTTCGTTCATCCAGGTACGGCTGACAAAATTTGTATTTTTCTCGTCTCCAGGGTCTGGTTCGCGTCTGTCCTCACAGAAGCTCATGAACACAGCGGAAGCTGACGGAAGGGTAGCCACCGGCAGCTGGTACACACACAGTTTGACCCAATGGTACTGCAAGCGCGACGTGACCCCAACGGTCACCATCGCTAACGTCCAGTCTTGAGTCTTGAGCCGCTAGCACTAGCCCCGCTTTCCTGCATCGCGGTGGGTCTCTGTGGGATACGGCGGACAGTTTCTTTATCGCCTGCTGACTCCAAATACCTATTTGCCAAACAGCCAGTTGTGCTTGGATTTGCTCCGCAGTGTATAGACGGCCCGAGAAACGCAAAGGGCATCAAGTCAGGCTATTATCCTTCTGCGGTTTCTGCTCACGAGCAGATTTGCGTGTGTCCAGGGGTTGACAAAGTAACAAAAAATACTCCGAGTTTGAGCTAAATCACCACGACAAAGGCGGCTACTCAAGCAACTCATATTACATTGAATTCCAGTCAGTAAGTGCCAGATATCATTTATTCCTTTAATTTCTCCAAAGCAGTGATTTACCCGCTTTTACAGCAGGGTCATTTTTACAGGTTCTGTTTAGGGTGAGTACCTTGCTCTAGGGTGATGGAAGGGCAACAGCAGGAGGTGGGATTTACACATGGGGCCTTCGAACGCAGCTGGCAGGTTGGGAGAAATTTGTGACCAACAAAAAAGGATGTAGAACTTTCCTGGAGATCTCGCCGCTCGAGAACGGAATTTCTCCCGACGGTAGGGAGGAAGACACTCCTCGTCGGCCACTTGATATTCGCGTAGTTTGGTGTTTACGCTTTTCTCTGTGTTTGTTGATGGGCTTTCTTTTGGCCTCACCTTCTCCTCCAGCCCCCCGCTCCCCATCTCCACGGCTCCTTTCGGCTCGGGAAAGCGGAAAAGAAAGCTCCATTAGCGAGATAAGAGACTACTTAACACTTTATACGGCCTGGGTAGGGGGGTGCACACAGCAGACAGGCACATTAGGTATAAAATAGAACAAACAAATGTGACTTTATTGCCAATTATGCCGGGACATGCTCCGAATGCCAGTCTGGTCAAGCCGTGCTACTTAGGCTCACATTAGCATTCCTTCATGCCAGGCGCTCAGGGTTTGGCGAAACACGCTAACAATAAGAGGAATTCCTTATTTTCTAACATGAATTTGTAGTCCATGGGCCGACTCTCAATTATGTGCCAGAAGTGTAGAACGAATCTCTGGGGAGACTTGATACGACTTGCAGAAGCTCTTATTCACGCTGTTTAATGGTCCATAATCAGTGGCTGACAATAAAGTGTTTGCACTAAAGTCTTCTTTTCTCTTTTTGGTCGCATAAGTTCCCGATAACCTGGAGCATCACGGGGACGAGATTAATGGGGTGATGAGGCAAAGCTCATCTGGTCGTGCCCAAATCAACAGCGCGGGCTTTTTTTTTAATGCTGGGATTCGGGAGGGAAGGGACAGGCTGGGGAACAGGTTCGGCCTGAGGATTGTTTTTTTTTTTTTTTTTAAAGCTCAGTTTTATTGATGCCTCAGCAGCTGCAGGATCAGCACTCCTGTCAGTGCTAAAGCCACCTCTGGCGCGGGACCCGGCGCTCCGTAATCCTCCGACAGGCGCCTGGCACCGCTGCCCAGGCGACCTTGGGCTCCTGGCAGCAACACGCGGAGCCGTCACGGCCGCCTTGTTTATTTATCAGCTCGTCTCTGTTGTCTATCGATCACGCCTGCTGCTTCGGTTACAGAGCACGCCAGAGGAAGGTTGTTCGGCCAGGTGTCCCGTGCGCTGCCCCACCTTCCTCTGAAACAAAGAGCGCTTCAGCTTCAGAAAAACCATCTAGCACTTTCTTCACCTGCTACATTAGTAGAGGGTTTACTCTAGGCAAAAAAAACCCGCACTTAACACTAACGTCTATTAAAAAACCTGAAATAACATGTAAACTTTTAAACTTTTGAAAGGAAATCTACACAGTCCGACAAAAGCTGCTTTTAATGAAAGTGTCCGGTGTCCTGGCCTTCGACACGTTGCTAAACGCTGCTTTGCTGTAGCGAACCTCCGGCCAAAGGGCTTACGTGCGAATTACGTGCGTTTTTTTTTTTTGCCCGCTTAACGTCTCGAACACTTTTGCAGATCTTCCCCGCTATCGTACGCTGTCATTGTAAAGACCGGGATGAAAAGGAGGTCTTTCGAGGTTGAGTGAAAGATAAAAAGACACCGGAATGTGATGCTAACCTCCAAAACAGTGTTAGGTTGTTTATGCAGATAAGGTGCACGTTCAAAGGGAGCGGGGGGCTTTAATGTTTCTCTAATGACCTATTTGCATGCTAGTTAGACCCCGATAACTTCTTAATTTGCTCCTTATATGGTCAATCACTGCCAGTTAGGGGTGATAATGACACAGATATAAATATATGAAAATTGCCGATTTTATAGCCTGTTTTTAAAATGTCACCTACAAAATCCAGAAAGCTGTCATTGAAACAGCGGCACTTTGCTGGGGGGGTTTGGGGGACCAGTTAGCATAGCAGTTATGGTTATAAATTTGACTTTTCAAGCTTCATCCCTGCTACTGCTGCAAGACCCGTGAGAATGGTACTTTCTTTCATCTACTGCAGTAAAATACCCAGCTGGGTGAAATATTGTAGGTTGCTTTGGACGAAAGTGTCAGCTGAGCACGGAGACAGTAGCAATTCGACATTTGCGAGACTGCGATGGCACGCTTGGACGGGCGCTCGCTGTGCTCTCTGTCTTTACTTGGAGTCCACTGGAGGGGACACTATTGAACAAAAGAAGGAGAGGGGAGGAGAAGGGAGGAGATGATGGGTTCACAGAAAGCAGCTCAGGGCGAAGCGTGAAGTTCAAATTCTTACCTTGTTCTGTCGACCGTGTCTGTCCGGCGTATATTTTTTGACGCGGTTGGTAATTTAACTGTGTTTGTCGGCACCGTGTGAGACAGACAATCCACAACTTGTACAGCAGTTCATTCAGCCGCTAACAGTCTATCTAAGGCGCTAGCTAAACAACTGCACGATTTTTTATTGTGTTTTCGATGTTATTGCTGTACACAAATGTACACAGATCTCTCTACTGCAAAATTTTGAAATTGAATTTTGATCTGCACTTAACACAGCGGACAATTGACGGCCGACTGAATGGGACTTGAGCAGCAGGACAGGGCGCCTGGAAGATATTAGCCACATCAGATAGTTAGCACAGCATCAGAGTCCATTGTTAGCTGCAAGTGGCATCATAAAAGGGTAGAATTGCATAGGTGGCAACGCTGGGCTGGGATAAGAGGTGATGTTGGTTGGCTTTTGGGGGGAAATGGAGAGGTTGGCAAGATAACAGGGCATGACTGTCCGTGCATTGTGCTCGATTCATAGCTGGGTGTGGAAAAGGGTTTCGTCCAGTCCTTCCCACCAGAAAACAGCATCGCACAGATGCTGTTTTCCCATATTTTGATCATAATATTCCCATATTTCCATTTTGAACGTCCGCTCTGCACAGCAGAATAACTTCTTCCTGGGGGCTGGAGATGGAATTACGCTCCATAATTTTCTTGCCTGTTTGCTCCATTTCATTCCACCAGAATGAACGGACTAATGTTCCAAGCGCCGTCGTTCTTGAACTCTTCAAAGCACGTTTTCTTTTCCGCCATGTCAACATCTTCTACTCGGGCTCATCCTACGCAACCGTTGTCCCATCTGGAGCAGAAAGCGCCTGTCCGCCACGGCCAAAACTCAGTCGAGCCGTCTTTGTGAATAATTTGCATCAGGCAAACCATTCTGGTGCATTTTCTCGTGGAAAATACACTCATTCGATACGAGGACCTTGTATTACCTGAATGGGGGGACTGGGAAATATATGGGTGGAGAGGTAATTTAAAAACACTCCACAGATGTGAGTTATTTCATAATGCGTCCTTCTGAAATGATGTGAAGAAGCACGTGGCTAATGGTGGATTTTTGCTTCCTGAGCAAGAGAGGAGATGTAAATCACCTAACAGGGATGCTAAGCCCAAGAACAAACACTTAACCTGCCTTGGCCAACCGAACCGGGCTGGTCATCTCCACCGCCTGTTCGCTTCGGAAATGGAGCTCATAAACCAACCCAGAAGGCCCATTCGCTGCATCATAATCAATGCTCAGTCCAAACGTTGTTCTCTCAAGCAGATATAATGGGGAGATGAGCGAGTTTATGTACTGTGCTTTCATTAGACTGGTGGGTCCATTCATTCCACAATTACCATAGAGCCAAAACACAATTTAAAGCCTAGCAGCGCTCCTCTTCTCACTATGGTTGTCAGGCTATAAAAATATATTTTACCTAAAGTTTCAGCAGGATGCTGCAATTTTCCCATCGCTTCTTCGGGCACAGAAAGAAGGACGGTGTCGGTTGTTCTGACACACGACATCCAGCAGAATTATTCAAGGTTTCTTTTTTATTCATTAACAACAGAACAGAACTGGGTCACAACAGCACGGAGGCGGGGTGTGTATACAGAGAACGTGGCCGCACGTACGGGTGCGTAACGAAATCCAAGGGGAGACGCTTCCGATTTTTAGCTCAGGTTGTTTTGTGGAAGTAAGAAATTCCAATAACTAGGCGAGAAATTCCAGGGTTCTTTTGGGATATCGAGGTCGAACGGCAGCTTTCCCACCAGAACGCGGACGTTTCAGTCAACCGCACGTCCTCAGGCCGAATACTCACGCGGCGTAATCTCATATAAAACAGTTACAAGTGTCACGAAAAGCTAAGATTGAAATAAGTTCCGCTGAGAACGTCCGCGTTCGGAAAGCGCTACGCGCGCCGAAGCCGGGAAGGTGATCAGACGCCAGCCAACAAGTACATAAAATGAAAAATAAACAATTCCATCCACAAGCTGTGCCTGCAGAACACAGAGGATTGAAATGTATCCCAGAATTCCCCAGCAGCACAACACCGATGCATTTTCCTGCGCTGCAAATAAAATGAGAACTCGTGCCGAGTCAGCGTTTTCCAGAGGAGAGGAGCGGAGTGCAGCCGCAGCAGGCCTGCTCAATCTTCCTCCGGCACATCGCTCCCCTGTGGAGAATATTACACATAAGCCTGACAATAAGCATATAAATAAAATAAACGTGCTTCCAGTTTCCTTGCCCCCCCTGACTTTTCTTGACTGTCGGCAACTGCGACTCGGATTACACGGCCATGTAGTTGTGCAACTCTCAGCCACACGCATTCCAATCGATTCTTCTCACTGTTTGCATGGGAGACAAATGAGACCCCCGTTTGACAGCCTTCTGACGTCCAGGGGTGTTGAAGAAACCCTTCTGCTGGACCAGCGGTCCACCAAGGGTAGCAGAGTGAGCCTCACATCCCAAAGACCTGGGATCCAGTCACCACCCTGTCTGTAGTACCTTGAGTGAACTTTTTACCATGATAAATAGTAAAAAATACCGGTATAAATGAGTGAATAGTAAGGGTACTAGCATTGGTGTCCTAGCTAAGGGTCAGGCAGCGATCTGAGATGGTGGTGAAGAATTGGCTGGAAAAGATCTTCGAACACGTGGTCTTTGGTCACGTCTCCAAGACATTTGGAGCTCAGCATCAGGAGAGAAGTGCGTCCTGCAGGAACCTGCCTGTGCATCTCCTTCAGGCCTCACCAAAAATACACCCCCTCTCCCCTACCCAGGAGATGCGAAGAAACACACGGCGCTTGTCATTCGCGCGCCGCATCTCCCCGCCGCGCGGCGCTCAGACACAAAGGCCCGGCTTCCTCGTGCCCCCGCAGCTTCGACGCCTGGAGCCGCAAACCAAGCAGAAAAAAGCAGGAGAACCGGAGCCGAGCGCATCGCGTCAACCTTTCGTCTGCACCGCTCCCGTCAATAAACAAACACACGTCTAATTGGTGCGCGAGCGTCTCGCCCTGTTGGCAGGTGAGCCGGAACGAGAAGAAACTAGGAACACCAAGAAGGCGGCGGTGATGAGGTCGTGTGCAAACGTAAAACTCTAACACTTCTAAACAAAAAGATTACCCAACCTGGGTCTTATTCTTAGCTTCCCTCCCGGTATAAAGCAGGGGGGTTTTGGTCAAGTTGACCGGGTGCTGCACTGGAGACCCATCAGATGTGAGATGTTGCTCCTCTGAAGCCTGCAGTGGTACGACATCCTTCTCCAGTTGCGTTCAGTCTAATCCTGTCTAATAAGTTGATTTAATAGAACTTATGGGTTAAGCAGCAAAGTGCCCTTGATAATACGCCAAATTAATATGCTAATGCTGTTTTGTATGAATGCCTGCTCTTCTTTTAACTTCACTCTAATTAGTTGATGTTCTTTAATATAATTAAGTAGCCCACATTCTGTTAGGCCGCGTTGCATAACTTCGGAGGAGAAAGGAGACGACGGCAGCCGAGATTTTCGCGTTGTGCGGATGTGTGTCTGCTCCGCTGCCGGTTACAGCATCCCTTTACTGTTGTGTAACAGTAACTCCGCCCACCTGCGCCCTGTGTGCCCCCAGCGCGCATTTCTGTACTGATGCTTCCCGGTGTCCTTGACAACAGCACTGATACACGCATTAATAAGTATCTGTACAAAAACTCCCTGCGCACCGTTGAGCCAAAAACAATGAGTCAAAGTAATACGACAGCTAGATAGATAGATAGATAGATAGATAGATAGATAGATAGATAGATAGATAGATAGATGATGGATGGACAGACAAATCCACAGACATAAATTGGTGGAGGGATGGATGGATGGACAGACAAATAGATAGATAGATAGATAAACTAGTGGATGGATAGATAGATAGATAGATAGATAGATAGATAGATAGATAGATAGATAGATAGATAGATAGATTAGTGGATGGATGGATGGATGGATGGATAGACAGATAAGTAAGCTGGTAGGTAAGTAGTCAGGTAGGCAGGCATGATCTACTGTAAGACATCCCAGCATTTCTGCTGACCTTCAGGTTAAAGGTGAGGCGCCTTTGCCACTGTATTACTTGCAACTCTCACATGGCTTCTTAGACAAGGCCAGAGATTTTCGGGAAACTGTATCTAAATGGGGGGTAAAGACTGACACGAAAGCCAGAAGACAGAGTGCTATGTGCCATTTGTCTGGAGGGCTCCGTGTTCTCCATGCGGTGTTTCAAAGGGAGTTTGTGCTCCTAGTTGGCCTTAATTTGACCTGCGAATACATCGCTCACCGTTTCCAGGAAATCAGAGGAACACAGCAAAGCACTCAGACAGCAAAACCCTGATATCCACAGAGGTCGCCTGAAGAAGGAGCCTGGGCAGGAGGAGGGTGTGACATGGAGCAGGGGGCTCGAACCGAAGCCTGCAGTTACGGACGACTCAAGGAAGATTAAAAAGGGCTTTTTCCATCCCCAAGAGGCTTGGCAGGAGGCTGAGAGGCGTCAAGCCACAGCTTTAAGGAGCTGTGCCACCTCAGGATGTCAGCCATGCCAAAGAGAAATCCAAAAAGGAAATGACAGAGGTGGCTTTGAGATGATGTGTGGCTTAGTGTAGAGAAAAATCCCCAGAATTACAGGACCGGCACTTCTCGGTGTCCTTCACGAGCAGCACCATACGAGCCTCCCGCTGTGGCTACGCGCAGGACGTGACCTAAGGAGGCCACCGCACTCAGATAGCTTCTGGAAGGTTCCAGGCACCATTTTAGGTTTCAAAGACCGAACGAACTCTCCTGCTGCGTCCCTCCAAACCTGCAGAGACCGACTTCTTTCAAAATACAAAGACGGGCTTTATTTTGAGTTTCAAAAAAAAGAAACCTGAGATGTTCCTCTCTTCTGGTGAGGAGGATCATTATTAAAGGCAGCAGTCGACCTTCAGGGGCGAGGGGCTTTGCT
This sequence comes from Arapaima gigas, assembly GCA_900497675.1. Classification (NCBI taxonomy): domain Eukaryota; kingdom Metazoa; phylum Chordata; class Actinopteri; order Osteoglossiformes; family Osteoglossidae; genus Arapaima; species Arapaima gigas. The sequence goes on along the minus strand of UFQX01000348.1, from coordinate 131,693 downwards.
GGGGTTGAGGACGTCCTTCTGCTCTTCTTGCACATTCCACTACAAAAAAAGAGAGGGAACCAAACGGCGTCGAACTTGCAGCCCCGATTGAGGTCTATAGAAGCGCAAGTCTTCAAAGCCTTTTTCTCTTACCACAGCATTACTTTCGCTTCTCCTCAGACGTGGAACCTGATTGGATCGATCTCCATCAACCCCCCCCCCAAGCCCCTCTCATATATCAATATCAACAGTTTTCCTTTATCCAGTTTAGGTTTCTTATTCATGGGCAGGCAAGGTTAAAGTTGTTAGAATTCAAATCCGTCTCAGAAGTCTTCATAAGTGCCGGGTTTTTTAATCTATATTTCAGACAGCGCTGGGAGACGGAAAAAAAATAGCAGACTGAAGGAAATAACAACCAACTGCAAAGTATGTCATCCGCAATTCGAATCGGTAGCGAGAGAACAGGGAAGGGGAGGAAATTCTCCATTTGCATTTGGCTAATGGTAATGACCTCAATTCTGGAGTCTTGCCGGTGACTTATTCCACACAAGCACACAAATTACCATTTTTGTTCGCTAAAAGGCCAACAGAACTGCACCCTAAAAAACTTTTCTGGCCCATCACTCTTTTGAAAACCACGCTCCTTATTTTTCTCCGCGACAACCTGAAACCCCCTCGGCTGAAATGGCACTCAAAATCCGGCAAAGCTCGAGCTCACAAACGGAAAAGAAAACGCTCTCGCTTTTTTCACGGGGAAATGGCATTTTTCTCTTTTGCAAAAGGGTGACAGTGAAAGGCTCCTGACACAAAATTTACTCCTGTTAAGAAAACTAGATTTTTTTTTTGGCAGGGAATGAGTAAGAGTAGCTGGGAGGTGACCGAGCAAAACAACACAGTCTTTGCAAGAAGGCGACGTTTCCAGGAGAATGGAGGGTCCGACCCGGGAACTTGATCCATTATTTATGGAGTCATAACATGACACCCTAAGAAGGGAGAACGTTGAGGAAGAAAAGGAAGGGCAAATGTTCTTGTCGAGGAGATGCAGACAATGAAATTCTGTCCCTGGGGCTCCAAAGTTTGATCACGAATTTACGTTGTCTCCCTTAACAGGAAAATGCTACCGCAGAGATCCATCGCAAAATCTAATCCCAATTCCGCGCAGTTTCCGCTCAACGGCCCGGAATACTGGGAAGAGAAATGCGTGCTGGGAAAAAAAGGCCCCGTCTGCACTGGGGATATGAAGCTATTTTCTCAAAGTGCTGTATCTCACTGTCAGAATTAAGATGTAACACTTGACTGCTTTTGCATAAACAGCATTAGCGCTAATGACCGCCATGCTAGCTAATGTGGAGGCTGTCAGTGTTGTTTTGCTCGTCTCCATTGGTGATGTAGCGAATATATTACCTTCGCTCCGTTGACTAGGTACAGTATTCTGGACCAGAACAAATGTGACTTGAAGGAAATATGTAAAAAACAGTTGAGGTTGTGATCCTGAGCGCTGTTTGCAGGCGACGGCTCTGGCCCCGTCAACAGATTTGACCCTCAAGGACCTCCTTTGACCGCTCAGCTGAAAGAGCCGCGACCCTTCGACCTCCGTCGTTTTTACATCTTCAAACCATCCTGAAGACTCTACACTCTCCCGACGATCGACTCCTGCAACCTGGACCTTCAGCTTGCGCCTGAAGTTCGACGGGATGAACGTGGCAAGATGTGAAGCGTAAAGGCGATCAAAGTGTCGCTTTATATATTAGCACAATTTACCGACGAGAAGAAAACATGACAAAAGACGAGTAACAGACAAGGATGTCGGCGACGTGTCTCAAAAGGGCGGCAAATGCTCCGCTGGTTCATTTTTCAAACTTCCGGGCAACTTGCGAAAAATTCTGCTTTTGATTAATTCGAGGCAACGGGGATCAAATGTATTGGCAAACCTAAAAAGAGAATTCGAGACACGAGGATCAGTTGGTTCGTCTGCAGACTGGTGGTTGAAGAGTAGGAACCTGACTGTCTAGACAGGAGTGTTGAGGTTTATTTGGAAATCTTAGAGCTCCAGGCTTATGAGAAGAGAGAACAAGGGTATGATGAGCAGGAATACATATGCGAGCGAATGACCTCAGCAGGACCGGGCGAGCGTCTCAACGGTTTAATAGTAGTAGTAAAAATAGACGGAAATGAAAATTTCCCTTTTTCTCTCCGTTTGAATCTACAATCCTGACACTACAAAGACACAGCAGACTAATTTGTGGGATATTATACATTGTTAATGCATTTCTGGGCGCCGGGTGAATCCCGGGTGTCGGAGTATCGTCTCAAAGTCTTCTCGGCATCGCCTAAAGTATTAGAAACGGCTTCACTTGTCCGCAAGCGCTTGGATCGATGGATGGAATAAAGAAAAACATCTTCCGTCGCGGGAACCTCCGCACAGTGGTGTGTATCCTGGGATCTCGCTGCGGTTTCTGTCAAAAAGGGGTTGGGCCAACGCGTAGACGACCATCTGTTCCTCCCGACTGAGACGCCGCCGCACTTAATAAACAACGTGACATGTCTATATATTACGCCTTCGTTCGTGTTTTCCGCGGCGAATCGAAGTGAGGGTCGTCTCTGCCTCCTCTCAAGGTTTTGGTTTGTTATTAATATTATCCTTTGTTTGCCAGATGTCTTTATTTGTGGCAGTTGGCAAAGCTTGAAAATCGACAAGCTCCTCGCGGTGATTCCAGGGTAAAGGCTTTGCTCGGGAGTTTACAGCAAAACTGGAGTTGAACCAAAGACCCTCAGTTTGCACGGTCAAACTCCTCACTGCCAACACTTAATTTTGGAACATGTCGCTCCGGCTTCCTACCTCCCACCCTAACACTACCTGCTCCTCGCTTCCTTTCATCTGTCACATTGTCCTGACCCCCAACCAGCCAGTATCTTCTTCTGGTTTCCTATTTTCCCCCGGAACAATTGGCCATCTTTCAGTGGAATTGTCCCAAGTGGAAAGGCATCATCCACTCCCGGTGGCCCCCTCTCTCAACCTTATCTCCCCTCACTCTTCCCGCACATCCCTCCCATCGGCGTGTGTGCGCTGACCTTGAGCTTCGAGCTCTGCGGCACATCTCGGCAGGGGGTGTGAGACGAAGAAACACGTTGACCGGTTCCCGATGGCCAGTCGGGCACCAGGAGGCTCCCCGATCATCTCTGCCTTGCATGATACCAGCAGACGACTCGGTCCACGGGCTCCCGTGTCATAATTTCTCGAGGGGTCCCTCCCGCTCCCACCTTGTTGACGGTTGGCTTTGTGTTGCATATCTGTCACTCAATAACCCAATTAGGAATATAATGCACCCAATCTGCCTCATTGGCAAGAGTTGAATTGCAGCATGGAAAGCTATTAAAACCCACCTTAGCTCCTCTCCTGAGTCTCGGCCTCTCGGTTATTATCTGGCTGGAAGACGGACGGTGCTGAATGGTACATCTTGTCAAGAACTAATAGCTTTGGGAAATGGCGCTGGGATATTACTGCCCGGCCATCTCCCGCCAAACATGTTTGGCGATGAGACCGTTACCTGATGGGGCATCTGCCCCTGACGTGGCCCAGTCTTCCCGGTGGCAGAAGGTTTCATGGAGATAACCTGTGGTGGGTTCTATTCCCAGTCAAAAGCAGCTTAACAAGGGGAGGATCCAGCAGGTTTAATGGAAATGCATGTTTACCGTTGAACTTCACACCGAACCCAGTGCTGCTCATAAATATCGCTCACTCCCCTCCCACAGTCCTTGAGTTTTCAATCATCTGGCCGATGCACAATGCAGCTGTGGCTGTTTTCATCCGCAGCCTCGTCTGGTTCCGGGCTGAGCGTTTGGAGGAGCGAAATAGCGACACTATTTCACACCGGTTCCGTTGTCCTCCTCGCCTCTGCAGGCCCCCTTCCTTCGAAATGGCGACCCTGAATTAATGACGTTGTTAACGCGTCCCATTTGGCAAAGACACGCCGTTGCCGTTTGTCATCCGGCGGAAGCCCGGCTCCCCGACTCGGTCTTTTCTTCCCTCTTTTTTTTTGCTTTCTCTGCAGCTATCGGCTTGTTTTCGCTCCTTGGCCAACGGGGCTGGCCGCAGTCTCAACAACAGCCCTTTTCAGGAGCCCAGAAGCCCAGCCTGAACTTCCCAGCACAAATTCCTTATGACTTTGCACACCCCACATCGTTTCTAGAATGTTCCGGCGGTCCAAATGCTTGCGTTTCCGCATCGCCGCAGGCCTGGCGTTCCTTGCCGTGTTGTTTTTCTGTCCTCAGATAGGCGTCTTCCTCCCTACCGACCAACAGCTTTAGCCTTTCCCGTTGCTAACCCCTAACGCTAACAGACCTCTCGAATCATCGTTCACCCCCCCCCCCCCACTGTCCTGGTCGCCATGGCCTCTGCATCCCCACCCTGCCACCCCCTGCTGTGCTTACATCACAGGCCCTTGATGAATAATTAATTTGCATATTTCACTTGCACTTAGTTACCTGTTGGCAAAGCCGCGGAGGAGCGGAGCAGCGCAGCCGCTTGATGGGGAGCGATCAATAATGCATGCTTTAGATGTCGACCATATTTCATCTCCAAAGGCTTCACGTAAGCGTGCTTTCTAAAACACGGGATCGGATGTATCCGAGTAACATCGCTTCCGCACGGTCATCAGCTACGTTGGGGGGCGAAAAAATTGATTGTTCCCGCTTTTTTTTTGTTTTTTTTGTTTTTTTTTAAAGCGGCCTAACTGGAATCACACAGCTTACGTGGGATGAACCAAAGCCGAGGCAAAGCATCACGGCTTAGCAGTGACGCTAAAAATAACGGCTGACAACTCGGCGAACGTGTCCGCGTTAGCATTCCGTCCACGCCGTCCTCCCGCATCGTCGACCCCCCTTTTTTTTAACAAAATTTTTTTTGACTCCGCCTACCTGCCACTTATTAGCGCAACTCGAAGCAAATTTGACATCTTTTATTAAAAACCGAGCTTGTCGTTCTACCGTGTTTACGGACCGCTCCGGGTCCGGCGCTGATTTGTACAGCCTGACCGAACGGTTGCAGGCTCAGTGCCCGCGTCAGTGAAATATCCCGCTCCGCTGTCCTGTAACTTGCGTCCATTAAAAACCTTTGTTTTTACCCGTTTGGTAACTGCAAAGTATCGGTTTCCTCCGTCCGTCTTTCCGAGAGACCAGCAGTCACATAAAACGCAAAAAAAAAAAAAAATCGCAGTCCGTTTTTGTCGGTATAAATAACGAGAAAAACCCCCTGCTTTTAGTAATCGACGCCAGGTTATAAATAGGGTAAATAGGTGTGGATGTGCGTACAATATGTCTTCCCACGGTATTGTCGTGATACTAAATACTTCAAGTACGAGCAAAAATGCTCAGCAGAGCCTAAGCAAGCAGTCGATACGAGCTGCTGCCTGCAGGAAGGATCGATACGGCCTGGGATTCATATTCAGCGGCATAACTCGTGTATCGACTCGTGTTCGGCCGTTCCTGGGGGGGACGGGGGTCCCAGTCCTGAGCCCCCCCCCCCCCACCCCCCGCCACTAAGTGAGTTCCTTACCCTCCAGACTAACTCACTTATCTGGTAGCGCTCTCTCTGCTCGGGGGCGAGTGCTGCAACGTGTCTGTGCGGGGAGGCGGGGGGTCTGTTACACATTCTTCACAGGAAAGGCCAGAGGCTACGAGCCGCGCTGACGGCGGGGGGTAAACTCAGATAGACCGGGGTCAGTAATTGTGTCCTGCCCTTGTTGAAGTGGCGGTGCGCTGGTGCAATTTGCAGCTCTCCTGCTGGGTGTTGGCAGGGTTCCGGGTGGGAGGGGGGGGGGGGGGGNGGGGGGGGGGGGGGGGGGGGGGGGGGGGGGGGGGGGGGGGGGGGGGGGGGGGGGGGGGGGGGGGGGGGGGGGGGGGGGGGGGGGGGGGGGGGGGGGGGGGCTGCGATTGTTGCGGATATTTCCACAGGCGTTCCTCATCTCCACCGCTCGCGAACGCCGAGATTCCCGGGTTGCCGTCAGGCTCTCGTAGAGGATTTCCAGGGGAATGAAGTCACCTCGGGCCTCCAGACCCCCCATGGGGATTTCTCACGGGAGAGGCAGTGGGCCTGGAACCAGCATCACGCCATCGCTGGCGCCGAACTCCCGAATGCCACCTGGCCGACTGGAGCGACACGGCGCCGCTGGCAGAGGCGCCCGAGTGAAACCGGCGTCGCCCATCAGGAGCGAAACGCGACTAGCGACCGGAAAAACGGGCCCTCGCCGCCCTCCCGTCTCATTAGCGCCGGCGCCGTCTGCAGCGGATCCCCCGGCCGACATTTCTCCTGCCCGCAATCGCAAGGCTTATAACCTCACATCTTTTCCCACAACTGCCCGCTAAACGCAGAGCTGCGCGTCCCAGGTCTCCGAGTGGCAAACTTCAGCGCCGGTGGGTGGTGCCCTTTACGCCCCGCGGACCCCGCTTCTACAGAGCGTCTCCCTTCCTGTCAGAATAGCGCGCTTCTCTTTCCAAGATCGAGACCGAAGGTGGAAATCGCAAAACGCAGAAAAGGTTGCGTCGCCTGAAGGGGCCACTAAACAAGATTCCGGAGAGATTTATGCAGCTTTTAACGTTTCACTTATGTCATTTCCCATTAAGAGGAACAGACAGCTGTGCGCAGAGACAGTAAACAGTTTAATCAGCCGCGTTTACGCCTGAAAACGACGCCCCTGACAGGCTCCCGCTGCTCCGATTTCACCCTCCCACGGCTCGCCGATCAATATCGGCGCGTGTGGTTGCGCTTGAGGGCAAAGGTCAAGCGTCGGGTTTGCAGATCCGAGGGCGTCGGGGGGGGTCAAGGCTGGGTCCAGCATCGCGGAGGCGAGATTTACGCAAGGAAGCTACGCAGTGCAAGATGCACGGCGTTGCGAAAAGCCTCCGTGTGGCGTGTGTGTCCCCCGGGGACGACTCGGGTCAAACTTTTTTTTAAAATCTATTTTTACCGTATTTCATGTAAGCAGCAGGAGGCGGGATTACATCGACACGGCTGATGCAAAAATAATTACAGCTCCGCTTCAGTATTGCTCCCTCTGAAAGCCGTCTCGCGCGCGCGCGCACACACACACACACACACACACACACACACACACACACACACACACACACACCGAGTCGTGCAAAGATGAATAATTGAACGAAGCTGGGCGTGAGAACAACCATAACTGCGGAGAAGGACAAGTTAACGCAGCGGTGTATCAGTGAGCCTAAGACGCGGGACTAGGAACGGGGAACGTTCCAGAAGAGGACCGATGCGTGCCGTTGACAGGGAGCCGAGCCCTGCGCTCCCATTACGCTCCTGCAGCCATTTCACACTGCAGAAGGAGCCGCTTTGGCCAATTACAAGATGTAGAAAACATCCACCGACCGACCCCCCCCCCCGCCCCCCGAACACCCCCCACCCACACCCCCCCCCCTTGTGTTTGTGCAGCACTGCCTGTGATTTATGTGCCTGGTTTTGTGTCGAATTACGCAAAAAGCTACCGTTTTTTTTTGGCTTTAATGAGTTTGCACCCAAACTCCGGTGCTCGGGGTGGGGGGGGGGGGGCGGCAGCGGGGGGGGGGGC
>UFQX01000348.1:2524-111677 GCA_900497675.1 Arapaima gigas | reverse complement strand
GGGGGGGGGGGGGGGGGGGGGGATAAATAATAATAAAGCGGGAAGAGTGGGCCAAAAAAAAAAGCCTGCCGGTGGCTTCATTTAATCACGGCGAATCAGCTGGAACTCACAGCCGTGTCCTTTCACCGGAGCCTTTTGTTTGCCGCTCATCCTGAAGGAGAAGAAGGCGCGAGATTTATGGCGTCCGTGAAAGAGCGGAAGGGGGGTCTTTGGGAAGAAAAATGTAATTAATGCTCTTATCGGTGTCTTTCAAGCTATGCACCATGAGCATAGAGCCCCGGGGTGGAGCCACCCATGAATCACGGAGATGCCTGAAATTATGGACGTGTCCCAAGCAGTAGCTGCTGTAGGAGAATTTGTTAGGTGGCGCTAAGATTCCTGTCATGGCTAATAGGCTTCGCTAGAGATACGTGACGGATCTTCTACAGCCGCCGCTAACCGACGGTAGGAAGGTCCTCACTAGCTATCGCTGACCGACATCGTCACGTTACGGATCGCGAGTCGTTTGTCACCAACAGACATCGTCGTGTGACGGATCTTCAATAGTTTGTCCCCAGCAGACATCATCAGGTTACGAATCTTCAATAGTTTGTCACCGGCAGACATCATCGTGTTACAAAGGTCTTCAACAGTTGTCGCCAGAAGCTGCTCACTAAGTGTATGCTCCATATGCCCCTCATCTTCCCATGTCAGCTTCTGTGGATGGTACACACCAGGCATCTGCAGATGCAAACCCCGGTTTCAGCATCTCACTGTCTCGTTGTCGACACCTCTGGAAGCCTCTCATCTCCTATCCTATTCATACGATGGTGCCTCTCAGAAGAGGGTGGGAGATCTGAGGACCGGCAAGCGCTTGCAGGTGACCGGGGTTGGCCGTCCGCCGCAGCTGCACACTGAGAGGCTTCCGGAGCACGAAGATTAGATCGTATTGCAAGCTTGTTTTTATGATCCCTTAGACGTGGCTGAAGTTGACAAGCTACCCCAGGATTTTTACAGCGGGCTATAAAAGACTTCTGTCTCGTGCTGCTTCCTAGCCGCCCCGCTCGGATGTCAGCAAATCCGTTCCCGATTCCGAACCTGCGGAGAAAACACAAAAGTTCTGGTACGTTCCCTCAAGCAGCTGTTGTAATGAGCAAAAGACCCCACGTTGAAGCAACGGGTCATTAAACTGCATCTGGAGATGAAAGTACGATTTCTGAACCTACAGGAAAAGCGCGGCTCATAATCGGAGAAAAGATAAGCTAATAAAACAGTTATGACAATGGACGAGCGAGGCCTTCCGCGTGAAGAAGAAAGCGAGATCTAAAAGCAATAAAGCTGAGATTCCGAACCAAGCCTCTCCTTCCGCGTCCAGCGAGGCTCCCGAACGGAGACCAAGGCCTCTTCCCAGCGTTACAGTCAGAAAGAGAAAGATAAAAACCACGAATTAAAACGGTCGATTAAAAGCGAGGTTCGATTCCACTGCCGACTAGCGGTAAAGCAGCAGATGTTCCGTCTGACATTTTAATCAGAAGACGTTTAATCTTCAGGTTCTTCAGGTAGACTTTGAAAGATCTTTTTTTTCCTCCACTGAAATGTCTTAGCAGTTCAGTTGTTGGCAGTCGGACAGAATCGAATTCGCCTTCAGAACACGGCAAGAAACGTTTCATTCCTGAAGGTCACTCCTCCGCTGAGGACAACCGGACGCTTTCGGTACGGGAGCGAAAGGCCTCGTAACAATTTGCCGAGGACATTTTTTATACCTCCGCTTCACAATTAGAAGTTCTGCCAGTGGCGACGCCTCATTTGACTCCTCGCAAGATGATTCACGACGCAAAGCCATCTTCACCGGATGAATCGACTCGAGACGTTAAAGTGGCCGGTTAAAGAAATAAGGCGTCGCGTTTCTCGGAACCGTTTCGAGCCGACGTAACCGAGCGGCTGCCAGGTTCTGCCGGCCCCACTGAAGGACGGGCGAAGGACTCGTATGGGGGAAGAACGGACGGTCTAATTCTTGAGCGGGTCCTTCAAGTCGCTCTGATCCACTTTGCCGGACCGACACGCCAGGACGTCCCGCAAGGTGTAAACGGACGCGTCGGCTCTCCTCTCATTACTGCCATTATTTATTTATTTGCTTGCTTATTTATTTATTTAGTTCCCCCAGGCGGAGTGGTCCGGGGAGCGACCGAGCCCGTAATTAACGGATCAGAAACCCCCCCCCCCCAGTCCGATCTGTCTCCGGGCCACCGCTGCCACTCAGCCGGTTTCATTAAGGCGGCGCTCGAAGCAATTTGCGGCGCCTCCACGCCGCACCCATCCGTTTTCATTAGGGGACATTAATCCAGCGGCCAGGTGACAGCCGAGAGACGGCGGCTGTTTTCTGAAATCCTTCATAATTAACACCGCAGGTCGGAAAAAACAACAACCCCATTTATTTCGGCGTCAGCAGGGGTATCGCTACACATCCGTTTACTTGCGCAGATCCGTTTACTTCACTCCCCCCCCCCGACGCGCTCCGGCTTTGTTTTATTTCGTGGATCTCCAAGTCGAAGCCCTTCGGTTCCCAGGCCGGCGTCGGTCCCCGAGAGAGATGAAAGGAGGGAGGCTCCTGCGTTCTAAATGGCGCGGAATTCCGGGTGAGAAATTGGAACGTCTGCCACGGCCGCCGCGCGTTATCTCCCACAATGCACCGGTGTCGGAGATTAAAAGAGCCCGGCGATAACAGGCCTGATTGCGGCTCGGGGCGCCGCTGGGAGATCCGGACCCCGATTCCGCACGCGCGTCACTTGTTAACGGTCGGAGTCGCGGCTCCGGCCCACTGTTATTCCCTACAAACACATCCATCCGCTACAGCACGGCGGACTGCCAGGGCACAGCGGGCGTCAGCAGCTCTGCGCACCGGGGGTCTTTGGCCCGGAGACTGAGTGGATACAAGGAAATTGGGTACAGCCTCTGCAAATAATAATATTAATACTAATAATAATAATAATAATATGTGGCCCATCATTTAAGAGCATAACGTGTTCTTGGAAATCAAACTATAAGGTGAAGTCTTGTGAGTCGCAGATGTAATTTCCATCCAACAAGCAAACTGTGGAAGCTCATCCACCCTCGGCTTTCGTTTCCCACGAACAGGACAAATGTGCGTCGTATTTGGTAAAATGGGGCTGAATAATTTCACCCGTTTGCAACTTGTCGTAAGCCAAAGACTTGCGTCTCGAGGGATAACTTTATTAGTAATAATGATGGTAAATGGTACTAATAATAATAATAATAATAATAATAATAATAAGGCCTTTGGTTGTCACATTAATGGAGTTATTGNCTCGAGGGATAACTTTATTAGTAATAATGATGGTAAATGGTACTAATAATAATAATAATAATAATAATAATAATAATAAGGCCTTTGGTTGTCACATTAATGGAGTTATTGTGAAACAGCGTCAGCCAACGTAACACCGGCCGAAAAGTTCTGGAAAGGAAAGAAAACTGAAAGATCACCAGATTACGCGTATCTCTGGTGTATTCGCAGAGAGGTGTAAATATACCCACCGTAAAAAAAAACACGCATCTATTGTACATTTGTGCGCAATTTTGAAAGTACGTTCCAGGCGGGGGATCATTCTGAACGTATATCTTAAAATACGTTCACATTCGTCTCTGAAAATGCCGTTTGTGAGTCTTTTCCCCATATCTGCATGCCAGCAGGGCATCTTTCACAGAACTTCTTTGGTTGGCAGGTTGTCGCCATCAAGAAGCGTGTTGACAGCAGACAGCCCGGCGTCGAATTCTTAAATATCGTCTCCAGGAGGAAGCTGTTGTGACAGATGCCTCCCAGGGTCCTGCTGCGACGCCGTCTTCGCGACAAGCTGGGCTTCGCACCCGGAGAGCGACCCCAGGAGATGTCCCTCGCGTGCCCTGGTGGCCTCTCCTCACCTGACGGAAACGGGGTGGCGTCTTCCCTAAAACCGAGGCATCGGGTCACCGCTGCCCCTCTGGTTGCAGCAGCTTCCAAAAAAAAAAAAAAAATTAAATTCCTATTTCCAAAACATTGGATTTTATCGATTATTATTAGGTCTGGCCCAAATCTAAGGCTCGACCGCAGCTTTACTTGATATGTAATAATTGAGATACCAGTCGAATGGTCACAAAGGAGGTGGATGAAGGAGGAGGTGACGGAAGCTGGTGACAGATGCGATGGAGGGCAGGTAGTTATTAAATTCGATCCCTCTGATGTCTCTGGTTCATACAGTTTTTACTGTGTCAACTAACAGGGTCACGGGTAACACAGCAGGTGGTGGGATTGAAACCTGGATTCACTGGGTGGAAGGCAGCGGCTGCGAGGCGAGGGAGACGGTGGACGTCACGCAGGTCATCCCACGGGTGTCCACGCGTTCCCTTTGGTTCCCGCTCATATGAAGGATGGGTTTGGAGCACAGCAGGTGTGCAGGAGGCCCACTGTGTTGGAGATGCGCTTGTCATTTGAAAACCTTCCTTTTCCTCACCCAAACTGTCAACAAAGCGACGTGTAAAACGGTCTTCAAAGCAAAGTTTTTTTTGGGGGGGGGGGGTTAAGTCATCTGCTGATCAAAGACTACACATCGCAGGAATGAGGCGAGAGCTGGTGGGTGTTTATTGCTTCTGCTTTATTTCCCGTCTCCCGTAAAACGCATTTCAGACGTTTCTCGCTTTTATTGTTGATTTCTTCCTCCGATGTTTGGCTCAGCCGAACTGGGAGATTGATCGCCTAGTCCCACGTCTTCGGTTCCTGCTGCCTTTTTTTTGTTTGACGTTAGATACCAGCGGTGGCGTCTCTCTCTGCCGTTTCCCTCCCGGAAGAGTCTGTCCGCTGGGGGTCTCGGGTCTGAGCCCGAGAGCCGGACGTCGCCCATTGACCCGTTGGAGCCTGGCGTGTCGCGGGGCCTTCCGGAATCCAACAAAGCGGAGACCGCCGTCCTTCTCCTCGCAACCAGCCTTGGAGCCGGATCCTCAAACCCGGCTCCAGACACGGGACCTTTCCGGAAATACAAGAAACGCGGCAAGCAGCTCAAGCAAAAACTGCCCCTCTGGATAAAGGAGCTTTAAAGAGCTGCAGGTGGTGTAACTGCTGTCTTCTGCTCAGAGGACCCAGATTCCAACCCCAAGTCCTCTAGTAAAATGGCCCAGGCATCTAAATGGGTAATTCAGTGTAAACAGTGTAAATCAGTGTAAACAAGAGTCAGCGGAGTGAAAACAGATATCCCTCCATCATCATTAAGTGCTCCATCCAGGCTAGGGTTGCGGTGGTCTTGGAATCACCTTCATACGGAACAAACACTGGCATTAAATAAAGAAATGCCAAAAAATGAGAGTTTTGCGGTATTTACACCACTGGGCATTTTTACCGCACAAATTCCGATTTAGCACCTCGCTCAGGTGTACAGCAGCCACCGGCGGGACTCGAACCCTAACCTTCCCGATAGCTTAGGCCCTTACCTACCTCCTACCTCCCCGGCTTGTCGACGACGTCGACATTCAGCGCCTCCTCGCATCACGGCGGTTGCAATCGCAGGATCCGGGTGGGAGGGCAGACAGAGGGTCTCGCGAGGGGGGGGGCTGAGCCGTGATGCCCACCAGAACCTGCGCCGCTCTGGTTGCGCAGCCCACGTCTGCGTTTGACGCGCTCGTGTTTATCGTTCATTCACACGTGCCCCGCTTGCTAAACACACCCCCCCGCAGCCACCGAAAAAAATGTTTAAAAAAAGCAAGCGTGGAGTTGCTGAAAGTTAATAACAATTCATCGAAAGCCGAGAGGAAAAGACACCGATTTGCTGGTACAGAATTATTCAAATTGCGCAATAATTCATCAAAACGACGGAAAACGCATTTACAGTCTCTCTGGTGTCTTAAACACCGGCATCAAATATAATCGTGTTTGTAACATGTTTACACTGAAAGTGAGTCACAGTTTTACACGTTTCGCCAGGAGGGGCTCAAGTTCTCGTTCGAGTTTTCTTTTTCATTTTTTTCCACAATATATTTATGTTACGTTGCACTGACATTATCTATATATTCATACATTTATATTTGTCTGTATCTCTTTAATCTCGCACATGTATTAAATTTTAATTTATCTGTATCTACATCTTTCTATTTACATCTGTAAATTTCCCTCATCGCTATTCTGGAACTTTTTTTTTTTAAAGATTCGACCCTTTAATCTGCACTAAAAGTGCCACCAAAATTGGTGTGGAATTGTGTGGTTATTGTTGCCACCTGTCTGGAATGAGGGGTAACGCTGCTTGAGGGCCGTCAACCAGGTGTGCGTTTGGTCTAAACGAAAACCTTGTTGAGTTAATGAGCCCCCCGGGGGGTATTTAAGCAGCTCAGGCCTGGTCTCTAGCATCACTTTCTTGGTTCCTTCACTGGTCTCATCATGGAGTTTCTGAGCAGCCACCAGCAGTGGGTTCTTCAAGGGCTCCTCTTTCTCTTTTTTGCTTTGACTTCTGCCCAGCAGACTTCCTTGTCTCTGCTGCTGCCTTCAAGTGATCTCCTGGTGGCTTCTGACAAGTGTAATGTGATTGAGAGGATCCCATGTGGTGTTCCAGCAATTACCCAAGATGTTTGTGAGGCAATTGGATGTTGCTTTGATGGTCTGCAGTGTCACTATGGAAATGCTGGTGAGTGGCCTCCTGGTGTTGATCTTTATGTTGAGGTGGATGACTAAAATGCTGATGGAATGGAAACTTTCCACAGTGACTGTGCAGTGCACCAGGGATGGCCAGTTTGTGGTTGTGGTATCCAAAGACTCTACTCTACCCCAGCTGGACCTGACCAGCCTCTCCCTGCTGGGAGGAAGAGACCCACCTTGCAGCCCTGTGGCCTCCACTGATGCTTTTGCCATCTACAACTTCCCAGTGACAGCATGTGGCACAACAATGACTGTATGTTGCACAGAACTACAATGTAACTTGTCTAATGGGCTGTAACTAACCCTAGTTCTCCATTCCAGGTGTTTGGTGACTATGTGGTGTATGAGAACATAATCTTGTCAACCTATGAAGTTGGTGTTGGACCCCTAGGCTCCATCACAAGAGACAGCACCTATGAGTAAGTGCTGGGCTCACTTCTAAAGTGTCTGTAGTGCTCAGCTGTCACAAGCTCATCCTCTTGTGTTCCAGGCTGCTGTTCCAGTGCCGGTATCTGGCTTCTGACATCACTTCCCTGGTGTTTGACGTGGTTGCCCCAATGCATGAAATGGCTAGTACTAGTGGTGGTGGCAGTGCTGCAGCTGCTGCTGCACTTGTTGGTTCAGTAATTGCTCCTGGACCTCTGAGGGTGGAGCTCAGACTGGCAAATGGCCAATGTTTTGCAAAAGGATGCAATGAAGGTGCTGTATTGCCTCACCACTTCTCTGGTGTCTGCAGAGATTCTGTATTACTTCTGCTTTCTGTTGACAGAAGTTACTGCCTACACCTCCTACTACCAGGAGAGTGACTACCCTGTTACCAAGGTCTTGCAGCAGCCTGTGTATGTTGAGGTGCGCATTGTGGGAAGGACTGACCCCAACATCATCCTGCTTCTGGAGAACTGCTGGGCAACAGCAACCCCAGACCCCGACAGCCTTCCCCAGTGGAGTCTTATTGTTAATGGGTAATTCAAAGAAAGTGGTCCTGGTTTTAGAGATGACCCTTCAGGTGACAAAATTGCTCAACAAGCTATTCAACAGGTGCCCTTACCAGGGTGACAAGTACCTGACCACCTTGGTTCCAGTGGATAGCTCTTCTGGGCTTCCCTTCCCAACCCATTACAAGAGGTTCATCTTCAAGATGTTCACATTTGTGGATCCTGCCTCCCTGCAACACCTGGAGGAAAAGGTCTGGAACCTTGACAAGCTGTCACTTTCCCCTTTAGAAGTGACTCCTCTTAATGCAGTCTTGGTTTCTTGGCAGGTGTTCATCCACTGCAGCACTGCTGTGTGCCACCCTACAGTCACTGACAGCTGCCAGCAGAAGTGCTCTAGAAGGGGTAAGTCTTAAAAGCTTCAGTCATCAACCTTGCTGACAAACTGTATCTTTACAAGAGTCTGTCTATTGTAGGTAGGGATGTTTCTTCAGTACAGAACTCATCTGAAGAGGCTGTGGTTTCCAGTCGGGAAGTGGTGCTTGTTGCTCCTACAACTCCTAGCTTCAGATATGCAGCTGCCCATCAGTAAAGAAGCTGCTTGGAACAAGGGTGTTTTGTGGATGCCTTCTATGGTATCTAAAATGGCTTGTTCAGACTGGCCCTTTACCTAGTGCTGAGTTGTGTGGAAGCTGTGAAAATCCTTCAATAAAGGAAACTGACTTCAGTATCTGTCCTGTATTGAGTTGCCTGTTCATCCTTCACTCACTTCTGTAAGTGAACTTGGTGTTTACCTTCCTAGGAAGGTTGCGTTACCCACTGCTGCTCTTGCCCCAATGGGTACCATTACCTGTTAGTAACAGTATCTTAAGATGTCATTGGCTGTGTAGGCACCATAAGTGGTCACTAGGAAAATGCTACCTAATCTAGGTAGACCACAGCTTTAGCTTCCTAAAGCCCTGAGATCCTTCTGATGTGAATCAGAAGGTGTGGTACAGTGACACAACCAACTACCTTTTTAATTGTAAAACATACTGGATGTCTCTGGTTTCAGTGAGGGGTGAAACAGTGTTTCCACATTACCACAACTCCACCTAGTTTACCTCAATTCAATTTTGCTGTAATGGAGGCAAACACTCTTAGACTTAATCTAAATGTTGGATGCCACAAGTAACCAATACAAACAAAAGCTGTGAAGCTTTTTGTCTGTTTCATACATGCTTGCATCTAGCAGTGTTGGCTGGAGCTATGGAACCAGTGCCTGAGCTGCTGCTTCCATCCAGATGTGAAGGATGCATCTAAGATCTATAATAGGACTCTGAGTGTAGCTGGTATGCAGTTTAGCCCAGAGACATCAGCCTCTTCCTCCATTGGTTCCAGGATGGATTCAAAGCCTTTGCTCAGCAGATGTCATATGAGAATCAGAAGTCTTAGNGCATCTAAGATCTATAATAGGACTCTGAGTGTAGCTGGTATGCAGTTTAGCCCAGAGACATCAGCCTCTTCCTCCAGTGGTTCCAGGATGGATTCAAAGCCTTTGCTCAGCAGATGTCATATGAGAATCAGAAGTCTTGGGGGGGGAATCCCAAAATAAATATTCCACAAGGGTGAGTTTACGTGCCAGAAATAGTAGCGTTCTTGCTTTGTGGGAGATCAGACTGCAGTCGGTGTGACTTTCCTCATTTGCTGCCGCGTGGTTTGAAACGTGCTATTTGTGTGCTTGAACATCTCCAGACCTTTCCCAGCAGCAAACACAAATGTATTAATTTAGCTGACACTTTTCTCCAAAGTGAATCATTTCAGACATTGTTGGTCTAAACAGCTGAAGGTGAGACCTTCCCATCACAGATCCCCTCCCCCTCGTGCGCCAAAACCCTCCAGCTGCCTGCCACAAGGCAGCCTTTCCGTGGAGCTCATTCTCACCCCCCACCACCCCCCCGGGCTTCTCAGCTCCGCTGCTCCACTCAGCTGCCCCCCACCTGCCACTGAGACAAAGCACCAGGCAAATGGAAGTTGACCATGTGCAGCGGGGGGCTGCAGAACGTTTCCTGCGACCCGCCACCGCTGTCCATGGGGGAAAAAATAGCCGCAGCGACCAGCCATCTGCTCCCGAAACCACACCGCTCCGCCGTCCCTATCCAGCCCCCTTTAGATTTCCTCCCCACCGCTGGGGGGCTGCAGTTTATACTCCCTTTGACGGGCCTCCCTGGAGCCTCCTAATCACACAGATATTTGCTCAAAAGGCGGTGCAGGGGGGACAATTACCGCGGTAAGCTCTGCATACCGCTGCTGTGTGGCTTTTCCCGAGTGGCTGAGTCACACGGCTGGGAATTGAGATGTTTCCCTCTCACTTGCAGAACAGCTATAAAGTCTCTGTCCTCTGCAAGTGGGACTGCGGCGAAGCACAACTTTCTTATAAACCCCCCCCTTCCTTATTTTCAAGGTCTTATGACACATGCAGTGTAGGTATAGTCACACGGGTTTCTAGGCCCATGTCAGCAGTCCCCCCCCCCCCCACACACACACACACACGGTCTGTGAAAACAAACATCATTCTCCACTGCTTCAGCCAAAACTGAAGCTTGCTGTGCGACTCTTTTGTTTTTAACCCTGACTTTTTATTTTAATGCCAATTCTTCTGCTCAGCCGATCAGAACATCACGGCGATGAGAGCTTTTCGAGTTCTTCAAGACGTCGAAGCGACGCCACGTTCGTTCGGATCCCGGCGGGTCTTTCCTCGCGAATTCCGTCCCTCGATTTGTTTACCTCTTGTCATTTACTGGGGGCTCAACTCGGCTGCCGCGTCGGACCTTGGAATTCGCGTCGCGCCGCCGCTGGTGACTTGTGCCCAACGAGGGCGAAAGAAAACGTCCTCCTTCCAGTCGTGATGAATGTCTGCAAATTATTTTGTATGTGACCTAATGTTCCTTAATTATTCATACCGCTAATCGTTGTTGACATCGGTTACGCGGCCGGCGGCGTGATGGACGATCGCGTTACCTTTAGCGTCGTCGCTGAGGCGGGGGAGGCGTGATTATGCGGTTGCGCTGATTTATTTTACAATGTTGCAAAAACACATGTAGCCTAATTGGATTTTAAACTGAAAACGGAAAATAATGCTGGCGCACCGGCGGAAATTTAGCGAGACGCGTGCCGGTCGCGACTGATGGAGGTGTCCTATTTTACGGGTTCCTGTGCGGCGTCGCGGGCGTTAATGTAACGCGCGGCCATTTCCTCGCTTCCGAGGCCGTCGTTTGCGTAATTGCGGTCTGGGCGGGTGAAGACGTCGCGGTGGGTGCAGCTAATGGCCTCGGCGATCGGTGCCGAGAAGCAGAAATTGAAATTCGAAGGTATGACACAATTAGGAAGACAGAGCGGTGGGGGGGGGGGGGACGCTGACCTCTCGACCTGCGTTTGCGCAGGATCGGGCCCCTGTGGTGGGAGGGGGTGCTGGGAACGATGCAGAACGTGACGCCGAATCTGGAGCCGCGAACCGTCGTACATAATCGCGGGCCGGGATGCGGCATCAGATTTGTCTTCACAGGCCGAGGCCCGGCGTACGATTTGGCACCGCCTCCCCGTGCCGCGGCTCGCCGGCTACCCATCGGTCCCCTCCTCCAACGGTGCGAAGGATCCGTTTCCTCGGAAGCGGCGTCGTTCGTAACTCTGCCCGCAAACCGGCAGTTGCGCTGCTTCCTTCAGAGCGGTTGGGAGACCGCAGCTGGTTTTCTTAGCAGAAACGTTGAAAAAAAAAAAAACGTTAAACAAAGCGCCCCCTTGTTGTTTGCCCGCCTCATTGCGGCCGAATGCGAGTCTTCCTTGCGCTGTTAGAGGCGCTCCGAGCCGCTGCAGGGCCTAATCGGCGCCGATCGGGTCCGGCTGCTTTCAGAGGTGGCAAATTGCCTTGGTTCATATCTGATTTTGTCTGAATGAGGACGGCTGAGACAGAATGAAGGGAGAAAGGCGTTCTCAGAATGAAATGGACGCGCTGCGTCGGGTCGACGGCACCCCCTCTGGGTTACAATGGAGCTCCGAGGCAGCTGGGTGTGGCGGAACCCGGGTTTCGGGCGGGCGGCTTGTTCTGTGACTGTTGTCCGTTTGGGGATGAATTTAGAGCAAAGGTCAGCCCATGCGGCGGAGCGAAAATTACCCAGAGTGCCCAGCACGCCCTTGAGGGGCTTCGGTTTCCGTCGCAATTACACACGGACGCGTTATCGCGAGGCGGAGACTAACGCGTGCGACTGCGACACGGGCGCAACCCCCTCTCGCTCGTAATTCGATGAATTTGCGCCGCACGCCACGCTCGCTTTGAGGGTGGACCCCCCTCGGAGGGCTCTTCGGCGCCAGTCCAGGGAGGAAGACCGAGCACGGGGGGTCGAAGGCGCTGGATTTCACTGCCATTGCGACAGAAGCGGAAAACAATTTGTGGGTGGGGGGGCGGGGGGGCTGCATGAGCGATTAGTTATTGACGCCGCTTGAATAAAGTGATTAATGAAGTTGTTCGGCGGCTTAGCGGGCCGCTTTGCGAGCGTCTCTCGGTTTCGCCCGCGTCGTTTTTGTCGGGCCTAATTGCCCTTATACATTTTCCGTGAATGTTTCCTAATGAAAGATGCTTCTGGAACGTGTGCTGGGTCGGGTGCGATAAGACGGGGGGGTGGCCGACGTGGATTTATCAGCCTAACCTGCTGTTGTGTTAACATTCTCGTGGGAATTTTATCGCGTTATTATTTGTCACACAACTTGCCGTTCAAAGCTTCACCCCTCTGTACACCAGGGTAATATGTGCTGTATTTGCTGGGGCGTCGTGCAGCCGGGACAGGGGTTCGGACCCCGGTTTTCCGTCTTCCGTAACTGTCTGAACATTCATCCCGCCACCCTTTTTCTCTTTAACCGTCTTTTCACGCCGAGGCACCCCTCCCGACTCCAGGGCTGTCGAGGCTCCAATGGAAGCCGGTGGTGATATGAAGCAAACAGAAGAGCATCAACAACAATAAACCTCATTAATTTTTGGATCTCGCTTTCCGGAACCCTCTTTGAACCATTAATAGAGCTGTCAGATACTGTGGGCCAGAGAAGGCTGGACCAGTGAGAATCCAGCAGGCAGTCTGGGCTTGTTTGCATGTGTGTGTGTGTGTGCGTGTGTGTGCGTGTGTGTGCGTGTGTGTGCGTGTGTGTGTGTGTGTGTGTGCGCTGCCCAGAAAGCCTTATTGTTTTACGGTTAATCACCCGGACGAAGGGGGGGGTGATCGTAACACCTATCGGTTATTGTTACGTCCGAGAAGATCACAGCCCCCTGTTAATCCGCTTAATTTAATGATTTTTCAAATTTATGGAATCAGGAAGAAGGCCAACTGGAGATCAGAGCTGCACCAGCCCGGCTCGCGGTCGGGGGAAGCGGCTGAACTTAAATAGAAAGCGACCTCGGCGCTTTGCGTGAGGTTTCATGCAGAACTGAAACATCATAACACGTCGCGCTGATGGAGTTTCGCCTAAACAGAGCGTGAAGCACCAGGCCGATGTTGTCTTACGTTACATTACGCGTTAGGATGGTTCGTGATTTCTGCGCGAGGGGCGGATGATGCTGCCATGGGCGATATTAATACCTGTCCAGGGTAAGTCGACATCACTCAGAGCAGACAGGTGGCTCCACAGTCCGTTGAAACCCGGTCTCCTGTGACACCGGGTGACATTTGTGTCACCGAGCCCGAAAAGCCCAAGAACGAATTCAGATGCTCGCCTCACACTCGCATTTCGCAGTGATGGTTAACATCAGAGCTAAAGTACTGTTTTACTCCGTCCTCTAAACCTTTGTTGTTTTCAGTCCGCTTTGTCCCTCCAGTTTCCCCGTGTTTTTCCCCCCTCCTGCGACTTGTGTATAATTATCACGTCTCTTATTCTCCAACTAAACTTCCCACCTGAATTTGTTTTACAGCAAGCTTGTGTTAAGAGTGATTCCTTTTCCTGTGGTTTTCACACAGCCGGCGGGTTTCATTTTATCTTTCCTTCTCTTGCAGAAAAAGGAAAAAAAGCAAAGCAAAGCTTGAGAGAAGCAAAGGCGTTTCTGTTCAGCCCTTTGAATTTCATCCTATTCTCTATATAAATATAAGGAACGACTGCTCTTTTTCTCTCCGCTGTGTTCTTGTTCCTTTGAAGGATTGTGTGTGTGTGTGTGTGTGTGTGTGTGTGTATGTGTGTGTGTGTGTGAGTGTGCAGAAGACGTATAAGGGGCACCCAATGGAGATTAAAACAATTTTTTAACTCCCTGTAGAAGTAGGTGTGCTGACAGGGCAAAGTTTCCAGTACTGTTCCATTATTTATGACATTCACAGGTCCTATTATCTCCCATGGTGCCCTGCCACCTGGTAAAATGATGTCAGGAGTGGAGGGGTGACAGCGGTGGGCTAGAGCTCAGTTCCCCCGGATCAGACGCCGGGCCTGTGGTGTGAAGGGATTTCAGCCACGTAAGGCCTGAGGAATCTAACCCCCCACCTCCGTTGGCAGACCAAACCCCTCTCGGGCCTTCAACAGTCGGATTCCTCGGCGTTCTGCTTCGACAAAAGTGTGTTATACCACAGTAATCGGGGCCTTTATTCGCTGCTGTCCGATCGCGTTTGCATACTAACACACCCTGCCGCGGACAATTATTCCCGCTGTCAAGCGCACCGAGTTCCTCCACCGGCTGCTCCGTCCGCCCTCCGCAAATTAACGCTGGTTTTTCCGAGGCTGTCTGACAGAAATGTGATGACGCGTCGAGAAAAAAGTTTTCCGCCATCAGATGCTCTTGCACCTGAGAAGCAGGGACCCTCAGTAGAATCCACACAGAGCGGCGGCCGGGGTCCCAGTGTGGCGCCGTTCCTCTTGTATTCGCAGCTGACTGCAACGACACTCTCTTCCCGTCATGCTTTGCCTTTGAAGGCGAGCAGCTGGGACCGCAGGTGTGTCTTGCGCGAGACTCAGTCGGAGAGTTTGGCTGAGGGTTTGGTGGGACCTGCTGCCGTTCTTCCTCTGCAGTTTGCTGCCTGTTGCTGCGGTTAATTTCACTGAAATGCCGCACCTGGTCCTTGTGCTGCGAACGGTCGAGTTACAAATTTTCAAAGGCGTTTAAATGCATTTTTTGTTCACTAAAATCAAAAAATTTGTCCATCAGTGAGTTCAACCTGTATTTACACCGCCCGGCCAGTAGGTGACACTAAAGAGCATCGAAAAAGAATCGGTGTGTTTACGGCTCCAAAACGGCATTAAATATGTTTTTGGAGATCACATACCTTTATTTTCAGACATGTTAAATTGTTCTTAGTTGTAATGTAGCCAAAAGTTAAGAAATTATACCAAAAAAAGTCGTAATTAAAAATTAAGAAGTTACAGCATATTAAATACTCGCTGTCAATAACTGCTTCTCCTGCTGCAGTTCTTTAAAAAAAATTTTTCCTCATTAAAGTTACATTTTTTTCTTTTCAGAGCCTCACTAGTTGATGTTTTGAAAAACGTTTGCGCTATTACATTTGCCTTCCTAACTCCGATTTAGGCGCAAATTCGCCTCGGATTCACGGACAGACCGCTCCGGACGACATGTCGACAGTACGCGCGCCCAAAAGAACGTCATTTAGTAACCCTGACCGTGTTTTTCTACCTGCGAATGGACTCATTACGGCCGCGTGCCAACACACGCGTGGCCTGAAATACACAGTAAATCCGCTCCTCTCTAAATTCCACTCCACGGTAAAATCTGCTGATTCATTTGTAACGGCAGCGATAAGTTTAGACTGTGAAGAGCAAATTAACATATAATAAAATGTCAGCAGGACGACGTGGAAGTCTTACGCGCCGACGCTTTGCTTCCCGTAAAGATGCGGCTGACGGCAAGAAGGAACCCCTCATTAGGGCCCGAGGAGGTGAGTCGTGAGACGTGTTTGTATTTAAAGGCTCCTTAAATTAAAGGTTAACTGACCAAAGAAGACGGTCTCCTTCACGCTTTCGCAGCCTGACCTTTTAAAAGCCTTTTAGAGAAGGCGGAGTCAGGAAGTTCTGCCGAGGAGTAATGAAACGGACCGGGGCGCGGAACTCTCCGGAACGCCGAAGACGCGAGCCCCATCGTTTGGGTCTGACGTGTTTCGGCCCAGTTGTCTCCTCGGGCGGGGGTAAGAAGAGCGAGTCGGCTCGCCTTAATTGGTCCGAGGAGAAGTTCATTACCGGGAAGCATCCCGTTTTGTTCTGCTTTGGTCGCAGCACCAGGGGTGCGATGGGTGGCCACCCACCGTGTCGCACGCGGCCTCACAACGCAAGCGGGAGGCTTCCGGAAAGACACCCCGGGCAGGGGGGGGTCTCGGCCGCTCGTCTGTGAAAACACAGCCGCCTTTTTCCGAACGCTTAGCAGCAACAGCCCAGAATTCAAATTCGCCTCCCCATCGACGCGGCTTCTGTGGGACAGTGGAGCGCTTTGGCGCGCGATTTGTTTGTCGTCGGTAAGTCCCTCTAATCGGGGACGCTAACAATGAATCGGCTTTTCAGACTAATTATATTCTCTAAACAAATATTACCACAGTACTGTAATTTAGGCCTAAGTCAGTGCAGCTGTTGTTTGTAAGGGGGAAGCGGCTGGTCGTGGACCTTTCCCAATTCATCTGGCGGTAGCGGGATGTTTCGGGGCCCATCTGTGCAAACTGCAATTTTAGTCGACGTTCTTGTACAAATAATGGGAATCTCTTTTGCGGGACGACGCGACGTGCCGCGGCGCAGAGCAAACGTCGGCGACGGTAATCTGTGGCCCGCAGTTTGCCGGAGGCCTCACACCTGTGCGCGGGGTAATGCGTGCTGACCGTGCGTTTAAATGCTACGCGCGGCGGATGGGGGAGGCCGCAGCTGACACGCCGTGGGCTTTTCACGGAAGTTCACAACACCGGTTTTGTCCGGCTGCCATCGAAAGCCCGGGGGTTGTCTAAAAATTCCCGTCCCCTCGGTTCCCGCGACATCTGGGCCCAAAGCTGCTGTTCTCGGCCGTCCCGGAAAAGAGCCGCTGTTTTCACGCGAGGGGAGGCCAAGCGAAGAGGCCGCCTTGGGAAGCACCAACGTGGAAATCTGTCGGGGTGACGCGTTTTCGGCAGGTATGGGAGCGGGACTCTAGGTTTTGAGTCCCAGCCATGTCCTTGCACTTTTTCTCCCAAGAGAAATCAGGATATTTTTTCCAGGAGGGGGCCGCAGTGAGCACCTCTGGTGCCTAGCATCTCCTGGGCGGTGGGTTCTGGTGCAGTCTGTGTGGAGTCCACTCGCAATCCCCATGCTTCTGGAATGCACTCTGCACCACTGCAACCATCTATTCATGAATTCTGATTTATTAATGAATGTTTCGTACTGGAGGAATTCAGGGGTGTGAAACCTCCCCAACAGCAAAGCCCCTTCTTCTTCTTCAGGGTTAACAGTCTAGAACAGCTGAAATGCTGTGAAATATATGTCAAATGTCACTATTTCTATTACCGAACGCAGCACTCGGGTTTAAGTCTGGCGTGACGTCCGGCACGGAGGCCGTGAACCGTAGCCCATCGTCTGAAATGTGGCGGCAGCGGAGTGGAAAGCGTGACGGCGGGGAAGTTTCACGCGCCGCTTTCCGTCAAGCGATGCGTTTCCTCTCCGCGACGCTTCTTAGCCCGATTCTTTCACATTCCATTTCAAAGAACCACTGAGCAGGACAAAGGCACAAGTAATTATATCAGTCAATGTGTTCTTACATCAATTTTTTAAAGTAATTTCCTCCCGTCATATAAATATTCCGTCTAGTCTAAATGCTGGTTATTAATATTTTACCAAATTAGATTTCATTCTCAAATGATTAGCGCGGTATTACTTTCTAGCCACTGTCTGCCATCTGCCACCGGCTCACTTCGTGACACAAATGGTTCGCACTTATTAAATAATCAGACCTCATATGTGTCTGAACGGATTTGTTCTGTTGATTTGAGAATCCCCGACGCACGCGGCTAAATGAGGTTCGCCGGGCCTTTCGCTCCCGCAAGGCAGCAGCTCCTCGCTCTGATTTCCCGTGTGCGTCCAGTCAGGGGGGCGCTCAGATGTGCCCCTTTCGCCGTCGCCGTGTTTATTTACCGTATTTACCGCGCGTTCTGGGGCCACGTCCGTCTGGAGGGGACGGCGGTCCCTCCCGCTGTCACCGCACGGGCACACGTCTGAGAGGGGCTCGGGCCTCGGCTGCAGGGTCACACCCCTCAGCCACGGTTTCCGTTCTGGTTTTGCTTGTCTGTCTGTTGTCCTTTATACCGCGGTATTTTGTCGGGCAACGCCGAGGCCGCAGACTCTTTTCTATCAGAATGTCCCCAATATAGTCCAAATGAAACCACAGAATTGATCCCCCCCCCACAGTCCAAAGACGTGTGTTGCACATGGAATAACCCCTGACCCCGCATTCGGACAACGGGTCACCAGCAGTACGACCGCATGACGCTGTAGCCGATTCATCCTGTATAAATGCGTGGAACGTTTCTCCTCCTCTTACTGATCGCCAGCGCCGTGGAGCACCAGGCACAGGGCTGTAAAAACTGCGGAAGTGAGTTGAATCGTGGCGGGTCCGCGGCGCCGTTCCTCACTGCCATCTCCCGGCTTCGCTGCTAAGCACAGGTGGCATTCACATTTATGTGAAGAAAACGCGGGTGAAAATTTAAAACAATAAACAGACGCGCCGGGAAACGTCCGTATCTCTGAAAGGCCGAGACTCGGCCGTTTGAAACGTGAGGCGCGAGTGTGCAGTTATCGCTAATTTTGTTTCTCCTTCGACAGACTGTATGCTTTGAAGATAATGGGGGGAAAAATGTGAAAAGCTTTGAATCCTCTTGGAATAAATGGTGTTATCGAAACAGGCAGATGTGCTAACATTAGCAGAATCATGAAAGGTTTGTAACCTCTAATGTACACCGAGGCTCTCGGGCGGCAGAAGGAGTTAATCGGACCGTCGGTCCAGCAGACGCAGCTATGTTTGAAGATAAAGAGCTCTCAGAGAAAGGTTAATGTGAAAAGTGCCCTGGGGAAGAGCCATCTCTCAAACCGTTGCTTGAAAAGAGGTGGGCGGGGCTCCGTGATCCGTGACTCAAAGTAAATAATCGGGCCAGACAGGCAGAGCTCACAGGTGAGCGGCAACCGAGGACCTGAAGAATGTTCCACATCACGAGCCGGAGAGAGCGCGGTCGGCCCTTCGTCTGCATGGCTGGAGAAAGACAGGAGCCACTGGCCTGGGCCGACTCAGCAGCCCAGGAGACCTGCTGGTGCGGAGAGAAAGACCAGGCGAATGCGGTTTGTTATTCGACCCAAAAGCAGTGTTCCGTCTCCTCGCTGCAGTGTGGCGGAAAAGGCAGAGGTAGTTGCTTTTCTGGATGCTTCCTGAATTATTCCACGGGCTGAGTTAGCGCTGTTCGCCTGAGCGTGTGTCCTCAGTCTCCGGCACCACGCTGAGCTCCCATTTGTCAGAGGTCACTTCCACGGCTGCCCAGGGGCCGAAAGCAGAACAGCTCGGCAAAGTGGATAGAAAACCGGATCTGAGCAAAATTCCTGCGTAAGTTGTAGTCCTTGACCTCAGCATGAGGCTCACAAAGTCCTTCACCTCAGGATGAGTCTCACAAGGTCCCTGAGCTCAGGATGAAGCTCATAAAGTCCTCAACCTCAGGATGGGGCTCACAAAGTCCTTGACCTCAGGATGAGGCTCAGAAGGTCCCTGAGCTCAGGATGAAGCTCATAAAGTCCTCAACCTCAGGACGGGGCTCACAAAGTCCCCAGTTTCAGGACTGGCTGCATGAAGTCCTCAACCTCCGCACCATGCTCAAAGAGTCACCACCGTCAAGATCAGCCTTACAAAGTCTTCAACCACAGGACTAGACTCACAAAGTCATCACCTTGAAAAACAGATGCACAAAGTCTTCTTCCTCAAAATACATAAAGCGTTCCCCTCCCACACGGTCATCTGTGCTAACTAATGAGAAATGGTGACATCCGAATCGAGACCCCCTTTCACACACATCCTGCTCCACATAAACCAGGCGATTCCTTGATGCCTCCCTGGTTTGAAGTTTCCGCTGAGCGGGTCTGTAAAATTGAGCAGAGAGGACATGGCTGGGGGGGGAGGGTCCATTTAGTTAACAGAGATGTATTGTGTCCCCTTCATCCTTACCCAGAGGCCTTTATTCAGTGCTTTCACAGTCATGATTTAGTGAGAGAATGAAATACTTTATGAGGTTCAAACACACCCCGGCAATCCTTTTTGGAAGCATAATGAGCAACCGGCACATTCTCATTACCGGCGGACTCTATTGTTTCAACACGGCGGCTCATGCATGTCTACAGTGCAAATGAGTTCGGAAATGTGCCAGTTCCGCTCATTCCGTACGGTCGCTCCGGCGTGCGCTTGCCGGCTGTCCGGTAATGCGGTCCTCGGTCCCCAATCTCGGACGTGATTGTGCTGGCCTCTCCCACAAGTGGAGTCTGATGCTGTTTCTGCAAGAGACAAATCAATTTCACTGATAATTTTGGGAGCCTGAGGCCTTAGGAAGGCAGGATGTTTGCAGTGGGGCCCATCTTTATTTTCTTCTCTGTTGCGGCTGCTGGGATCCTGTGTTTGGAGAATCCGGGGAATCTGATCAACTTCTGTCCCCTGCGAGTTGCCTCTGGAGCTCACTGGGCGAGGGGGAGGGGGAGGGGTGTTTCGAATGCAATTCGGTTTACGGCAATAAGGGTGAACTTTACCCTTTGACGGCCGCCATGTTGCGTGCGATCGATCGTCTTTCCACCGCACGGCCTCACGAAAACATTGCCTGTAAGTACCTTGTTTAATACACCTCTGTTTGCGTTAATATTAATGCACACAAAATGGGGATATTATTAAAGTTTCCCTTTTCGTGTTATTATACAAACGCTCGCCACTCTTTGTTAGTTTGGGGGCTGCCTGCTTTGTACATTTAAATATAAATGCATTGAATTATTGCTGTGTGCGCATATATGTCCTTATATTGTTGTATTATTGAAACCTTTATGTATATTGCTGCCTATTTTGGGCTTGTTTCACTTTTGCTCGGTCCGAATTG
Organism: Arapaima gigas; assembly: GCA_900497675.1. Lineage (NCBI taxonomy): Eukaryota > Metazoa > Chordata > Actinopteri > Osteoglossiformes > Osteoglossidae > Arapaima > Arapaima gigas. Next base: position 91,020 of record UFQX01000348.1, on the reverse strand, counting down.
GTTGACATGCCGCGTTGGTGGTGCTCAGTAAGCTGTCTGACTACCTGGAGAAAACAGGGACTCTTTAGTGAGGACAGAAAAAAACGGTGTTATGACCCCTTATGGCCAGAAGGTGGTGTAACCGTTAGCGCTCTTGCCCTGCAGTCAAAGGATCTGGGTTTGAATGCCCTCTTCTGCTGCGTTGCCCTTAATCAAGGTCCTTATCCTGGATTAATACGGTGAAATTACCCAGCTGTGTAAATGAGTAAATAGCTCGGTATATAAAACTAACAGTGTAAACTGCCTTAGAGAAAACCGTCATATAAATAATTGTGCAGTTAATAATAAGGCTGAACTCCATCCAGCTAAAGAAACTCTCTCCCTATTTTATTATCATCACAATGTTATGTTGTATAGCAGATGTCTCTGTCTTGCAGCGATTTTATTCCTGGTTTTATTCCGGAAGTTAAATAATTTAATTAAAAAATCAGCTGCCTTATTTAAGGACCATATCTAACGTCTCTCGGGATTTGACTTAGAAAAATTTTAGCAATAATTCCAGGCCGGAAAATGTTATGTTGCCTTTTGCTTCTAGTAAACACTAGAACAGACAATTTTCAAATGAAAGATGGATGGACTCGCATCACAACCATGATGCACCACCCCTTTATCAGAATAGGGGCTCCAGATCATCCCGACTTTACATTAGACAAGGTGTTACTGACAATGATGGATGGATGGATGGATGGATGGATGGATGGATGGACACTTTACTGTACAAAATAGCATTTTATTGCTGGTCTCTCATGGGGGGACAAGCAGCAGCTTCTCGGATACTAGGAGGATTATGGAGTAAACAGTGCTGGTGCCCAACTCCTCCCACTGCAGTGGATAAAGTCCTTGTCCAAAATGTCATGAGCTGCTTTGACAAGTTGTCATCCGACCAGGTTGAAGGGCCTCTGCCACCGGGTCAGAGAAAGGTGAGCAGGACCCACCTTCCAGCCTCCTGTACTATTAATATTTCCCAACTTCAGATAATAACCCAGCAACACAGCTGTGCATTTTTCATATTGCGGTGTATTAATCTTTATTTATTCTCTGCTCCATGGGAAAAAAATGTGTTCTGTCCTAAGCAGCATCAAATGAAGATTGTTTAGCTGTGAAAACTGATATAATCTGCTGACTTGTTTTAGGCACTAAGACCACAGGGTAAAAAAAACTCTACCGTCCTTGAGTTTACCGTACTCTGTCCGCCTCAAGGGCGAAAAACTTATCAATGATTTGTTAAAAATATAATAGGAGAAAAAAGACCCCCTCGTCAACAAGAAAAACACTGTGGGGCAATTTTGTCATCGACATTCCAAAAACCCACATTAACAGTCACTAAAAAAAGCATTTTCCACCATGCAATTGACTCTTGTTTCCACATGACTTTTAAACGGCCGCTTTAAATAAATCCAAAGGGAGTTCCCAGGTGGAGGGCAGTAAATCACAGTCATGTTGTCTTATGAGGACACATTCGGCGGGGTTCATTACCAATCCCTTAATCTGTGTTTATTTTAGTCTTAATAATCATTTATGCAACAAACAGTCACACACAAACATCAACTGTCCTCCAAAAGATACTGGCGACACACGCGCTCTTCCACCTTAAGATTCTCTTAACATCTTCTCGCCGTTCTGCTTGGGTCCTTTCTTGACTCCCTTCCGGTTGATTGATCGAATATTATTGATTAATATTAACAAAGGGGTAGAAGACTTTGACCTTTGAACACACTTACCGCTCCTGTAGTTTTGCAACGATTAAGCGAGACGGATGACCTTAAGGCATCGGAAATGCGAGCGATCCATCAGGTGCCTTTATCAGCCAGTCAAGAAAAAGGGAGCAGGAGATGTTCGCAAGGTGTTCACCGGGGGGGGGTCTCAGACAGAGCACCCGGGGGGGGGGCCAAAGCGCACGCGGGGGCCAAAGACACATCCACCATTGGCACTGTGGCTACATCCAACAGAGAGGACTGTGTTTTTCTCTGTCCAACACAAAGTTTTCCGTATCTCGCTTCCCAGTCGTTTTCACGTCAGGCCAAATGATGGCAGACGAACTGCTTTAATTATGCGCAATATATTTCGGTACATGTAGCGCTTTATTTCCATTTACGACTAGCTGCCTTCATCCGTGGGGCTAAGAGTAGTTTTGTTTTTGTCCGCGGCCGTGAGGGTGGAGAGAGGAGCGAAATCAAATGCGTTCGCAAAATGCAGACGCAGAACACAATAAACAGGATCTCCACTCAAGCAAAAATTTGCCCCGATGCCGAGCCAGAAAAATTCTCTCGCAAATTAAATCGCTTACTAGAATGACTCTTGGCATGTAGTGTTTTGATAAGAACCAGCAGAAGGATTTAGGTTGAAGGCATTTTTGTGTACCGTGAGTTGACTTAAGTGGACTCGCGTTCACGCTTAATCTCATGGTATCTGCTGGTCCCCTTGCTGCCTGGCGTGGGCAGAATGCACTGCTGACAAAAACAAAGTCTGGAGGGACAGGGAAGGCCCTGCAGCCACTTGTGAGGGAGAAATCTTTTGGGAATTTGGATGGGAACTTGAGCAAACGGCATCCATTTCAAAGAAACCAAATAGATAGTTAAGGCATCGTTTGCAAACCGTGGTCCCCGCGGCCTCTACCTGGCCCTCGCTTTACAGCCTCGCCAGAGGACAGCATGAGTCTGCAGGCCTCAGGAGGTATGAAGGAAGGAAGTTCTCAAACCATCCATTGCTGAAGGTTGCAAGGCGATCCAGGTATCCAGAATGGTGCACAACCTTGATGGGGTGATGGGACCTTAACAGTCAACGTCAAAATCCAACGTCAGTAGTAAACACAGTCGGCGTAACACGGCGCGGTGCTGCAAGTCTGCCTGGCAAGTTGGATTAGTACCACATAACTCTCCGCCTCAGGCTCCTTGAAGAGCTTCCAAAGCTTCTGAAGAAGTGATACCTTGTTGAGATACATGGCACTCAGGTTGCATTTCATAATATAAGCTTATGTTTCTAAGGAGAAAAGCCTGGACATTTTTTTTCACACCTTTACGCCTTTATACAGTCTGGAATTATCTGAATGAGCTCAGGTTGGCGCCTTTCCTCAACCATTTGACAACAGGGCTCTTTCGAGGACTTAGAACGCAAACCATCCACAACTTTTCCCTCGGTTCATTCACCATACGAACCACCTGCTGCTCCAGGCCTCGTCTAATTAGTCTTTGCCGCCAACTTCACCCGACTGACTCACTCGAACCCGGCTGGACAGCCGAGACCAAGGAGGATCAGCTGATGAAATGAGTCAGCCATTCTCACTCACAGCGGGACGTGGAAACTGAACTGGCAGCAGAAATGCCTGTTTTCATATCACAGTTGGTAAAAATTGAAAGGGTTCCATCTTTTTGTTTGAATGTGACGTCGATATTCGCACATACTGTCGCCCTAACCTACTGCCTGACCTGCACCCTAACCGCCAACCGTAGGTGCCACCTGAGCCATGGCAATCTGAAGCCCTGTGTGCATCGGCCTTCCTTCCTTCTTTCGATTATCTGTTTCTTTTCAACACTGACAGATGGAAATTCAGGATCGTGTGCGCCATCAGCGTCTGACTCCCAACGTGTCTCTAGGGCCCGTTCGAGAGCAACATTTGTGCAATGCCGCCTCGTTGTGGTCAACTTGTGCAACCGTGTCTGCGGCATAATTTTAAACTGCAGTCTTGTTGAGCATCTCGACATAACCACATTAAAGCAGGATTTATGAAAGGCTCATGAGTGTAGTGAAGTCACCAAGTGGCAGTTAACCAACCCCCCCACTCCCCCATTTGGGAGCTGCAGAGATTGTGCTGTTCTAGCATCTTCACAGGAGGACGATGGACAATGACCAGCAGGACATCCCCAGAGCTGTCAGCTCCACCTCCCGCAGAAGCTCATTTAAAACCAATGACTCTCACATCAGGACGCCTCTTCCCTTCTTTACAGCTTACTCTGGGGCTACCCAGCCATGCAGTGCTTTTTCATTGGTGTTTTTGTGGTGCCGCAGCCTGTTGTAATAAACCCTTTTTTCAGTTCTTTATTTCTGCTCTTTTATTAAGATGGTTGCTTAATTATCATTCAGCCACACCTGTAATGAATATCCATCCATCCATTCATCCTTTATAAATAGTTCTCCAGTGCAGGGTCACATGGTCTGGAGCCTGTTATAAACAATGAAATATCCATTTTGTTTATTCAAATTGACTGGGTGTTAGACCCTATAAAATACTGGTATTCTTTATCAGCTGTTTTCTAATGTGTGTTTATCTTTTTTTTTCCTGTCTGTAGTTAACAAAGACCCTGGTTTGTAGTATCACAACGTTAGATGGTAACATCTGATTCTATTAATATGACAAATGGTTCTATTAATATCTCAGAACCCCACCACGTGCCAACAATAAATAGACGATTCTTCACTTTTTGTGGCTGTATTAAGTCGTATTATTCAGATTTCACCATAAAAATGCTTGTCATAGTTGGGCTTTGGAGAAAATGTTTTTTTTTTTATTAAGAATCGACCAATAAAATCACTTTGGACACGTCGTCGGATAGTAATATAGATCAAAATTAGACGTAAAACGCAAAAAATGTGAGTTCACATTTTTGCAAAGTTCCACTATTATTTATCCCGTAATTAGCGCTGAACTTAACTGCATGTTCGTTGCAGTCGTTATGTAGTGAAAATGCGTCCATTAATCCAGTATTTATTTTATTTACACCGTTTTCGCCGGAGCAGCTAACTTCGGGCGCCGTGTGTAATTACGTAACGCGTTTCTCTGGCCTGGAGCCGGAAGTTCGCCGACCGTATTAAGACTGTCCCTCCGCGGCCGCCGTACGTCTCCGACATATTGTCTGCGGACAGCAAATTCTGGAACGCAGTGAGCTGACTGGGATTAGCATTTATACGTCAAAAGAAAGGAAAACACCGCGATTTACCGACATATACCGAACTGGGCAGGAACAATGGGTGAGTTGTACCCTTAGGTCTTCGAACCAAGCGGACGAGCTGTATTATAAACCGGACCGTTTAGGTTCGGGAGCCGTGCTCATTTCTCGCTTGGCGGTGAGCCGTCGGTGCTAACAGGCTAACAGGCTAACGCGCTATAACTAGCGTTAGCTGGCGGATCACTGTTTAAATAACCGCTTAGTTTCCACTACAAATCAGGTGGATGTGCGTTTGTTTTCTTGGCCTCAAATTTATTGACACGTGTGTGTTTGCAGGTCGAAGTAGAATTTCACCAAAACCGAGCGATTTAAACGATGTCCGGGTTGCGCCCAGGGGAAGTAGCTAGTTAGCTAACGTGCTAACTGTGAGTTTCTAACCCTGGAAATGTTGCGACGTTTGTCTGTTTTCGCCTTTTGGATCCTTATGAAATTAATAATAAAAGACTGTACCCATTTGAAAATACTGTTTTTATTCGTGAGTGTTGAAACAGATTCCAGTCTGCCCTTCAAACTGCGGTGTTATGTTAACTGGTCAGGTGGCCCTGGTTAGTGAACACTAGACCCCGGTCTATTGTACAGACTGAACAAAGAAATAACTAGTTGCTTACTATCTGGCAGTAGGGTGGTTAAAAAAGGACAGCAGGGTGTTCCGTTCTCTTAACACAAACTTTGTTTAGTTTGGAGGTTAATAATGGGGGAGATATCGAGTAAGTGTCGGGGTGTCTGTTGAGATCAATAACTTCTAGCCGTTTGGCTCGACGCTTGTGGGCTGAATCGCACTTAAATCTTTGCAGCCCATTTTTACACATCAAACCCAGTATTTACTGCTTGATTTAAATTTTAAATAATTAATGTCTAAATCAAGTCATGTAATGACTTGAATCCCACTGTTTCTAAGAGCTGTATGCAAATGATAGTAAAAGCTCCAGTTTGTTCATCCTGCTTGTGAAGACTTGAGGTCCAGTCATTGCTGGCTGTCCAAAATAGCCCCCAGGGGTGACCCTGTCCATCAGTCTATTTGTGAGGCTCATGTGATGGTGTGCTATAACGGGGGTTGTTACTAACTGGGCCAGGGGCAGAGAGATGCGAGGCACGAAACCTTTGGAGCCCTGAAACGTAACATACGATGAGTAAGGAGCTGCATCGGTTGCTGGTTTCTATCACCAGGGGCATTCTGTTGTACCAGAATTGTTTCTTCTTTAGCTTTACAGGGAAATGGCTGAACACATCAGCACAAATTAAGCGGCGACGATCCATTTATATTCATAAGAGCTCAATTTTGCCATCTGGCCACAGCATAAATGACATTGAGAGCTCGTAGGCACTTCAGGCGGCTTTACAGTTCTGCCTCGCATTTGTCATGGGGGATTTTTTTTTTAAAAAAAAGGCTTTTCTCCTTACCGCCTTAATCTGATTTCAGTTAACTGATATTCCTGAACTGCTGGGCTTTGTATGTAACTCTTGTAACGTTGCATTTATAAATTAGCTGACATCTGATTTGAAGAGAAAATGTGGATCTGTGTAAAAGGCCTTGTGGCTTTGTACCATGTCTATCAACAGCATGGTGTTTTACTAGGTTACGTGTGCAGTTGTACTGTTTTGTGTAATACAAGCTTTCTTGGGACAGGTTAGAGGAAGATCTCGCACTGCTCTGGTGTCCCTATGGTCCACGATGACTCAGAACCCACAAAGTGCAGAGGAATGACTGCACAGATGCTGAGAGTGGACAGTTTGCACGGTTCGATTAGCTTCTGAATAAGCACATTTGTTCTGCCGCCCTGGTCACAAAAAAAAAAAACAGTTGGCTGTCTGCTCTGGGAGGGGCTGGACGTTGGCGTCTGTCCCTACACGGGGAGCACAGGGATGTTCGTGCAGGGCAATAGGCAGGCTTGCTTCTTCTCTGTGCTAAAATTTATGGATAAGCTCATAACACTTGCAGCAGCGTCTTCAGATTTGACCAACTTGACCCCCTACTTGGCATGACTCGGCACTTCTGGCAGTCACAGTTTTGATTCAGCCTGTTTTGTTTTTGTCAATGCAGGATGTTCGTGTCTGGGAAGACGCAAATCTGCTGTGCAGTAATTAGAAGTTTAAAAGAACCTCTAAGGAGTTAAAATCATAGCACTCCTGCTGAAGATGTTTTCAAGTTTATGTGACAGTTTTATTCATCTTGTCCAGCCCCTGGTCTGTGGGCGAGGGTAGATTGGCTTATTTGTGAAGCTGTGTGTGAAAAGGCCAGATGGAGTGTTGTCTGATTGCTGGGATTGTTGCTGAACTCTGTCATTTATAGTGATGTCTTGTTAATGAGACAGAATGAGAGATTGAGTTCACAGGAGAAGCTGTGGACCTGCTGTCACCTCCAGAGCTGCAGTCAGTTTAAGAGTCGTGGTGTCATTATTGCTTGTATTGAGCTGTAAAACTGTCACCCAGGTAGTGCTCCTTCAGGATGAATGACATTGCTTTATTTTGTTGCAGAAACCACAACAAGCCCCGCAAAGGATAACTACAGGATGAACCGCTACAAGAACAAGGCGCTGAACCTGGATGAGATGCGGCGGAGGCGGGAGGAGGAGGGCATTCAGCTCAGGAAGCAAAAGCGGGAGCAGCAGGTATGGTACTATGGCAGATTTAGGCGAGCCTTTAGCTCCATTATTTTTGTCTGTTCTCTTTCAAGGGGACAGACATCAGTCTGGAAAAGGAGGCCCAATTTAGTAGGGCATGTATCCGATCTTGTTGGACTTTATGGAAGTCAGCTGCATATTTATTTTGGGCTGGTGCTAAGTTGAGCCGAACAAATTATTCTTACTGTTAGGTAATGGGAAAGCTCCAGCTCCTGCTCTAGACTCATCTGTCGCTCTTTGTGTTTGGCAGCTCTTTAAGAGGAGAAATGTGGAGATGCTAAATGAAGGGCCTCGCGTGTTAGACTGTTCTACAATGGACGCTTTTGTCAATACCTACTCTGCAGGGGTGAGTATTTCCAACCTGAACACCCAGGTTTCATCTCTCAGGGTCATGGGAGTAGTTGCTCATCTTTTGTGCTTTTGGGAGGTATAACCAGGTGGGCCTGTGTTGTTTTTTTGACGTTATAGACCCTCAGGATTCAAAAACGTGTCAACCCACTAAACAGCCCGGTGTGTCTTTGTTTCTTCTTTTCTAGGTGCCGTTTCTGGAAGGGGTCATCACAAGAGACATGGTAGAAATGTTGTTCTCAGAAGATGCGGAACTTCAGCTCGCAACAACACAGAAGTTCAGAAAACTCCTTTCAAAAGGTACTTTTTTTAAGTAAACAAGTTTCTTGTTTACTCCAATTTGAGTGTCTGACATCTGAACCAGTCAGCCCACTTTATGTCTGACCTTCTTCTGCAGAGCCAAATCCTCCCATTGATGAGGTCATCAGCACACCAGGGGTTGTGGAGAGGTTTGTGGACTTCCTAAAGAAAAGCAACAACTGCACACTACAGGTGAGACAGGTCACCAATGACGCTATGGGACTAGTGAAGGCCAGCAGCTGACAGAGACGGGTCTGTGTGTATCCGCAGTTTGAGGCAGCCTGGGCATTGACCAACATTGCCTCAGGGACGTCCCATCAGACAAAGATTGTGATCGAAGCAGGAGCGGTGCCTATTTTCATAGAGCTGCTCAACTCTGAGTTCGAAGATGTGCAGGAACAGGTATCACATCCGTGTTACATTTGTGCTGTCAGTCACAACCTTGGTGCAAAATTCTTTCCAAAGTCATTGCTCTGACATCCTGCGGAACATAAAGCTGTCCACTATTCAGCAGTAGTGATATTGTACTGAGATCCAGCTATTAATCTTCTGACTGCACTATGACATATTTCCTTCAGGAATAATGAAGTTTTTATCAGTGTCATGTACCTTATGCTGTTTCTCGCAGGCGGTTTGGGCCCTGGGGAACATTGCAGGAGACAGTGCCGTGTGCAGAGACTACGTGCTGAACTGTGACATCCTCCCGCCACTGTTAATGTGAGTGCTAAAGACCCCAGGTCTAAGAGACTTGGACACTGTCATCTCATCAACTACATGTGGCTTCTGGCAGTTATGGATAATTTATGCATAGTGTATGTGTAGGTCTGCCGCAAGTGTTGAGTACTTCCAATTTGCTGCTGCTTACATTCTGGAAGAATGTAGGACATGGTGTTTTCCATGTGAATGTTTCACTTGATGTTGATAAATGTAAAAGTGATAGTGTAACTGACTAGGGAGCATCATTGATGATAAAATAAAGGATAGTTTGTGATACAGTTATGAGAAATGAATTAACATTGCCGCATGTTTAAAAAGACTTGGGAACAAAGTTCACGATTGTGAATTTTTTTTTTCCCTGCTCGCACCCAAGGTTGTTGACCAAGTCCACCCGGCTGACGATGACCAGGAATGCGGTGTGGGCGCTGTCCAACCTGTGCAGGGGAAAGAGTCCTCCACCTGACTTTGATAAGGTAACCTCTCATGTGCTGTAGTGTTTTCTTGTTAAACAGGTAGCTAGTTAGTGTGGAGTGCAAACCTTTGATCACTGAGGTTAAATTAAGTGTGAAGACAAATTCCTTTCCCAATTCTGCTTTTGTGTATAATTTGCATCTACATCTAGACCAGCCTTACAAGAAAAGCAGAGCTCTTCTGCTAGTGTGAGTCATCTGCTCTTGCTGACATTCCTGAGTTGTTCTATTTCACAGGAATTTGCTGATTCCTGAAATGCTTGCTGGGCTTGTACTATATCATGTCTGTGTTTGATCTGTTTAATTCAAGGGTTGTTGTTCTTGGTGTAGTAACAAAACCTCATTAAACATGCATATGATATTTCTTAACTTTTTTAATAATTAGACTGGTTTTAATTTTTCAACACCCTTTGTACAGGTGTCACCTTGCTTGCCAGTGCTGTCCCGCTTGCTCTTCAGCACTGACCCAGACCTGCTTGCTGATGCTTGCTGGGCCCTGTCCTATCTCTCTGATGGACCTAATGAGAAAATCCAAGCAGTCATTGACTCTGGTGTCTGTCGGCGTTTGGTGGAGCTGCTGATGTGAGTATTGGAGCAGGACAGGACCAGCCAGTAGGCAACAACAAATTCACTAATTGTCCTGACTGCATTCCCCACTTCCGCGGATGCTCATGTTGTTACGCTCACGTCTTACACAGGCACACAGACCACAAGGTGGCGTCACCTGCTCTCCGAGCAGTGGGGAACATTGTCACTGGAGATGACATCCAGACACAGGTGGGTTTCACTGTTTTTGCGAGAGCAGAGGGTGGCCCATTTTGTAGAAACGTGTTCAAGACCCTCAACTCTCCACTGACCTCTGGTGTCTCCATTTTCAACCCAGGTGGTGCTAAACTGCTCCGCCCTGCCCTGTCTGCTACACCTACTGAGCAGCGCCAAGGAGTCAATTCGCAAGGAGGCTTGCTGGACTATCTCCAACATCACAGCAGGGAATCGTGCTCAGATTCAGGTGCCGCATGCAGATTCAGGAATGGTGCATGCCAGACCAATTCAGTGTTGAGGATGTTTATCATACCAACCTCATTTCACTGTCAGACCACTCAACATCAGGTCAAACGGCCTGTTTTGGTGCTCGGCGTCAGCCTGGATCTCGTGCCCACCTTCATCTGGATGACTTATTTCTGATACTTTTCAGACTGTAATAGATGCCAACATCTTCCCGGTGCTGATCGACATTCTCCAGAAGGCAGAGTTCCGCACAAGAAAGGAGGCAGCATGGGCAATCACAAACGCTACGTCGGGTGGCACACCTGAGCAGATCAGGTTAGCTCGTCAGCCTCACACCGCTCACTCATGATGCTGTGTAACATTTAAGCTTTGGTTTCCAACCCAGGTTTATTTGGTAAATCCTCAAGTTTCGAACATTTAAAGTGTATAAATACAGTGCGATCTATTTTTGCCAAAGTAAATGGATGTTATTGCATTCACGTGCCACAGAACACAGACAATATTGTGGCTCAGAAGATAATGCTTGGGGTCTTCCACACTATCCTCTTGTGGCCCTCATCACTATAATCTGGAAGCACTCTTCCATGCCAAGTCATCCTTTCTGCCTTTGCTTTCTTCTCGTGCAGCTTCTTGTTAGCTCTAAACATGGCCACAAGTGGCCTCGGCCTGGAGATTACAGCCTTGTTCTTTAATTGTATACATTCTGAGCTCCTGAATATAACCATCATTCCTGTGACTTGACTACTTCTCACTCTGCGACATCAGCCTTTTGTTAATATCTGATGCCGGTGAGTCACATGGTAGATTAGTTGGTGTTATCTGGCTCGCTAAAGTGAGATCAGTTTCTCTGCAACATTGGCTGCTGCTGGCACAAGGAGCAAATGATCAGTTCCAGGGATCTGCTTTACTGGGACTTAACTGTTTTTTTTTTTTTTTTAACGGAGGCAGCGGTGTTTCTTCACACTTCCAGGTACCTGGTGAATCTGGGCTGCATCAAACCCCTGTGTGACCTGCTCACAGTCATGGACTCAAAGATTGTCCAGGTGGCCCTCAATGGGCTGGAGAACATCCTACGCTTGGGCGAGCATGAGGCTAAACAGAGTGGCAGTGGCATCAACCCTTACTGCAGTCTCATCGAAGAGGCCTATGGTACAGTCCTTCACATGCAACCACAGAAGATTGATAAAGCAAGCCATAGTTAATATGTTAGGATTATTACAAATCTAATTCATGATCCTCTGTCTTTGCTAAGGTCTGGATAAGATTGAGTTCCTGCAGAGCCACGAGAACCAGGAGATCTACCAGAAGGCGTTTGACCTGATTGAGCGCTACTTTGGAGTGGAAGATGACGACACCAGCCTGGCACCATCGGTGGATGAGGCCCAACAGCAGTTCCTATTCTCCCAGCAGGAGGCACCCATGGAGGGCTTCCAGCTCTAGTAGCTCCATCCCTCTTCGATCTCCCACCCAATCAGAAAACGCCACACAGCCGGGCCCTGGGAACCAAGCAACGCTTACCAGCCAGACACAACCCGGACGAGCACTGCAGACCCAGCCACTAAGATAAGACAAAAAAGCGGACACCGCCTTTGTTCCTCAGATGAATATTTGCATTATTTTTATTTATTATTTCTTATTTAGATTTTTTTTTCCTATTCAGGGTAGGGGGCTGCATGAGATTTAGGCATTCCAGCGTTATGAAATATATCGTGTGGTCATGGATTTCCCCCCCACCCATCAGCAAACAAAGTAGCAAGGATTTTTTTTTTTTTTTTTTTTTTTTTTAAGCGGTGTCAGTTGTGCTTAAACCTTCATAGGAACATTTATTAATCAANTTTTTTTTTTTTTTTTTTTTTTTTTTTTTTTTTAAGCGGTGTCAGTTGTGCTTAAACCTTCATAGGAACATTTATTAATCAAGACTTTTGATCAAATGAGCTAAAACATATCAAAGATGACAAATTATTCTCCAGCATTTTTTCTTGTATAAGATACCATGCCTTTGCTCTTTTTTTGTGCTCTTTCTTCAGTGTTTCCCTTTGCTTGGTTTTCTTTTTTCGGTGCGATAGTCACTCTACAGGAGAGGGGATTTCTGGTGAATTGGGGTATTTCAGTAGCTCAAGAAGGAGCTGGTTGTAAATATCTGTGAAAAATGGCAGTTGAGTTTCCGAAGGGTATAAATAGGATAGTAAGCTGAACTGAGGCTGTAATAACTAGTGATATAACATTTGTTGTGTGCTGTCTTACCAATAACCATAAAAAAGTGAAGGTATAAAATCCATTTCATAGATATTTATAAATGGGTACACATGTGGGGGGGCAGCCCACCTTCTATAGGGTGTAGCCTAAAGTGTTTCTTTAATACATTTAAATATAAATGCATATATAAAGTCTTAATTGGCTCTGTAGCTAATAGTGTCCCCCCATATTTGAACCCAGTGTAAATAGATGGCAGTAGTATGTAATCCAGGGACTCTGGCGCCTGTCCCCACAGTCCCAGCTTTAGTGCGTCGGGTCCCTGCATGCTTTTGTCATGTTACCAGCTGTCACGTGTGACTCTGCCTGGAGGCGACAGTGATGTCGTCGCATCCACTACGTAAATAAGAAAAAGACTAATCCTGTGAGCAGCATGGCCTGGAATGTTCCTCACCTTCAAATAGGTAAGAACAACAGACCGTTACTGTGTGGGTTTCTTTTTTCTTTTTTTTCTTTTTTTTTTTTTGCAGAATTGCTTAATTTCCAAAACATTTAAACAAACTTAACTGCACCGCAAAAGTGTGAAGCTTCTCATTTAGCTTGTAGCTTCCATTTAGGGTAGATGTGTAGGGAATAACTGGGGCGGAGGAGGACCTTTCCCAGTGGAATTCCGCTGTTTGCCACCGGAGCAGAATGAAAGACTACTGTGGTCACAAAAAGGAAGAGAGTTCCTGAGCTGGACATACTGATGGCTCTGAAACTCCATTAGTGGGAATCGCTTGTAGGCAGCACGCATTAGGAAACCTGTACGCTTTCGGTGTTGAAGTAGTCTGAGCTTGAAGCAGCTGTCTGGGTGTGAAAGACCAACATGTTGGCATGAGGTGGTTTAAAACAGACCGCTTTCTCTCACTGCGTTTGGTCCTTGTTCTCCTTTTGTCATTTCCCACAATATGGTTTTTTTTTTAATCAGTATATTGTTTTCCTGTTATCTTGCTGAAGGCAGCCAAGGTTCTGCGAGGGAAATTTGATTTATTGCAGATGTAATCTGATAAAAATGACTGAGAAAAAAAAAAAAAAAAACACGCACACACCACATGCACACATGCATAGGAGACCAGCAAACACGTCACACACTTATACCTGCAAGGTTTACACAACACAAAAGAGGAAAATTGCTTCCATAATCTAGCCTTGAAGGAACACCTTTGCATGGCTTGTTTCGGTCTTTACGTTTTGTCCCTCGCTTCATATTTAGTTTCCTGTCTGCAATTCACCAGTTTTAGGTTCTATTTTCGATAAAGGTTTTCATACAGCACGCCTCGACGTTCTGCCATGAGATTATTTGACTGGGAGGTGGGGGAGGGGCTGAGGTATTTGATATCAGGGAATTTAAAAGGGAGTTTTTTTTTTTTCCTGCATAACAAAGTAGTGTCCCCATAGTTACCTCTCAAACTGTGATTGTCATGGATTCTGTATTGTAGAGGGAGTACCGTCTGCGTCTCCCAGTATTATGGAAGCGTTTTTCTCTACCTCACAACCATACAGACTCGAGTCAGTGGATGCTTTGTGAGATTGAGGGGCTCTTAAGGGTGGGTTGGGGTGGGGTGGGACAGGGTGGACGACTCAATCACCGGTGGATGTGACTTTGACTGACGGGAGTTTTGTGTGAAAGGAACTGTCCTTTGCTCTGTCGTTCGCCTCAGAGCTGGTGGCGTTCATTCTGAAGTCGATTCGTTCCCCACAAAAGTGCAGCCGGCCACTGCACAGATGCGCCTCTTGAGCCAGGGGGCGCTCACACCTTCCCTTTTCGGCTTGCTGGTCAATCGCTAGCAGCCGCACGTGGTTCACACACTAACCCCCTTCTTTTCCTGTTTTCTGTTTGAGTTGGAGGCACCAAATGGTACCAAACAGCGTCCCTCTGTGGTTTGGCGAGGCACTGTTTCCTAGCACTTGCCAGTGCTTTGCAGGCAGCGTTGATGCCACGGGTTGAACAATCCCAGAATTCCCTGCCATGGGCCATATTGACCAAGCAAGCTCTGGGATGGGGGTCCACAGGAGCAGAAAGCGATGTCAAAATGCCCTGTGACCGGCTCTCAGAGAAAGTAATTATTTCACATTGGAATTTTTGTATGACAATTAGCAGAAACAGTATTCTATCTAACAATAACTAAAACTAGCAGAACCAGAGGGTTGTGCCACTCTATCCACAGAAGGTCTGGGCTAACGGGGTTTGACCTGGAAAATCACTGAGCTTCAGAGAAGAGAACCCATCTTGTCATTGTGTTTGCAATATAAGCATGATGTTGTTGTTATGATAAATTCAGTTGCACATTTGCCCTTAGGATAGTGTGAGCTGTTTTTGCTGGGGTCCCTGTGCCTAGTCCTTCATCTGGAGCAGAAGGCCCTTCCCTGGTCCTCTAATTCCAAACCTGCCACCATGAGCTGAGGTTTCTGTGCTAACTATGCAAAATGGGAGTGAGGCTCTTCTACTGTAGCCACCCATCTACTCGTGCATTTTTTTTCTCCCTCTTCTCCTAACCTCCTTTTCAACCAGTATGTATAGTGTTTGTGGCAATCTCTGTACAGTTTTTTTTTTCCCCCTTTTTCCCCTACTAAGGATGAACAGAATTTGATTTCAATTAGGTTTCTTGTTGGTCTTTTTTGTGTCCTTTTTCAAGCAGCGATGTAAGCTACCCTGAACAAGAGCTGCAAACAGGCACAGGCCTAAGGGAAGGGAGAGAGGCTAGTAAGGAACTCTTAAGGGTGCGACAGCAAGGAAGCACCAGTTCGAGTTCTGTCAGCATCTCGTTCCATTTGTCCCATTTTTTTATTACAAGACCAATGGGGTCGAAAGAATGGATCAAACAAACTAAAAGGCAAAGCAATTAATGCACTCCTATTCACTAAAGTGCCAATCTGACCAATAAAGACTCAAGGGTGATTTGTGTCATCTGTCTTTATGACTTCTTGTGTTTTACTTGAATGTGCACAACATATGTGCATTGCTGCTTAATTTCCTTACCTGATAAAGTTTACCTAAAATCACCTGCTACAGTTTCTCTAAAGAATAGTAGCGTTCTTTACTGTTTGTGCACTAAATTCTTTATTGGCTCAGAATAGAGGAATTATTTAACCATTTAAGGTGGAATTGTTCTTTTTACTTCCTTATTTATTGTATTGGGCTAGTCTTTTTTGACATTTACCAGACAGAAGCCAATGCTGTTGTGTATATGTTTGTGTTTGAGTGTTTTCCCCATCCCTTCCCTGTTTATAAAAATAATAGTCTGGAAGCAAATGTGCAGCAGTGCAAGCTTTTGCATTTCAGAGCCCCTCTGTCAGGCCTCGCCCAAACCGTGCCATGTCCCATGTACAACTGCTTGGGTTCGCAGTCTGTTGTTTCTTTAGCTGCCCATTGCAGAGGATCATTTTCAGAACGCCGGCTGTTGTATTTCTGCATAACCTATTCAGTAGAGGTTAACGTTTATGGACTTGATCTGCCAAGTTTGAATTCAGGAGCCAAAAGGTTGATGGTCCTTGCTGGTCTTTGGGGAGAGAAATTTGAAGCTGTTGAAACGATATCGTTTGGAAGCGGAAGTGACGCGACTCAACATTGACCATTTTAACATATCGAAACAGCCATGGGCCACTCGTGTCAGTTCATTTCGTCTCCTGAAATAACCAGATTTTGTTTAATAGCTGTTTTTTTTTTCCCCGTGTCAAAGTAGCATAGTCGTGTAACAATGTGCTGTTTTTGGCATGTAAGAGAAGCAGTGATTATGAAGGTTTGGTGTGTTTTTTTTCCTCTCGAAATCAACACAACTCAGACTGGGCATTAAGCGCATACAGCTGAATGGGTCTCTTGAAAATACTGGCTTCAAATGCAAGAATTTTGTGTAAATGTTTTAAGGTTACTAAAAATTGCATTTTGTGTAGGTCTTTACACAAACATGTCAATACTCCCCCCTAGTCCCATGATGTCATTGCAGTGACTTCTGGGAAGTGCTGAAAATGTCTCTTGTCTATGACTTTCTGCTGTCAAGAAAATGAGGATTTACTTCTAACTCGTCTTCCGTCCTGGATCCTGTAAGATTTGAAAATAATCCACTGCAGACAGATCCATCTTTTGTCTTGATCCAAAATTTCTAAACATGGTCTGTAAGCTCTTGTATTAGCGGTGAACGCAACTATGTTTACATTTCAAAATGTTTGTATCATATGAATATGTTTAAAAAAAGAAAAAAAAAAACCTTAACTGGACAGCCCATAAACTCTGTTCTGGTCCTCTGATATCTTCCGTTTCTGATTTATTTATTTTGATTTCTTGCTCTCGCCCATGTTCCTTTGCGACTGACTTGACTTTACCGACAGTATGAATGAGAGACGACAAACTGATGTACACATGAACGGAACATGATACACAAACATAAACACTGACAAACATAAATGCTGAAAGATTAAGAACTGGGAGTACAAACTTTGTCAGCATTACAAATAATGAACAATAAATTCTGTTGCAGATGATGTGGTGAGTTGTGTTTGTGGTGTATTTACTTGCCATTTATTTATGCACATTGAGAACTATGCGATTTGAGTTAATGTTGGTCCAAAATCCCCTACTGCTTATTCAGCAACTTATGGCCAGATGTTTCCAGCACGTGCAGCTAGAAAGTGGAAAGGCAACAATTTTAACTGTTAGTCTTCCACCATTGGTACTTGCAAAAATGTGGTGGACTGGCTAGTCATCTTAGGAATAAAATTTGAGTCACAAGCAAAAGTTCAATACACAGTCAAGGTTTAAGGTTCACCTTGAAGTTCACAACAGAGAACGAAATGTCCTTTTTCCACGACCACAGTGCTCGCTACAATGAGCAGGACATAGGACAACACAAGAACATACATGGGAGCAGAAATGATTGTTGAAGTAGTTGGTAGTTAACTTAAAAAAAGCACAATATAAATAAATGGATTTTTACAGTAAACACAAGTGGTCTACAGAGATTGAAGTGCAAGGGGTGTTTGGGAGGGGAGCAGGTGATAAGTGCAAGAGAACACACGACAGAGCAAACGGTCAGTGGGGATAGTGGTCGGTTCCTTTCCGTTCTGGAATTCAGCACCTTGACAGCCTGAGGGGGAAAAGCTGTTCTTGTGTTGGACCACAAGGTGCAATAGGGTCTTCCAGACTGCGGCAGTGGGGAAGTGAGAGGGGTCCTTGGCGGCAATATGAGTGTTCCTCACGTACTGCTTATTGTAGGTAGTCTGGATGGTGGGTAGTCTTCACTACCCCCTGCAGAGCTCCCTCGTCACAGGCAGTGCAGTTCCCATACCACCCTGTGATGCAAGAGGTTAGGACCCTATCTATGGCACATCTGTGAAAACTGGTGAGTATTGGAGCGGTGGAAATCCTGCTCTTTTTAGTCTCCTCAGGAAGTGGAGACACCAGATGGGATCATTCCTCCCCAGATGAGTTCTGTTGTAGTTCCAGGAGAGCTCCTTGGTGATGTCCACTCCCTGGAACTTGAAGCAGTGCACCCGCTCCACTGTTGAACCTCCAACCCGCAGAGGACGTGAGCAGCTGGTACTTATGAAGTCAACAATCATCTCCTTGGTCGTCTCGACGCTCCGAGACAGATTGTCATCCTTCCACCAGGCTACAAGCCGCTCCGCTTCCCCTCTGTAGGCCTGCTCATCGTTGTTGCTGATGACTCCCACATAGTGATACATCCATTCATTAGCGGCATCTCTGCCTTGGCTGTGTGTATATTATGATGATCTACAGTCAGTTGACCGATTTTTGTCACGATGCCGTCATCACAATAACTGCTATAGTCAAGGTAAGGAGTGGACATCATTACTGAGTAAGGACTGTGAACCTGCATCTACAGAGGCCCATAAGACCTCTGTGTGTTTTTCATCCTCTTTAGATGTTAATGACAAATAAATGTTACACATATTGTATGTGTGAAGATGTTCAGCTGGTTTTGGCAGTTTCTCAGTGTGAAGCCAATGTTTGAGAAAAGTAGAAAATGAATCCAAATGATTCAGAACTGAACCAAATGAGACATTTTATGATATGTAACTTCATAAAAACTTTCTGTATAATGAACCAAGGGTGTAACAGTTAATCTATTCCAATAACTCAAAAATTAGAAAATGAAGTTAATGAGGACACGTGGATGCCTGGTGACCGAGTCCAGTGAAGTTGTTTCAAGTCAGCAGTAAGTGGTGCCTCATGTCCATGTGTTGCTGTACCGGCAAGTTCGTATCTCAAAACTCTGAAAAAATGATCTGCAGCTTCAGACACATTGACAAATGTGCTTCTCTGAGATGGACACGTCGGTCTGAAGCCAGATACAACGAATGTAAGCTTCAAGCTTCCCGTGTCTGTAAGCTGTTCTTAATGTTCATGTTTCCAGGCCATTAGAATATTGCAGCGCATGACCTGACCACTGAGGAGCGATACTGAGTGGTTGAAGGTGAAGATGGTTCTGCAGTCATGTCTTTTGGTTGGACTGACTTCACTAAGAGAGGAACCAAACCGCCGCCCCCTTAGATTGGCATGGTGCCATCAACACCCCCAGGGGAACAGTATGGCTCCATCGCCTAGCAACCACTACAAGAATTGACAGCTCTGCTGTTGTTTGATTTCCCATTTGTTGCCTGTTTTGTCGTTTAAAAATAACATTCTATCATATTTACAAATAGGATTCATTTCACAAATGCGTTTGTTCACGCAAGTGAATTAAGATTTAAATAGTTTTAAAAAATGATTTTTGATCAAGCAGTCGCGGTATGAGTATCACTTTAACCTAAGACTGACACACTGTCCTTTGCTCTTCCACCTCTAGTCATCTTATTGTTCATCCCAATAAAAGTCTGAAATTGAGATGACATCAGTTTTTGAGTTCTGACCCCAGCATGGAAGGAACCCACTTTCCCTCCGTCACAGGACTGCAGTCTTCACTACACATTTACATTACATTTATTGTGCTACTAGTGTTGCACAGAGAACATTTGTTCGGAGAAGAATTAAACACATGGCGGCCTTTTTAAATTGCAAGAGTAACACTGGGTCACAAACGGGAACAAAAGCAGCAATACCAAGAAATAAGGGTTATGTGGTTGCCCTGGAGACTAGAAGTGTTCTGCAGGAGGGACATCTAGAGAGAGATTGCACCCAGAGGTAACCTTCACCAAGTTGGGCTAGCAGGGACGGTGGGTAGTGTCCATATCTGAAGGTCATAAGAAGAGTGAAAACATGTAGGAGTGACTCTCAGCTGTGACTACATTTTGCTGCTAACTATAAGTAGAGGGGCATTCCTCAACACAGGGGCTCAGGATACAGCACTGATGTGGCATTTCATCTTTCCAGTTATTTTTGCATCTTCTCTGCTGTTGCCATGAGCTTGCTCGTGGTCTGTAGGTTCTGTAGGTTCAGCTGCTTGAAGCTGTGACTCGTGTCCCATCTGGAAGGGCTGTTTTATAGCCCTACGTCCAGTGATTCTGGGATAGACTCCACACCACCATAACCCTGACCAAAATAAAGCAGTAAGGATAATTACTTCATAATAAATAAAATCACTTTTATCCTTAATAAAACAAAATGTACGATAATGGAATGATGGACGACATCACTTACGGCAGTTGGTAGCTCAAAAGTTGGAGCTGTCACCTTGTAGTCAAAGGAAAAGGGGTTTGAGTTACTGTTTCTGAATTAGTATCCTTGATCAAGGTATTTTACATGAATTGTTCAAATAAAGTTTCCCTGCTGAATAAATAGGTGAATCATTGTAAGAATCTTAGTGTAAAAATAATACCTAGCAGTGTGTGGTCATCCATTATTTCACTTTGTTTCAGTGACAATATATATTTTTAATTGCAGAGCAGATTTAATTTCCTGAAAGAATGAGTTAAAAATCCCTATTGTATATGTTAAGGTTGCTAGTTCATAACATTAAAAAGCTTCATTTGAACTTCAATACTTCAGTTGTTTTTTTTAGACCTGATACTATTTTACTTTTACTAAAGTGGATTGGAGCAGAACTTTTAGTTGAGTAATTTTTTTCTAGAGTAACTACTTTTACTTGACTCGTGTTCGGCTGTTCTACGTCATCGTCTCCACCCCTTCCGATCAGAAGTAATGAACGAGATAGTTCCGTGTCATGGGTCAGGACTCGCCATTCCACAATAAAGACTACATTTCCTACAACCTCTCAACCATAAGTCTCGCCCCGGATGTCTTTACGTCATCGGTAGTCACCCAATCACAGAGCGCACCTCTCCGGGCATTTCCTGTGTCCGTTGGCAGAAAGGAAAGCGGACAGTTGGAGACTGTTTACCGCGGCTGTTGGCGAACGCAGGTAAAACTCCCTTTAAGTGTTTAAATTATGGTGGAGAACCGTGTTTGTTATCCCCATTAGTGCTCGTGTTCGCCTTTGAGCGTCCGTGTCTTCCTGATCTCCTTTTCGTAGTTTCACTTTAACTCGGTATGTCCAGATAAGCGGCGGATGGTGGGTTTGCTCAGCGCGCGCCGCCAACAGAACGCCGTAACTTTTCTCTCAGCGCCTCAGACGGTCTGCAGCTTCGAAATGTCGCTGCCACTGTTC
Organism: Arapaima gigas; assembly: GCA_900497675.1. Lineage (NCBI taxonomy): Eukaryota > Metazoa > Chordata > Actinopteri > Osteoglossiformes > Osteoglossidae > Arapaima > Arapaima gigas. The sequence goes on along the minus strand of UFQX01000348.1, from coordinate 69,778 downwards.
ACTAGCCCGCGTTATTCTCCCTAAAGCGGACTTTTACTCGGGGACCACTTTCCTGAACACGGACAGATATGTGTTCAGTCTTGACGTCCCCTCGTCACCGAAACTGCGACCTCGGCGTCGCGAGCGCCGTGTTCCGGTGTGTCTCGAGCCTTTCTGTGTTCCACGCTCCCTTTTGACCAAAGACGAGGAGCTGGAAACCTGGAAAACTTGTCTTTCAGACGTCAGTCAGAGGCGTGTCGCTTCAGAGTAAATACAAACCTCGGCCAGACTTTCGCGTTTAAACTGTGTGAGAGAAAAGTTGTGAGTACTTGAGTGTAAGCAGTTCCTTTTCCTTGACGAAGCCATGTGCTGAACCTGTGTTTTTCACGTGTTCCAGAGATGAAGAAACAGGACAGTGAGGCTCAGGACCTGGAGAGCGGCCCTGTGGTGCCACCAAGTACTCAATCGCCACCTGAGGACAGTTCCCCAGCTCAGGAGACCCCTGGCAGCCCAGAGGGGGCCGACGCCGTGGTGAATAATGGAGGTAAGCAGGCTTTGTGCTCTGAGAGTTCACCGGAGGAGGAGGCGACGGTGTTGCCAGGCGAGGGCGACATGGCCGAGGAGCTGAGCAGACAGCTGGAAGACATCCTGAGCACCTACTGTCTGGGGGACGAAGACAGCAGCAGGGGGGAGGACAGGCCCCCGACGGACGGTGCCGAGATCAATGGCCTGGCTGAGAGGGACGATGGCAAACCAGAGGAGCCTAAGCTGAATGGCAACATGACTGACAAGGAGCAGAAGAAAACGCAGGAGAAGAAAAAGGTCAAGGGTTTAGGTGAGTCTCTCTGAGGCTTCAACCCCTGTGCACATGTGCAGTAAAAACCTGGTAAACAGTCTGACAAACACTGTGATGTTGAGCAGGGAAGGAGATCACAGTCCTGATGCAGACTCTCAACACCCTGAGTACACCAGAGGAGAAGCTCGCTGGGCTCTGCAAGAAGTATGCCGAACTGGTGAGTTAAGGCACTGGAACCTCGCCCAGCTGGGTTTTTTTTTTTTTTTGTGGAGTTTGCCAGTTCATCCTGTGCTTGTGTGAGATTCTTCAGCCAGTGGAAGAAGGGCAATGATGGATCATTTCCAAATCTTCTCCTACTGTGAGAATTGTGTGAATGGTCATCGTGGATTAGCTTCCTCTAAGTGGCTCCACCTCATTGCCCTTTACCTTAAAACTGTAAAGACTGCCTTGTAACAAAGGGGGTCCTTATTATCCCCCGGGTTTTTGTTTGCCACCCCAAAACCCTGACCGCTCCAGTGGTGCAGAGGAATCCGATCCATCACGTGGTCACAGTCCCAGTAGCAATGTGCAAGGTTGTGTGTTAAAGACAGCCACATATAGACATATACAGGGCGAAGCTGACAGTTCCAGGCATCTTGTTGGCCAGCAACGCGGGTATCTGCGTTTCTTCAGATGTCGCTGAGGTATGCAGGGGCCTGCGATGCAGCTGCTGCACTGGAAAGCACAAGGCAGGAAGTGCAGTCCCATACTGGAGAAGTGGTTTTAATTAGGTAGTTCATGGTCCTCAAGGGTACAAGAGCAGGGCACAGGGATGCTGAGCGGAGGCTTTTGAATACATTTCAGCTGGAAGAGCACCGGAATGCGCAGAAGCAGATGCGGCTCCTGCAGCGCAAGCAGACGCAGCTGATCCAGGAGAAGGACCAGCTGCGCAGTGAGCACAGCAAGGCCATCCTGGCACGCAGCAAGCTGGAGAGCCTGTGCCGGGAGCTGCAGAGGCACAACCGCACGCTCAAGGTACCGAGACCACAACGGAACCGCAGACACGGGTACGCCACGTTTCGGGTGCTCGAGTGATGTCGAGTGACCTTGTCGACCCGTGCAGGAGGACGGGGTGCAGCGTGCCCGCGTGGAGGAGGAGAAGCGCAAAGAGGTGACATCCCACTTCCAGGTGACGCTGAACGATATCCAGGCGCAGATGGAGCAGCACAACGAGCGCAACGCAGCACTGCGGCAGGAGAACATGGAGCTCGCGGAGAAGCTCAAAAAGCTGATCGAGCAGTATGAGCTGCGGGAAGAGGTGAGCGACACCCAGCGTCATCCTGCCTCCGGGCATCATCGACACTACTCCTGCTGCTGTCGTCATCGTTCTGACTTTACTTACAGCTTGGTACATTTATATCATCGCTGTTTAAACATTGATGCCGGCTGCCCACCACATGACTTCTGGGTTTTTTTTGTTTTTTTTTTTAATTTGCTCATTCAAGACTTGCACTCTTCTTTCCCTACCAGCACATCGACAAGGTGTTCAAGCACAAGGACCTTCAGCAGCAACTGGTGGACGCCAAGCTACGGCAGGCACAAGAGCTACTCAAGGAGTCAGAGGACCGCCACCAGCGGGAGAAAGACTTTGTGAGTGCCAAAACCCCCCATTAGCTTATGGGGTCAGCAAGACTGAGGCTCTCACTGCCCCACCCACCCTAAACCCTGACTGTGTGCCCCCCTTTCTCCCTGTCCCCTTCCTCAGCTGCTGAAGGAAGCTGTTGAGTCCCAGAGGATGTGCGAATTGATGAAGCAGCAGGAGGTGCATCTCAAACAACAGGTGGGGAAAGTGTCATCTCAGAAGGAGGTTGTGATATCAACCCAGAATGCTCTACAGTTCACCTGACCTTTTGTGGTGCTCCTGTTTGTTCTGGACAGCAGCAGTAAAGTGGTCACTTAAAATGTGAATAAATTAATCATAATTGCGATACGCAGTATTGAGTGTCACTTCCTGTTTTCTCCAGTTGTCTTTATACACAGAGAAGTTTGAAGAATTCCAAAACACACTTTCCAAAAGCAACGAGGTTTTCACCACTTTCAAGCAGGAGATGGAGAAGGTGAGCTCACCACGGGTGGTCCCTGGAGCTGCTATGTGTTCTTGACCCTTACACGAGTGGCTGTCACACACCTGTGCTCTGCTGCAGATGACCAAGAAGATCAAGAGGCTTGAGAAGGAGACAACGATGTACCGCTCGCGCTGGGAGAGCAGCAACAAGGCGCTCTTGGAGATGGCGGAGGAGGTAATGAGTCCTCCTCGTCACTAGGCTGTTTCCATGTGTGCATGAGAGATTAACAACACTTTTAAGGACACTTTTAAGGGTAGTATTGAACAGAACTCACTCAAAATGCAGGTATCCTTTTCCTATCAAAATGTACAATGTGATATTTTGGAGCAAAATGCAAAATTCACTAAATTGAAAACCACTATAACCAATTTGCATCAGACAAACTTTCAAAATACACAGTATCCAGAATGTTTTTGCGTGTGAATTTGGGTGAGAGGATGTAAAGTATTAGGAATGAGAAAGTATTGCTTTATGAGAGTGGAGCATTTTGGGATGTGGATATAATTCCAGAGAAGGGTCTATCAACCATTTTGGGTGTGTTTCTGGATGTTATGTATGCTTTGGACAGAAAGCACACAGTTACAAAGTTGTTTGTTACTTGACTAAGTTAAAAGTGGGAATTCTCCAGAGCAATAACTCCACCCTTGGAGTTTTCATTGCCAAACTGCCTTCAAATTTGCAGCTAGGAAAGGTGCATTGCAGCTGTATCTCAGCTGTTCTCTTAATAGGATTCTGTCTCGTGATTGTGTTTAATGTCACTGTCATCTTCCCCACTTTATTTAGTTAACATGTCTTCTAAGAAAGTGGGAAAGCTTGTGCAGAAATCCGTGGAGGACTCTCGTATAGGTGTTTGAGTTTTAATATTTGGGAAATTTGGTCGGGGATTTCATGGTGGGCATTTTTTTTAGCCAGTAGTGTCAACACCCTGGATTCATTGGAAAGAAATGTTGATGGTGGTGATTCCTTGTGTGTGTTGGAGCAGAAGACCATGCGGGACAAGGAGCTAGAGGGGCTACAGGGGAAGGTGCAGCGGCTGGAGAAGCTGTGTCGGGCACTGCAAACGGAGCGCAACGAGCTCAGCAAGACGGTGCAGGGCCTGGCGGAACAGGGGGAGGGGCCTGGTGGAGTCACACAAGCCCCTCAGCCCACAGACTCCAGCCCTGCTCCTGAGGCTCCGCCCCCTTCCCCCACCCACCACTGCAGCACGGATTTGGAGCCGGAGATGGAGCCAGAGGCCAGCACCCTGACAGCACAGGAGTGAGCAGGACCCTTTCTCTGTGCTCCTTGTCTGTCTTTATGGAAATTAACCACACAAGCCCACACCACTTACCCGCCTGCCCCTTCCCTTCCGCTCCGTAGCATATAGACACATTTCCTGTAAGGAACCGAGCTGCTGTACCCTTTAAGGAAACACTTTTGTAGGTCGCATGTGAACGAGAGAGCTCTCTCGAGACACAGCCCTCGCCACACAAGCAGGAGGCGCAGGAAGGGTCCCCTCAGCACCACTGCGTTCTACCTGCTGCCTTAACCAGTGTGTTGGGTGCTGAGCACTTCAGCCTCAACTGCTGGCTTCTGCTCCAGGAATCGCTTGTTCTGACCGCATTACCGCTCTGTCCCGGTTTGGGTCAGGTTCAAAACCTGCACCCATGTCACGCCAGGTCAGGCTGGCTTGTTCCCCGCCTCTTTATTGGTGATTCCGTAACTGTGCTGTAAAAGCCACCTCACTTTGGGTTGTCTATATTTTATATAACACAGGTGTTGTTTGTATCTATAAAATATAAATTTAGTATTTTTAATTAAGACTTGTACTGATATTTTAATACTTTGGAGTTCTTGCCCTTGTCTGAAAGATTCAGCCAATGAGATTAAGTTTATCAGTTTTGTCCCTGTTTTTGCTTGGTTTTGTCATCATGTCAAGTCTGGGCTTTTGCACCAACCCAGTTCTGTAACCAATTGTTTCATTTGGCAAACGTGCGTCAACATTTGATGGCCGAACACACGAATGTACATTTGTTTCGGGCTGTGAATCTGCGAGCGCTATCGGCATCCAGGGACAGGAAGATATGCAGAATAGCTGCAGTCAGTTACTGTGTTTCGTAAATTTCAGAGGGTTAAGCTCATGGTAAACAGCTGCACTGACACAGTCATCCCGCTGCAGAGGAGGGTCTGTATCAGGGGCAGCACCGTTACACTGCGAACACACACACAGTACAATACTTCTGTCCCACTCACGTTTTAATCGGGTACCAAAGACATTACTTCTAGCGTGGTACTGTACTTCCTTTTTGTACCGGCTACACATTTCTCTACAATAAAAAAAGTTACTCAAGTTTCACTTGTCTTATCGTAGTCATTCTGTTAAATGTAGTTACACAGCAGCCCAGGCTGCACTACCCACACCTCTTCTCACTATCCTTCTGGTCTTGTCAAGCATCATTAGTATATTTTCCACAACGTCATCCATCGCTCTTTAGTTGTCACCTCCGCGACACCTGCACGTGTCATCTTGAAACGTGCACAACCATTACAGCATGTCCTTGTGGTATTGATCCTGCTGTATTAAGTTTGTTTCAACTTGGGCAGGGGATAAAAAAAAAAAAAAAAAAAACCCTCGTTCAGCTGTTTTTGTTTCTTTAATACATTCTGCATTCACCCTCCTTCACAGCAGAGAAAGACGGTTCGGTTGTGCGGGCGTCAGATGAGAATCTGATGCATGTGACAAGTTATGAAAACAATTGAGTTGAAAGTGAAGAATGGACAAGAAAAGCTGCCGCCAGTAGTACATAGGTGCGTCTCTGAACAGTTTAAACTTACCTTGGTTATTGGGGGGGGTCTGAGGTATAAGTAAAAAGGGAGCAAAATGAGATGGCTGAGGAAAAATGCGCATTTGTATGTGAAAGTCTGCGCCACAGTCCTGACCTGCTCTGAACTAGAGCAGGCCCCCCTACCCCACCAGCACAGACTCCCGCGGGTCCCTTAGAGCCACCGCTAGCTGGACGGAAGTCCCGCCTTGGCTCTCTGTTCCCGCAGCACCCCCAACACATCCACCACCATGTCCGGAAGCGAGTAGGTCGGCCTCCAGCCCCAATCCCTGCGAGCATTGCTGTCATCAAAGCGCATGGGCCAGTTGTCTGCTGCAGGTCACACACACACACACACACGTCAGAACTATTCACATTCCCACCAACATCACAGCTTTTGTCCTAGGTGAAAACCTCACCAGTGTTCTTAACCTTCTCCAGCAACCCTTGTACACTGGTTCCTCCCATTCTCAATGGGCTCATTTCTTCATCTAAACTGATCTTTTTTCTCATCAGTTTTCTGTCTTTAGTAAACCCAACTACTAGATGAGAGTAAAGAGACCCTCAGAGTAGGAGTGTGGAAGTTCCTGACAGCTTGCAACTGGTGCATTTCCTGCTCATCAAGACGAGGAACTCTGCGCGTTCATGGGATGAACTGGTTGGTTTGGAGACGGCTTTTGTTCAGAGTTTTAAATTTTACCTTTACATGAATGAACACGTTTAAAGCCTTATGACAATTATACCTACAGGAAGGATTTTTAGTGAAGCCAACTGCTGTGAAAGATTTATAGACACAGGTTAAATTCATTATTGCAAGTTAATGGAGAAGTAAAGCCGGGAATTACAAGTCATATACCGATTTAGACTCCTAGCTGTGTTAGTAGACAGGATATTGCTGCAATATGTACTAAAGCAAAACTATAATGCATGTGACTGACATGCAGGTGACCAATATTCCTGTTAGCACCTTTCTTCCAGTCATCTGTTTTGCATCTACAGCATCTAAATGCCATTTTGAATATGCAAAATGAGCCGATGTATATGAAACGGCACGACCTTGAAGGTGAGCGCAACGACCGAGCGACGCCGGAATTACCGATGGTCTGCCGAGCTAGGTCGGGGTTGTAGGTGACCCTCAGGTGCGGCAGGTGTTTGCGAATCTCCTCGGCCACCTCCTCGGGAGTGAAGCTCACAGCTGCGATGTTGTATGTGCGTAGCGAGAGCTGCCAGTCTGGCGCCTGCATGAACTCCAGTGTGGCACGGTGGCAGTCGCTGATGTGCATCATGGGAAGGCGAGTGTCGGGCCGCAGGTAGCATTCGAAGTGGCCGGTGGCGAGCGCAGCGTGGAATATCTGCACTGCGTAGTCTAGTACAGGTTGGAGGGAAGTTAGCGCTGAATCAGCTTACTGTAGGTTTACTGTAGTTGAGGGTTAATTGACGAAAACATTTGGTTGAGACCGTTCACGTGAAGGAAGTAGGAAGGTGTTGAGTGAAAAACAAAATGAGAAAATTCAATTATTATGAAGTTATCATCCTGCTGTGTGGGGGTGTATTTTTATAATCCACTCTAGCTGTTTGTTATACAAGGGAAGGGTGTGTGTCCATTTTTTCCAGGCCAGTGCTGAGACCACAACGTTACCTGTAGTTCCCCCTCTAGGCTGTGTGTCTGCAGAGACGATGCCTGGGTAGCGCAAGCAGCGGAAGTCCAGCCCATACTTGTGATGCAGATACTGAAAAGAAGCAAAGCACAGGTTAGACTGGACCTCAGTCATACAAATGTCTCCGTTAGCTTCTCTCTCACATACAAAAAGAGAGATAGTAAGACCAGGACACTCTTATGACCTCCCTCAGAACTTCTCCCCGTCCAGAGTGTACAAGAAGACCGGAACGTCACCTCTCCCATCAGCTCCCCATGAACCTTGGACACCCCGTAGATAGTGCGTGGCCTCTGCACGCACAGGTCAGGGGTGGGGTCGCGAGGTGATGAGGGTCCAAAGGCCCCAATGGTGCTGGGCACAAAGAGGCGCAGGCAGTTCTCCAAGGCCAGGTCCAGCACGTTGTGGAGACCTGGAGTGAGAAAGTCAAGAGATCAGGACACCAAAAGGGGATGGAGAAGCAACAAATGCAAAGAAAAGCCCACAGTTCCTGCATGTCTCCATTCAAGGATCTCACAACCACAGGGGGACCCTTAATGGAGTTTAGATCAGGAACCATTAGGTCTCGACATGTAGGAGACCAACTCTTGGGCAAGACTCTTAAACGGTTAAAGAACAAACGGCTAGTGGCGACCAAGGAGGGACATACCAGTAATGTTGATCTTGCGAGCCAGAGGGACGTTCACTTCCCCCACGGCACTCAGCATTGCACTATAGTGGATCAGCCAGGTGATGCGGTTGTTCACCACCAGCTCCTTCATGTTCTTGTAGTCCAGGACATCTGCGTACACAAATGGCCCTGTAGGGAGGATAATGAGGGGAAAAGTGGTTTCATTCAGTTCTTACACCACATTAGCCTACTTTGGTAGAAATCAGAGTTGACTTCTGGTCCAACTTGGAAGTGTCAGCGTTTGGCATCTTCTGTTGGTTTGGTTCTCCAAATCACTTCAATTGAATCACCCTTCAGCACATCGTCTTGCCAGCCGTGTCAGCGTGAATCACAGAGGATGGACTTACCGCTGTTACACACCTCCGGTGTGGGCTTCTTAATGTCAGACAAGATTACGTTGTCGACCCCATAATGCTTCCTGAAACAAACAAAAAGTGTGAGGAACATGCGAGAAAGGTGAAAAGCAGCTCCCAGGAGAACACAGCTAGTGTATCCACCTTGAAGGACATGAAGACAGGAGCAGCAGCAGGGCAACACAGCCAGGCAGCAGGGCAACACAGCCAGGCAGCAGGGCAACACAGCCAGGCAGCAGGGCAACACAGCCAGGCAGCACACTCCTGAGATGACTGCTTTTTGGCAACAGCTACTTCTGTCCACCCATTTCCACGGACAGACACCCAAAACATATCACGGACATTTCGGAGCTACTGCTTCACGTGAAGAATGAGGAAACCCACAGCAACTCAACACAAACGGGCAACCTGCACACACAGCTAATCCATCGTGTCAGCTAAGAGCCAACGCCACACACACACACAAAAACGGCGTTCCTCACGTTCACACCTTAACAGGTGAGCAAGACCAACTCCCAGCTGTCCAAGACCACCTAGTAAAAACAGCCAAGAGAAAGAAGTTACACCATTCAATATTTGAACAAACACCAAAAAAAAAAAAACTCAACTTCAAGTATTTGATGTATCTATGAAGGGATTATTATGGAAACTAAGCTGAATTTCTGGACTTGGGCGACAGTAAAGTCCACCACACAGCAGACACCTGGTTGAAAGGACGTCTTCAACAAGACACCGTTACGGTACAATTGAGAAGGAGAAGGTGCTGCAGCAACAACGCCAACTGTCACACAGCTATTTAATCTTCGAACATTCGTGAATCAAGTCCAAATCCGCCTGAGCTGCTGAGATGGAGACCACCGCATGGTCACGGGCTGAGCGAAAACTGCACATCTTTACCTTTGGTGTCGACTTCGCACACACCTCACTCCTGTTTCTGATCTAATAACTCAAAGCCTTCCTTTGTTGTGAAGACCACCAGGTTGGACAAAACGCCTTTCATGGTGGCCATTGTGCAGCCGGGCTCTCATTATCCCCCCGGGGCGCCCGTTTACCCCGGGTCCATTGTCACGGGACAAAGTGGGCAAAACACCCTGGAGGGAAAACAAAACCCAGCGAACAGAGGAAGCGCGGGAGGCTGCGGACCCACCTGTGATCAGCACCCGGGGGGTCTCCGAGCCTCGCGGCTCATCCGTCTCCGGCGGGGACCAGCTGAGGGCGGCTGCGGGGCGAGGCCCACCGGGGAGACCCGCTCTGTCCTGCCGGCCTCCGCCCAACACGCCGCACAGAGCCGCCGCTGCGGGCGACCGGAGCCGCACAGCCGACAGCATGAGAGGCGGAGCAGGGAGCGGGATCCGGGGTCAGGTGAGGACACCGGCAGCCGGCTCACCTTGTGTTCCTGCCCCCGTTACAGGGTAAATACAGGTAATTCCCGGTGAGAAAGAAACGTCATCGTAACACCGTTGGCACATTCACTGGGGACTTTTTACTCCGTTTTACACCCTCACACCTGTTACTTCACCTGGGGGCTTTTCAACCCGTCAAAGAGCCGAGTATCAGGCTGGTTGTTTACAGTCACGAGTGTATCTCGCGCTCAAAACACACAGAGCAACGTTTCTACTCCTCATAGTAACTTTCACAGATACTTGTCCCTGTTAAGTCATACGTCAGCTGTAACTAACGTTTTACCGAGTAACAGTCACTTCTACGATGTTGACCACACTTGCTATGTGTGACGGGTTCTGCGTGTAACGCTTCAACTGGTAGCAGCAACTTTTACACCTTCGTTTTAATTTTGTGACATTTTTTAATTCAGTAATAATATCAATTTAATCTGTACCGCCCAAAGTGTGAGAACACAACTCAATTAACGTTAAAAGTGCCACACGGAGGAGTCCTGCCCAGTTTAAGGATAAAATCGTTCTTACCAGTAAACGGCTGAGGAGCTTCTCCGCACCGAACTGCGGAATCGGGGCGACTGGCGCCCAATTTGCGGTTTTGCACCTTTTTACCGTCAATAAAACGCCTGATTTCTGATTGGCTACAGACACAGCGTAACACACTGCTATTGAGGACAAAAACTGCGGACGCGATGCGTGATGGGACTTGAAGTTTTTGCCTGCCGAAATGTGAGCGGTTAATGGCGCGGCTCGACAGCGCGAGACTACATGGCCCAGCTTGCAAAGCAAACATGCTAACTCATCAGCCGCGTTACCCATTGTGAGGTCGTTCAGCTGACTGTGACTTATTCGAGGGCTGCAGCAGTGGGATCCCAGCAAGACAGGAGCTAAACGCGCCAGTTAAAAACGTTCTTGGGTTCTGAGTTTAAATCATAAGTGGATTTTTGGACATCTGTCTTTCTCACATTCAGTGCGTCAGAAACAAATGATTGATGAAGTAAATGATGGTCCCTCTGTTGCCTCTCAGGACGGCAAAAGCAACACGTCGTCTTCTGTGGTCAGTTAAGGCCCTCGTGCTCTCAGGATCAAGGCATTTTGTGAAGGTCAAGGTAGAACACCCATACAAGAAAGTCTTTTCGCAGGATCATTCTATCCTCCGAGGAGACCATGTTGAACCTTGAACAACTTTCAACTCCACAAGGTCAATTTTCATCCAGACTCACATCAAAACAACGCAACATTTTGCAGAAGCGGTTGCAGATGATTGCTTGGCCAAAATGTGGTGGAGACGGGCAGATAACCCCAACCCCAACCCCAACCCGGCCATCACCTAACCCTTTGACCTTCTGACACCAGATCTACTTCCCCATGTGTTAAACCTCATCCATGGCTGAAAACAAACTGACCACTGAGGAAATATTAGAGAATCATTTAGACAAAAACTGACAGGTGAAGAAATCTTTATCGATATGTTTATTTTTCTTTACCAAATTCTTTCTTTAATAAATGGCCATTTCACAACCACCAAAACCTATTCAAATATCCAGTAAAACTGAAATCCATCCACTGCTGAAAGTAAATTCCCAAAGGGCTTATTTTCAAATCCAATAGAATAAGATAAAAACACTAGAACATTAAAAAAGAGGTACAGAATGCCGTTTACAGTACAGTCACCGGATTCCTTGTTATCAAAAGACTAAAACAGGGACTAAATGCAGAGTGAAATGCGGAAAACCGAGTTGCATCCATGATTTAAATAACTTACCCAGAACTAACTAATGGGAAACTCAGTGTGATGGCTAATCCTGTGTATACTGGAATATGCTTTAAAAAGAGAAAAAAAAAAAAAAAAAAGACATTTACACTTTGTTTAAAAAGGAAAAAAATACATCATGAATATTTCAAAACCAAAACAAAAAGCATTTCCATTCAACTCAAGTCAATGTCATTTCAGAACTTTGAGCTCTTGAGGCAAAAACAGTAAAATGTGTTTTAGAAAATAATTTACAGTCCCTTGTGTTGGCTGCAGTGTTGTCCAGAGGGGGGAGCGTCAGGGGTCCGATTCCGCCGTCAACTGCGCTGTCCGGCTTCTCATGCCGTCTTCAGTTCCTCTTTTGCCCTGTTAGGAGAAATGACCGATTTAAGGACCATCGAGTTTGCGTTTCACGTTGCCCGTATAACCCCGAACCCCGACGTGGGTGAGGAAACTCGGCTCCTGTCGGAACCAAAACCCAAAACGCGCTGCCAGGTCAACACTACACATTGTTTAAATGCATATATTTGAAGCAGGTTTGATTGACGTACTCCTTTGTATCCATGCTCTCTTCAGAGGCCTTCTCTTCTTTAATATCTGACAGGAGAAGAAGGGAAAACGTTAAGAACCACCATCATATTCACATTAATACATCATTTTTATACAACCGGCATTACAGGTCGGTTCGGGTTCATCCGAGGTCATTCCACTATGGTCAACCAAGTCGGCTCTCACCTTTTTTCTCCTCTCCGTCCTTCTCCTCCTCAGTCTTCACTCGCTTGGCCTTCTTGTAACTAGCCGTGTTCCTGCGGCCGCCCTGGCCTTCATCCTCCGAGTCGGACAGCTCCTCGTCGCACGCTATCCTCTTGTCGTGAGCGCGGACTGCACACACACACACACACACACACACACACACACACACGAGTTCACACATCTTCACTCATCGCGAGCTGCCTCAGCCCGTCGGCGGTGAAAGCAGGGCACAAAAAACAGGAAAGGGCTCTACACCCAAAGGCAGGAGCTTAAGGAGCCCGACAGCCATTAGAAGCACAAACCAGACAGCAAAGATCTGCCAGAACACAAACCTGCGTGGCTGCGCTTGTTACTAACCAACACTTAACATTTACAGTCAGAAGGCCAAGTGGACGAATAAGAGCACAAAGAGCAGAAGAGGAGGAGGGAGAATGTTCTAGCACTGACTGGAGATTCGCTTGTCGGGGTCCTCCTCCTCTTCGTCCCCGCTGTCCTCCTGCACGGCGTCCTCAGGGATGGCCTGCATCTGGACCCCCGGTGCATGTGGGAGCATACGCAGGTTCTCAAACAGACGCTGCCTGCGAGGTGGACAAGGGAGATACGGTTACACCCCCCACTTCGTTGTACAATACGCATCATCTCAATCTTACTGACGCTAAAGAGACATAAGGGACAGACTCCACGGCTGTGTCTGGAGGAGGAACGGTCGCTTACTTGATCTTCTCCAGGTAGTCGTTTGTGTTCTGGTTGGTCATGTTTGAGGGGCTGATGTGGAGCTTGAAGTCTGGACCAAAGTACTCAAAGTAATCGTTGTATGGAAGCTCTGTTGAAGACAAGTGTTGGACAGCATTGAGGATCCTGAAGTTCAAGGTTCACTCTACTGTCATTCTGCACTTACACACACGTGTGAGGGAACGTAATGTGGTTTCTCCTGGACCACGGAGCCAACAGGACAATACAGACAAGATGTGGTAGGAAAATAGATACAGATAAATTGGGGAAAAAGTTGTCGAATAGATAACAAAAGAGGATTCAAGCAAACAAAGTTAGTAGTGATGTGGTAAAGTGAGAGGAGGTCAGTGGTGGTGGTTGTGATGAGTCAAAAAAAAAAAAAAAAAAAAACCCACTTTACATAAATTTACCACAAACTAAGATTTTAAAGCAGCTCAATGCCACAGCTTGCTTATCTCCTGCTGACACAGAAATGACCTCCTTGAGAAAATACTGGAAACGCCCACACACCTTCCCCCTCCCGCCCGTTTCGTCATGTTTAAATCTGCTTAGAGCGCAGCAGAGGTGCGAGGGGGATGTACCGTTGGGGATAGTGGTGTCCAGGGCAACCGCCGTCTCGTAGGTCCAGCAGCGGGCCACGTTCCGGATGGTGTAGCCCCCTCCGCCCAGCATCAGCAGGGGCAGGTTGAAGCTCTTTATGTACTCCACACACTTAGCATGACCTGGGAAAGGGGTCGTTTTTACTGCATCAGTTCAGGGTCCTCCAAGTGCCAGCCAGCAGCTCTAACTGCTACGCCACCTACTGCCCATGCCAGTACTTGTGGCCCCTCCCACATATTCATCACATTATCAACTACGTGAGGAGTCTTTGTTCATGTTAGACATCCCGCAGGCTCCTCAACTGTCACATTTCCTTCTCAGCAACATCCCGGATTCTCCTGCTCAAAACCTACAAGCTCCACATGACCACAGTCACTTCCAAGCAGCTCAGCAGTTCTCCTTTTCTCCCTGTCTCTCATCACTCACCTCAATTTCTCTGTATCTTTTGTGAATTTGATTTTTGCAGAAAAACTCAATTTTACTATGACACCCCCTAACTCCAAAGGGCTTTGAGAAGCTGACCTTAGAGGTCCTACAAAAACTATAAAGGTTAAAGTAACCACAAAGTGCCCACTCCTCATCTCACCGCAGATCCCACAGTGGGAAAGGCTACAGGGGGCACGGGGTGTGGGGGGGGGGGCAGGTAAGCGTACCTTTGATAGTGAGGTTGAAGCAGCCGAGTCGATCCCCAGACAGAGAGTCGGCACCACACTGCAGCACCACGGCGCTCGGCTGGTACATTTCCATCACCTTGGCCATGATCTGCAGGAGAGCACAGCACACGTTGGTTCAGCTCTCTCTCTCTCTCTCTCTCTCTCTCTCTCTCACACACACAGCATTTTTAAGAGGTATAAAGTAGGGCTGGGACTTGTATTAATAAAGTACTCTTTCAGTTATCCCAACAATTAACTGAATAATTAGGACGAGGAAAATAATTTGTTGGATTAGTTTCATGTAAATGGGTCGCTTAAAAACAAGAAGGTGATTTACAAAGTAACTAAACTTGCTTAGCAGTTAATTTCCACATTAATTTCAATGAACACATTTCCTGAAATCCAAGACAAACCAAAAATGTGTTTTTAGTTTGTTTCCAAGGTACAAACAAAAACTGAGGCTCAAGTCAATTTAAACCACTTTCTCAAGGAATCGCTTCAGCCCTGGTACAAATACCCACCGGACCTGTTTCTTTAATGCACAATTAGCTGCGAGAACACAAAAACAATTTAGGTGAAATTAGACAAAAGAACTCACGGGTTTAAAAATGGCTTCGTAGGACTCGTCATCAATTCCGTCCCTGAGAGGGTAGTTGACGGCGTAGTACTTCCCCTTCCCGGCGCCGATGTCCTGCAAAGCGACCGGGTTCAGACAGCTAAAGAAAACACCCGGGTCACCCTTCATTTCAAGACCTCGGCGCGGCGACACTCACCCGAAGGTCCCCTGTGCCCGGAAAGTACTCTCCGTACTTATGGAAGGAGACGGTCATGACGCGGTCTGTGGTGTAGAAGGCCTCCTCCACGCCATCGCCGTGGTGGATGTCTATGTCGATGTACAGAACCCTCTGGTGGTACCTGAACAAGCGGGAAATTTGGACGCACTGAACGACACGTACGCTTCCCTTTCCGCAAAGGAGAAAAGAAAACGCTTCCGCTCTCTCGACCTTCTCGGAAAACCCAGTTTAAAAATAACGGCCCGTCGGTACAAAACCACCCATTCAGAGGTTTTGTGGACCTGGATACACACAAAGGTGCCCTCTGTGCAAATACCATTTCACTGCCATTTCGCATTTAGTCTAAAAATGTTTTGGGAAGTCAAGACTTTTGAGTAAACGTATGATGACCGAGATTCATTTTATACGCTTTTCCCGGGCATAAACCAAACTGCACCAAAGAGGAATCAATTTTACCCGCTTCAACGGTAACAAGGCACTCTCACTCCAATATTCAGAAAAAGAAGGTCAAACCCCTTAAAAAAGTTTTTTTTTTTTTTTTTTTTAAGAGTCAGTTCACGTGCAGCAGAGCAAAAAGACGCCGCGCTCAGAGCTGACAGACAGAAGGGAGCAGCACTCACTTCAGCAGTTCCAGGATGGCCAGGACAATGTCGTTGACGTAGCAGAACCCAGACGCCTCCGACTTCTTGGCGTGGTGGAGCCCGCCAGCCCAGTTGATGGCGATGTCTGTCTGCTGCTTGTTCAGCTTCACGGCTCCGGCTGAAACGGTGACGGGGAGGCGAACGTCAGTTTTACGGGGCAGAGCAAAGCAACACAACTGCATTGTGGGAAAACCGACAGGCAAAAACCAACAGGCAAGCTATAAATCACCACCGAGGTAAAACTAAACTTGTCCTCATGTGTAAAAATTACACATTTTCACTGTGAACGTGAGCGTGGTAGTGGCGCGCAACCCAATTCGGCCTGTGAGAAGCCTGCATGTTCTCCCGACGTCCGGGCTGGGTTTCCTCCCACAGTCCAAAGGCATGCGTTTCAGGTTGATTGGTCATTGCGACCTCCCAGCAGTGTGTGAAAGCGATATATAACAGGTATAATTTGTGATGCTGGGATGGGCACCAGACCACCGCAACCCTGACCGAGATAAAGCAGTTAGCAATACTGGACGGGTCGTAAACTTAACTCACGAACTTGATACGACTGATCTGACCGATATTTTAAGACAACCTAAAATATCTTGAGGTGCATAATCTGCTGGTGCTACAGCGTGAAGCACGACTTGAAAGAAAACATGACAATTGTTCAAACTAACAAAAACTATAGGTGTAGCTTAATACTAATTCTTTTAAATGAATCCCAAATGCTTTAAATATAAGCGGAAAGATCCTGGCGTGCGTGAAATAGGACGGAGGGCCGTACAGCGGCTCTGACGCCATTCGTACCCAGTATTCCTCCACAACGTCTTCCTGACCCATAACAGACAGTGGCTGATGGAGTTACTACATTTAAACATCCCCAGGTGTGCAGAGAGCTCAGAACTGCGCAGCTGCTTACCAACAGACCCTCCTGTCGAGAGCTGGCAGAACTCAAACAGCCCGTCAAAAACAGGACAGTCCTCTCCCACGTTGACTGTGGAGCAAACAGGGGCAACTTTAACAAACACGCTGAAGGAAAAGAAGAAGACCTGAAACAATGAGCTGAGATGAGGCTAATGCTGAGATCAGAAATTCCAAGGAGCTAAACTGTTTAACATTAAGGGGGGGGGGGGGTCTGCCCCTCATCACTCAACAACATCCAACTCACATCTCTGCATCTGCTTGCTGTACTCAGACATGTTGTCTGGACGGATGGAGCGCAGGAACTTGATGTAGTCATCGCTGTGATACTTGGTCATCTCCTCTGCGTTGGCCTTGTGGGGTCTCTGTGGGGGGTGAGGAAGGACCGGTGAGAGACCCCCCCCAGCCACTCCCAACCAAAACAGTGGACAAACCCACCGACAGGCAGTCGGCCCAACCTCCGCAACCCCGGCACACCTTATCTAACCGGTAGCAAAGTCCAGGGAGGCGCCAAACTACAACTGTCCATGAGCGATGCTTACGATAAACATCCACATTAAAACCGTTTTCAGAAACCAACCTGAGACAGACTTTAATAAAAATGTCAATAAAACCACAGCTAAAGAGGCGAGCGTCATACTCACGTAAATTTCCATCTTCCTATACAGCCCATAGTTGAGTAACAAGTTGTGGGTCATGCGGATTCTGTGCGGCTTCATGGGGTGGCCCTGCCCGTAGTAATAATTCCCAACATCCCCTGGGAAGGGACACAAACAAGAGGCGAGGGCGTTAAGAACGGCCGACCGCCGGTGCCAAAAAGAGCAGAAGAGAAATCGGTCGACGGATTTCAACTGCAAAGAGGATTCATTTCTGTTAACCAGTCGGCAAACAGGGAGCAGCAGTAAACAGCGGTTAAGGCATTCGCATTCAGAATGGATAGAGTCCCGGGGGGGTCTTTGTGGTTTTCGCCCCCCCCCGAAATGTGCAGCTAAAATTCATTATTTCGGTAGAAAATATTGAGCTACATCATGGAATTAAGTGCAAGAGTCCTGACGGAAGTAGCTAAAGTTTACACAGTCCAGGGGTACAACACACACACACACACACCTCAAAATTTATCAAGTTCATATCACTAACCTGGAAAAAACTAGTTTGGTGGGGGAAAGAACTGACTGGTTTTTGGGGAAACAATCGGTCCTTCGGCTACTCAAAAGGAAGAAAATAAATCAAACACGGTGCTTTTATTGTGGTCAAGGATTTATGGCCTAAAGGTTGTGGAATCAAGTCTCACTCCTCCTGTAATATCCAGATCAAGACTCTTACCCTTAAAAAAACTACATTAAAAACATCTGGCTAAAAAGAGTAAAAAACCTGATAAACTGATAAAAGATCAGCCAAGTGATCGACTGGGTTAAAACCACCAAACCTCAGTCAAAATATCGATTTTAACGCAACTGATCGACTTGGGAAAAAGCCCCCCACACACACACCTGTCTACCCCGGTGGGCTGCATCGAGCACCGTGTTCCTCACCCGGCCGAGACCGAACACTGATCACTAACTACCCACAGGGGGCGAGGTGCTTAGAGGACTAGTTAGTAGCTAAATCTTGGCTTAAAACTTTATGAAAACTCGCAGACTAAACTGACGTCACCAAAACCACAAAGCGATGCGCGTAGTACAGATATTATTATCGCCACCACTCTTATTTTTGCTGCTTTTTAGCACTTTTTTTTAGAGTTCTCGTCTCAATCGAAGGACAAATCCAGCACATTTCAAATCAATACGCGAAAAAAGGCGAAGGTTTAAAATCGGGCTGCCGAACGAGGAGGACATTAATAAATCGTGCGGAAATGAGAGCGGATGATGTCCCATGTGGCGCAGACAAGGAGGCGGCGCCGTATTTGTGGCCGATGCGCCGGCTAACCCAGCCGGTCATCGTGCGGAGATGCTCCGCCGAGCTGCCGCCACACAAAGCTAACTAGCCTAGCTAGCATCATCCTGCCCGGCAACAAGGCAGCAAGTCCGGCACGAAAAGGAACCGCGAAACCAAATTCCGCTCACGCACGACTCGTCGATTCCTGCTGCACAAGCCACCGCAGACGAGGATTCGGCGACCGCTTTGGCCTTACCGTCGTAATAGTAGCAAACTTTTTTCTTTGTTCCTTGAGTCGTGAGCGCCATTTTAGCTCCGCAAACACAGGCTCTGCGCACCAGGCTTTCCGTTCCGCGCAGCAACGCCAATTACTGCCCGCTCTGCCGGTGACGTCATGGAAGCCACTCCCCCAATGGGAGCCCGGCTTTCGCTCACATCGCGGTTCGGCGGTGAACCTCCGCCAATCAGAACGCGACTTTCGCTTGTTCGGCTTCTCTGTGCGCGATGACAACCAATCGCGCTCGTCCTCCTCGCCGAAGCGGCGACAAACTGTGCGGTTGGGTTGTCAATCATGGCTGGGGGCGGGCCTGAGGTGGGGTGGGAGGGGGCTTTGTTTTGTTTGCCAATACCTACGGTATTAGCATATTAGCGGTAATCGCTAATAAAAATGGAAAACAAAGTTATTTTGCTTTATATGCATTAATTGTGCGTGTGTGCAGAAAGCAACGTGTTACTCGTGCATTACTTTGTAATTCAAACTTACACGCACCGCTGGATGAAATAAATCGTCTAAGCACAATATCTCTGAAATTATCCCATATCCCATTGTTGAGGCTCATAAAACTCAAATTAAGTTCATTACTGTCAAAACTAATACAATTCAAACTGTCTGGCGGCCAAGATGACCAACTGTATTTCGTGTCAGTGTCATATTTATAATTGTTCTGATAGTTCTTACCTGAGCTAAAGTTAAGCAGCAACAATGGTCCAGCCCACGTGGACGACTTTCCTTCTTACCTAATTGTTCTTTTTAAGGTGATTTAAGGCAACTTTAAGATTAAAAGTCTACTTAAGTAGCCCAGCAGGACAGTCTGTATTCTTCCTTCTTCTGATCCGACCGCATGGCGTTTAAAACACCTTCAACCCCTGCACGACCATTAATGAGTTTATTGTTGACTTTAACCACTTTGTCTTAATGGCCCGGCTGCGCTATTTAAAGGAGCCTTCGCGCCTCCTCCTCTATCTCGCCCTCCTTGGCTCCCAGTGTAGTGCTCCTATAGCTCTCAGCAGGTCATGGCTTTCTTAAGTGTGGTGTTGGTGGTCTTTGCTGTGAGTTTTGTGCAGAAAAGCATCCCCTTAGGTCCTGTGCAAGAAACAGCTCAATGCCAAGTTCATGAGCAGGTTCTTTGTGGGGATCCTGCCATTAATGATGCTCAGTGTCAAGCTGTTGGCTGCTGTTTTGATGGGCAACAATGTTACTATGGAAATGCGGGTGAGTACAAGATGAATGGTGGAGTAACTTGGTGAATAACTCTAACTGTTCAGCTGTTAAGTTGAGGCCAGTTGAAACCGTGGCCTTTCTTTGCTTGCTATAAGATGAAGGCTTTTCCTTAGTGACTTGCTTCTCTGTCTACTAGTGACTGTGCAGTGCACCATGGATGGTCAGTTCATAGCTGTGGTCTCCAAGGATGCCACTGTACCACAGCTGGACCTGACCTCCATCTCCATTTTGGGAGGGATGGAGCCACCTTGCAGTCCTGTTGCCATCACTGACACATTTGCTGTCTTCAACTTCCCAGTAACAATGTGTGGCACCACTATGGCTGTAAGTTGTGTAGGACTTTAGGTGACTATCAGTGAGCTGTAGGTTCATCTACCTTGCTCTTTCCAGGTGGCTGGGGACTACATTCTGTATGAGAACAGAATAACTTCTTCATATGAAGTTGGTGTGGGATCCCAAGGTTCTATCACCAGAGACTCAACATATGAGTAAGTCTTCTGGCTGCAGAGATGTTTGGAGCTGCTATTGAACATACTAACTACAGAATTGATCTCTTCTAGGTTGGTCTTCCAGTGTAGCTATTGGGGCTCTGAGGTTGTTTCCCTGATGGCTGATGTCTATACTGTTGCCCCACCACTTCCAGTAGTTGCTCCAGGACCATTGAGGGTGGAGCTCAGGCTGGCAAATGGCCAGTGCTTTGCAAAAGGATGCGATGAAGGTCAGAACTGGTCTTTCTAATGCCTGATGGCTGTCGATGAGCTGTAGTAACTCCACCTTCCCCTCTTCAGTGGTCTCTGCCTACACTTCCTACTACCAGGAGAGCGATTACCCTGTCACCAAGGTCTTGCAGCAGCCTGTGTATGTGGAGGTTTGCATCCTGGACAGGACCGACCCCAACATCGTCCTGCTTCTGGAGAACTGCTGGGCAACATCAACTCCTGATCCACTCAGCCTGCCACAGTGGAGCCTCATAACTAATGGGTAGCTAGAAAAAAGTAACCTATGAATTTAGTGCTAAGTGGGTGATGTCATGAGAACTGGCTGTTCTTCAGGTGTCCCTACCAGGGTGACAAGTACCTGACCACCTTGGTTCCAGTAGATGGCTCCTCTGGGCTCCCTTTCCCAACCCATTACAAGCGGTTCATCCTCAAGATGTTCGCATTTGTGGATCCTGCTTCCCTGCAACACCTGGAGGAGAGGGTAATCCACCATGGCAGGCTGCTGTAGCATTTCCTCTAAAATGGCTGCTATAAACCTACTTCTGGTTTCCTTGCAGGTGTTCATCCACTGCAGTACAACTGTGTGCCACCCCTCTGCTACAGACAACTGTGAACAGAGATGCGTCAGGAAACGTTAGTGCTGCTGTAGTGGCCTTCCAGTTGTAGGGTCTCTGCACTTCACAACCTCACTGCCCTTCTCCTTCTAGGGAGGGAAGTTGGTGCTGTGCAGAAGCTCTCCAAAAATGAGAGCATAGTGGTTTCAAGCCATGAATTGATCCTGACTACTGAGCTTCCCACACCAGTTATGAAGCAGTCTGCAGCTAAAGGTGAGCAGTCCTCTTGTGAGAAGAGTAACCTACTGAAATTGAAAGCCTTGTTACATGTTCTGTTCTTTCCACAGAACCTCGGGGTCTTGGCTATGGTGTGCTGGCAGTGGTAGTGTCTGCTGTGCTTGGAGTGTCTGCTTTGGTGTCAGTTGTGATCTGGCGACTGCGGAAGAACTCTGCTGTAGTGACATCTCCACAATAAAGCCCTTGGTTGAACACACTCTTGCTCCTTGAGCTCTTTTGAAATGCTGCTAGTGTAAAAGATCTCCTGAACACTTAAACCTGGAAAAAAGTCCTGTACAGCCTTGGATGCCCTTCAGGAACATCCAAAACTCTCATGCTCAAACCTTCACAGCAGTTGCAGGGGAAATGCACCACTGAATTGCCCTTCCTAAGTCATCATGGCAGATGACTGGAAGGATCTGTTGGGGTGGATGACTTCTGTAACTGAATGACTTGTGTAATGAAGACTGACACCATGTTGAAATTAACTTATTATTGATTGAGAATTAGAAGCCTTATATTTCTGGGTACAGAGGAGATAGTGCTTAATGCTATGAAGAAATGACTTCAGTTGTGCAAATGCTACACAGCTGTTAAAGATTTCCTGCTAGTCATGCTCTCCTAAACTAACAGTTCCTGAGTTAATATAGATGCACTTTGACATCTGAGCTAGTCAACTAAATTTTTATGAACAGCAGTCCAGTGACAACTGCAAAGCCAATGAGCAGCAGCAGGAGCTTAGGGATGTGGTTCTGTGAGGGGCACAGGTCACGAGGGAGGATCTCCATGAATGTGATGTAGATGAAGCAGCCTGTAGTCAGACCCTGCAGGGTGGAGTAGGCCAGGTGGTGCCTGAGGGCAGCGGCTGTCCCTTCAAAGGCAGTACCCAATCCAATACCCAGTGGAGATGTGGCAGCAAAGACAAAGAGGCCCCCGACCATGGTCGCTGGCAGGAGGTGACAGCAGGTCAGCTGGAGCATAAGACTGAGGGCGACGGCACCTTTGTGGAGCAGCAGGACAGTGGCGATCGCCAGCATCTGTTGGTCGTCGCTCTTCAGCCCCACCTTCAGTCCCTCAAATAGGGAGTGCAGGGACAGTGTGAGGACCAGGATGAAGCAGTGCACACCTGAGCGGGACCTGAGAAACCAGTGCCCTATCCCAGATGACTCTTGTGGTCCGCAGTTTTCTTTTAGCATCAGGTCAAAAGAATGCTGCAGGCTGCGGGGGCTCTGCTCTTCCTGGCCTTGCAATCTGATGCTGGATACCATCACCAGGGCCTGTCTGTCCACCTGTGAGGCCCTTGATTCCTCCCTGCAAGCGTGGACTGTCTGCTCCATCACCAAGAGTATGAAGAAACCCATGGCCATAATGAACTCAGGCAGGGGGAACTGCAACTGGGAAAACAGAGAGGTTGAAGGAACCTTCAGAAAATCTTAGCAAACTCATCTAAATTCCTAATTACAGCACACAGGTTTGCATCCAAACCACATCTCACTTGCAACTCTTTTTTTCCCCCCAAGATGTTCCACAAGTATTCTTGCCAATGCCACAAAAGTATTCTGTAAAGTACTGTTGTACATTGTAAATATAAATATTTGCCAGTACGTATTTGAAAAGTAAAACCTTTTCGTTGCAAGTTTAGCTGAAGAATCAAGGTCACTTAAGTCCACCCAAGTCTTGGTGGGACTTTCAGGATGTGTGAGAAATGTCTTCATCTCCAGGAAGAGAAGTTAATTTTTTTTTCCTCCACCACCCAGCAGCAACTGAACAACCATTACAACCATTAGGATTTTGAGTCAAAATATATATAAATTGTTTCAACCCGATATTTGTTCAGGATGTAAAAGTATAGTTAAAAAAAACCTCAGTGGTGTCAGTAGGTACGCCAGCATTTGGCGAATGACACGTATTTCCCAACAGCGGAGTGGAAACGCAATTTAAAAGATCATCCAGGTTGTCGTGCCAAAGGTGGGACTCGCTTCAGAGAAATACTTTGGAATATTTCATATGCATAATATTGAGGGTAGTGCTGCCTACTGAAATAATGGCGAAACAAACTAACAAAGGAAATGCCAGCCAGCGACAAATCAAATGGATTATTAATCCAAAAACTACTGTGTAAATGAATAAATAGGATTATTAGAACCGACGCCTTCAACAGGTTAGCTGGACTCTGCTCCCCTGCCAACCGGTTATACCGTCTCGCGGCTTTAACTTTTCTTTTGGCCGTTTCACTTTTACCACCTGTGATGCCAAACTTAACTTCCTCACAATGAACGTTAAAGAAGGATTATATGGGCGTCAAACTGCCTTCTGCTGCAAGAGAAATGGACGTATTAATATAAACATCATCATACGGAAGTAAAGCTCAGAGTCTCTTTCCGTCATTATAAACGGAATAATTATTGCTTCATTAATATTTTTTCATTCTTCAGCCAGTGTCCTCTTCTGAAGAAGTGGCGGACTTTTTAGATGTTTCTATCTCTGCCGTGCCTTAAACGGACAAAGTAAACGCTGAATTTCATCCCCCTTGTCATGAATAGGAATTGATTGTTTGAGCAGGAAATGTAAGTAATGGTATTAAATTTAAATACGATTTATCACGACAGTTTGCTACTTCATTTCTCATTTGTTTGAAGCAACGGAAGCTACGCTGGCTTGGAGGCTGTGAGCTTCTGTATTATTAACAAGATGTTTATCTAACATCTTAAGCTGGGTGTTAGTAATCTTACGATGAACTTTTTTTTAAGATCATCCCTTTATCCCAGGCAAGCTATAATGTTACCTACAACCTTCTTGCTGTGATTTCTCCATTTGTAAATCTGAGTATTTCTGATGGGACCCATGTAGGGTTAGAACTTTGCTCAAGGTTACCACCGCACGTTTGGAAATTGAACTCTGGACCTTCTGGTTGTAAAGCAAAGGCTGCAAGTGCTATCATACAGATATCCTGTAATTACACCCTGGAAAATGCTTACAAACATTTCCGTTCTTCACAGCATATTCAGCTTCACTGCTACGAAAGCAGATACATCTGTAGAAGTTCATATACAGCTGCAGCCTTTGCAACAAGGAAAAGAACATGTGATGTTACTAGGTGTGGTTCAGTAAAGATTAGAGGGGGTAGATAGACCCTCCTCCTCCTGCTTTTGCCACCTTGGCTTACAGTGATCTGCAGGTATCTGAAAGCCTCCTTCATCTCCGCCAGGTACTGCGGCACCAGGTCTAGGAAGCAGGTGGCCAGGAACATCCCATCGGCCAAGCAGTTGGCCAGACGGTGGACCCTGCGCTGGGCGGCTGTGGAGGAAACACACGAGGGGAAAGTCCTTCACCACCAACTGCGTGGTTGACAGTGGCGGAAAACTATAGAAGTAATTCTCTCCAGTTTAAATTCAGTTCTGTTCCCCTTTTCTGCCATGTTAGTTTGTCAGTGAAAAACCTTCTGGGAGAAATAAGTCAGGCGCCACGCTGGGACCCCCTTACCGTGGGGCGTGATGCACCTCCTGGTCTCGCGCGCGGCAAGCAGTGGGGCAAGTCCGCACACCAGGGTGCCGGAGAGGAGCAGGATCAGCGGACCCAGCAGGCTCAGCGGTTCGGCCATCGGGCTGCTGTGTGAGGTAACACGGCCCTCGCTGGTGGCCCCGCTCCGTGGGGTCTCGTCCGCGCGGGTGACGGGCGCGAGAGGAGAGGTTGCGTCAAATCCCGTCTCGAAACGACGAATTCGACCGGTTATAAATCCATGGCTTCCCGTCGGCGAAGCGGCAGCTCAAAGCACGGCGGTGGTCGGGCTGGGGGCTCTTAGACGTGTAACAAAGTGACTTTTCACGGTCTTTTTCATTGTACTGGGGAAGGAGTCAGCAGCGCGCGCCCGACTGCATGGCACTGGGGGGGTCTGGCGGGGTGGAAACGGCGGGAAGCGCGTTCGTCACTATTTATACCGGGATCGCAGTGTTTACTGTCACTGACAGGAATTATTGAATCAAGTCCAGTTACTGAGTCCAGCTTCTCGGAAAGGGGGTCCGCCTTTCCCGCTCCTATAGAGCACGTGAACCTTCCCTCTTACTTCGCCCCTCGAAATGCGCATTTCCACGTCCAGCTGCATTTCGGTTACATTTCAGCTGGGTGTAAATTTTGCGAAAAGCGGGAGAACCGGGGGCGGCTCGATTTCCTCAAAATGCGAACAGAAGTCCTCTTTTAGAGTTTTGCTCATAACTTACATGAAATGCTTCGTTAAAACGTGCTAAAAATAAAATCTGCTCCGTATTTCCCCAGCGCCATAACTGCGCGCTCGTGGACTATACTGAGGTTCAGTTACTGAGTCTGGCGTTTGCGGGACAGTTTGCGTTTTTCACGGTGCGCTTTCCGCAGATAGTTGAGAAAAAAAAAACATTAGTAGAGAATAATAAAATGTTGAAAGAGCTTTAGCGTGTGTCACATATCGAAAACACGGGAAAAACCCAACGGGAACCACGTGACTTGCTGAAATATTGCACATTTTTTCGCAAGGTGAATTTAAAAACACTGGTGTTTTTCTCTTTTTTTCTTTTTCCGATCATTTATGGCAGTGCAAGAAGTGTTTCTATAATCCGCATAAAATGTATGCTTTTTTTTTTTTTTTTTACAATTGTCACCAAAGCTGGACCATAACAGGAATAGATTAAATCATATGTGACATATCCGTCCCTTAGGTCCACACAGCAAGGCTATAAGAACTGGAAATTTGGGACTAGAATAGAATGATTTAAAACCATGCATCAGAAGTTTGATCTAGCAGGAGGACAAAAGCTAAAGTAATCATTTAAAATGTTAAAACTGATTCCCGGCCCTTAAAATCCTGAAATGCAGGCAGCAGAATGGAGCAATTTGAAAACAAGTCTCTAAAGGTGTAAACCTTACTTTTCCCCACCAAAGGGTGTAAATACAAGTGTTGCCGTGACACCTTAAACTTAGGAGAGCCGCTGGGTAACGCGCTGCTGGGGGGAGCCGAGCACAGGATATTACTTTGTTGTTACTCCGTCTGACCAGTTAAGCTGGAGCTCCGGAGGAAACCGGCTGCAGACATCTGGTCCTACGACACACATGCAGTAGCTTCACGCCTTTACATTTCGAGGGGGGGGGGAAAACAGGGATTGTGGTGTTGTGGAAGCTGATGAGAATCTGCTGGGGGGCTGGAAAGGGCGAGCAGGTGTTGCACAAGGAAGCAAGAACGACATTTTGAATCACGGCTTCGTGACCAGCACCTAGCCGTACAGCCCAAGCACTGCTGGGATGGCCACCAGGAAGCAGGAGGACACGCTTTTCCACCTGCCTGCTCACCTTTACCTGTATCCTGCTGTGAACCTGAGATGTGGAGATATGGATCACCTAGTGGTTGGAGACCATGCTTGTCAACTTCCGCCAAATAAATATAATGTTAGAACCACTGGCTGGTAGAAAGTGATAGCCTGATAACGATATATTTATAAATATATAGTTTAGAGGACTGATTCAGGCCCTGAAAGTCTCTCAAATGCATTTAGAGGTTTCCTCTGTCTTTGAAACAGTGTATTTTGGTCCAACTGGAGAGAAAACAATACTGTGCACAAGTAGACACGTTCCTGCACATCTATATTAGCTAAAAGCTTGTTTATCAGAGCGAAATAGGCGTTTTGGGGGATATTTGGGGGAAATTCATTTCTCGGATGAACCCGAAACGAATGATAGTTTTCCTCATAAGAAATCGCTTGTCCGAGTTCGCGGAGTTCGAGAAACTTCTAGGAAGCAGTTACACTGGGATTTGGGGGGGGGCTGGTGTCAGTACCACACCTTTACCCCAGTGTAACGGAACCCGCACCCGCACCACGCCTCGCGTCCCGCTCGGGCTGTCGGCACTGTTTTCACGCTCTTCGCCACCAGGTGTCGCTGTTGGCCTTGAAATCGCTCCCCGCGCGACCGCTCTTCCCCCTCCATCACATTCCAACATGGCGGCGCTGGAGGAATCGCTTCTCCGCGAGCTGTAACCCGCATTTTCTTTCTCCTTCTCCGCCTTCATTCACAGCAGCGCCGGCTCGTCCTCAGTCCCGCTTCTGGATGAGTTTATATCTGCGTAGAGACGCGCTGCAGACCGGTGAGCCTCGCTTTACTGCCGTATAACCGTCCTGGGGGGTTAGTTGACGTAAGAGCGGCTAAGCTAACGTGCGGCTAACGGGACGACTGACGTGTAAGTTACCCTGGATTTTAACCCTATTTACTGTCAACTGTCAGTAGTTACCATTATAAATACCCGAAAATCGCTCTCCGATGTGTAACACGTCGAACCGCAGCGCTGTTTTAGCGGGATTCCCTTTAATGTAAATTAAAACGTTCCGTTTTTACTACCTAATCTAATGCCCGGCTTTATTTTCATATTTATATCGATGGTGTGAATGTCAAGTTTGGACTGTGGGCTTCTTTTCCCCGCTATGAACTATGCGCGAGGTGAAATAAATCGTTTTGTTTACCCGCTTGTTTAAATTTAATATGAATGAGTTTTTAAGCGTTAAACCGGCTGATAGCATTTGGCCCATTTTTACTGCTGTCGTTCAGAAAAAAAAAAACCTCCATCAAACAGTGACACGTCACTGAAGGGGAACGCGCTCGTCACCCACGTCCTTAAGCGCTGCGCCACCTGCTGGCGGCGTGTGGACATCTGTGCGAAGCCCCACTTTAGTTTCTTAACACATATAGCAGGGGTTGTATGTTACTGAGGCTTCGTGGGAGCAGCAGACAGGTGGGGTTTTTTTGGTCGGGGTGGTGAAGAAGATCTTTGACAAGGAGTTAGGTGGGGAAATGTGGATTTAAGTGGCTCCAGGCAGGGGGGCAGGTGTTATATTTGGGTGTCGGGGGGCGATTTTAACGCAACAACAGGGAACGAGGCTCCTGAACACGTGCAGGGTCCACAGTCGCCCTGTTTACACATGTGCAGCAGCGGTGAGTGGTGAGACCCATAATGCATTGCTGCTGTATGTCTGGGAACAGTTGTGTTGTGTGGGGTTTTACACAGGGTCTGCTGGCCGCCTCGGCAGGGGTTTGCCCCACAGTGTGTTTGGGAGTTGGTACCAAAAAAAAAATCCTCCCCAGATTACTGTATAGGACACTTGTGGTGATGCTGGCAACTCGTGTTTCTCCCACAGGTGATTTTCTAAGTGGGCTAAAGCGAAAGGGTCCCTAAAGCCCCCCCACCCCCCACTGTGGCTCCCTGCAGAATGGAGAGCGACTGTAGGATCTTGATGTGCTGCCTTCGGCCCCGGACAGTCGCCCTGCATTTGCTCTTCTGGGGGCTCATTTCACTCAGGTGAGACTCACACCTGTGCTTCTGTAAGTGGGATCTTCCCAGGTTCCTGTGTGCAGTGGTGGTGGTGGTGGTGCTTCTGTTTGTTTCTGGCCTCAGTGATCATAGTAGCAATGTATTAAGAAGCAGCACCTTTTTGTGCTTCTTGAAGACTTTAGTCTGCATGCGATAGAAGCCTTTCCAAGCTTCCCTGAGGGACTAACCTGGTTCTTCAGCAGTTCAGGGAGGTTTTGCACTGAGGCCTCCTGTGTGTTTCCTTGTGGTGTCACTGACTGAACCGAATCTTGTCCCTCAGAGTGTTTGGAGCAGCTCTTTTGGGCGAAGAAAAGGCCTCAGGTAAGCCCTGTTTTCCAGCATATTGTTTAAGGTGTGTGTGTGAGAGAGAGAGAGAATTATGTCAGAGATTATTCTTTGGATTTGGGAATCATCCAGGCTATTTTTGTCGTGTGTTTTATAACACTGCGCTTTACACTTATGGTTCTTTTCGTTTGTTGGCGGAGGAATTAGCTTGTCCACAAAGCCGAAGGGCAGCAGGTTACCAAGGAGCACAAACCTAGTAATTTCACACTACCGACGTGAAAGGCGACGGATTTATAGGGTCTGTTAGATAACGCGGGATTAGATGGAGTGCGGTGGACAGCTACCAGAGGGCAACCCCGCCCCCAGTGAAGCTGCTCCTCTGGCCTCACAACCTAGAAGCTCACTGCCAGTTGAGGCAGTGAACTAATGATGTGCTGTGATTTGTGTTGCAGTGGTGGAAACTGTGGCCACACCCTGCTGGCAGGTGGAGGAGTTTGTGGTTTCAGCTGAATGTACCCAGTGCACCACCTTCCAGTCGGTGAGAACCACGTTTCAGAACCACCCGGCTGTGTTTTTTTATTTTTTTTGTGATGGAAACAAATGTCTCCTGAAACAGAACGTGGTGTTTGATACTAAAACAAGATCTTTGGTTTCAAGATTTTAGCTGGCCGGTAGAAGTAATCCTCTTTTTTTTGGGGGTCTTATTTGCCAATTCTGATTTGTTCACATGAGTTTATCCTGTTAAATAATAAATAAGATCAGTTCCTCAAATAAAAGGGTCAGTTTCTTGCTTGGAAATTAGCCAAAGTCCCACGGTGAGGGATGAGTTTTGTCTTCCGCTCTGAGACGCAGAGACTATGAAGTGTAAATATTGAATGTTTGACGCCAGATGATCTTTGATTGTTAGGCTAAGGCTTTCTTTACGTTAAGGCAAAGGGTATTTATGTTACAGAAGCTGTTTGAAGGACGTTATTTTAATTATTGTTTATGTGTTTATAGTTTATTTCTGAACATTAGTTCCAAATGTGCCGTGATTTATTTTTGCCATGACGGGAGGAGGATGTTGAAATACGCGGCTTCTGTTCGGTCGCCCTTGGGAGAACTGAGAAAGTTAAAAGTAGGAATTACGGCAGGTAAAATAAGTCATTTGAATGAAAAGTGGGTCTTTTTCTCAGCAGTGTAGTGTTTTTCCGTGGTACAGGACCCCGTTATATAAAATCTCCTTCTGTGAAACACTTTCTTTCTAGAAGTCTTTGGCAGCTTGCAGCCCAACTGGCTATGTGGAGAAGATCAACTGTGGGAAGTCCAACAAGGATGAGTACAAGAGGTGATTATCAACTTTAACCCCCTCATCCTGCGGTAGGAACAACAAAGTAACAAAAACACAGAGAATAAGTGTAGCAGCTGAAGGTTACGTGCCTTTTTTGGCCATTACGTCATCGGTCTGGTTCTTTAACTGATGAGACTGTCTGCTGAAACTGACGTTGGGTTCATTTCTGGTGACCTTCTGACTTTCCTTTCCGTATCACAGCTGTCGCTCGGCCGCGGTGGAGGAGCAGCTCTTCTGGAAGTTTGAGGGTGTAACGATGGGCCTCACGGTGGTCTTCGCCCTGCTCGTGGTTCTGCGCCAGCGGTCCCTGGATCGACTGGCGTCAGAGAAGGTGCGCAGGCAGATCGAGTCCATCTAAGCAAGGAGGACAGCACCAAAGTCTGGACTTGCAGGGCGAACCAGGACCGGGTCGTCTGCAGGCTGTGGGAACGTAGCCTGGGCCTCACTGAGGCTCCAGTTTGCGAGCAGGAATTAGCAGAAATCTAGAAACGTACTCTGAGAAGACCTAGTTCTTCTGTGGATTAGCAAGTCATTCGTGGGAGGCAGGTGGGATGAGCAGAGCCTCAGCGCTGGACTGTGCATGTTAACGTTGGTAAGACCAACAGGTCTGGGGGTAGAAGAAGTCGGTGTGTTAAAACGCAGTGACCCCCGTATCTGACCTGCCATCCTCTTACTTCTCGACAAGTTTTTAGGAGTTAATGTTTCAGGGAGACGACAGAGAAAAAGAGAGAGAGATACAGCACTCACGGGCGGCTGTGTGAGTATATGTTTCCATTGTTTACCGTAAGGTGGGGTGGAGGGGGGGGCAGTTTTTAAATATCTGACTTTTATATTCATCACTTTTCTTGTAGTTCACATTTTAAACTGCTTTGTGAGGAGTCGGTCAGGAGAGACGTGTAGGAAAAGCCAGTATTTAAAAGAAAACAACTTTGATAACACATACAGTTCAGGTACAGATCAGCCAGTCCGACTTTCGCCCATGAAAAGACGCACTGCTGGTTTTTTCTGGAACGGAATATATTGCGAGTTCGAGAAGAACTAATTTGCATAAGTATTACCTTTAAAAGGAAGAAGCTGCATATAACTTAATCTGAAAGGGAGGAATGTGCAGCGTTTTACAGATCACGTGGTGCTGATTTCTTGCATCCTGGCGTCTGGCCTGTACTTTTGTTCTCAAGGTGATTTCCGAATTGCCGAATCGGCGAAACCGATATAAGGATCCAGAGGCCAAAAATTTGATCTTGCCAAAGTGAAACTAGATTATTCTGGTGTTGTGTTTTTTGTTGTTAAAGTCTTGCTTTTAAGGACATGTTAAACATGTGCTGTCCACGAGGAAATTTGGTGAGATGATCTTCCACACAGACAAGGAGCAGCCTGGAAGCAGAGCATTCTGGGATTGAGACTTAACAAATATCTGCACTTGGCTACTTGACTCTTTTTGTTTTTGCTGAAGCCTCTCACTGCTATAAGTTGTCTACTACCTGCTTCTGTCACCATTGTTGACCACGATGTGAGGAGGGGACTTAGGTGCGACTGACTTGGTTGGTTGTGTAAGTATTATTTGAACAGTGGTGAACAAAGCCGGGCCCCCCGCACAGAGGACTAGCTTTCCATTTTCTTTGGCTCATCCACCTCGGACATGAGGGTAACCTTCTCAACTCGGACGTGTCTGCAGATCATCGTTCGCTTTTGTAAACGCTGCTGTCGGGTATCTGAGAAACATATCGTAAAACCGGCGGGTTCCGCCCCGAGCGGGGGACGGGTGGGTCAGGACTGGGTCGGGAGACGGCATTATCAGACTGCATTACTAACCTGCGTTTGGAGCGACGAGAAGCAGGTGCTTTTCGCACCGTCAGTAACATTTCGACTCCCTGTCGGCAGGAAGTCGTATCTCTTCTCTTTTTTAATGGAAAATGTGATCTTGTCCCAGTGTGTTGCAATTTGCAGAGTCGACCAGGTTAAATATTTGATTTGAAGGCATTTAAGGTGATAGATGTGAAATCTCTGATCTTCACCTTCTGGAAATGTGATTTTTAAAAAGGTTTTAACTGGTGTCTCCTACTGTAAATAATATATTTTTATGGACAAGCTGGAATGTAACTGGTTGACATCCATGGTGATGTGATGAGGACTAAGAATAAATTCCAAATGGGAAAACTTCTCACTGTGATATGAAAATTTGTGCTTTTGTGTGTGTGTTTGGGACCAAGGGGAGGAGATGGAAAGAAAGGTTTGATGTGCTAATGCGTGTTTTCAGCTGTTGCCATGGAGATTACGTGCCCACCATTCCGCCGCAGCCTCTTCGGTTCAAATTTTACCTGCTTTCAACCTGGACTCAATGAGAACGCTGTAAATGTCATCATCTCAGCCTGGAATTCGACGTCTTTTCCTAAAGTCAACCAGAACTTGCAGAAAGGTGACGCTTTCCAAATTGAAAATTTTTATACCGTCGCTGCACCCTTTGTAACAAATGTGATATTTTGGCTCAATTCTGACCATTGGATTGCAATAAATGGAGGAAAATGTCGAGTGGTGGGATGTGAAAGACTCAGTGGGGGATCTTGACGCTTTGGCACGAACTGACTAGGTTTCCATGGCTGGAGAAGTGTTGGCTTTGTGGGAATTTACCTTATTGGAGGGGGGGTGGACAGTCTTAGGTGCGTAGAGCTGCCAGAGGAACGTGGGTCGCAGCCCCTCCCGCGCCGTGTCTTGCGACATCATCCATGCCTCCCCGACAACTCCTCCGTGACCTGGAGCCCAAGCAAGAGGAGCCGGAGCAGCTCGAAAGGGCGTCAGTGACTCCTCTCGCCGTCCCACCAAGGAAGGAAGCCACTCCAGCGGGAGACAAGAGGAGGGGAAGCAGTTTCCATCCTGCAAAACCAGCCCAGCTGTAAGTGCGGAAAGAATATTTGCTTAGAACAAACATCCGATGTTTGCAGCCATTGCAGGGCGTCGATTGTTGAGTGTTTTGTCGTGTCAATTGTTTTGGTTGATTTGGCACTGTTTTTTAAAAAAATCAAAGTTGCTCTGTCCGTCTTTTCTGTAAATGAAACCCATTTCATTTTTTTTGCATGGGTGTTAGGTGTTTTCTTGGTTACTTAGTGAAATACTTTTGTTACAGACATGGAAACAAACCAGCGCTTTTTGTGCTCTTTTGTTATGTCTTTAGCCAAGATAATGATGAAATTTCAAGGGAGAACCGTCTTACCTCCTCTGGCAAAATTAGGGAGAGAAAGAAAAAACTGGGTGGGGTATAAAGGCTAAAGGAAATAAACATTCTGATGTTTGACACACAAATGAAATGTTTATTTATGAGTGAAAGATGGATTTTGGTCGGAAAACAAATGTGGAGTTACAAAGGTGATGCGGAGACTAGTCATAAATGGGCAGGTTTGGTCAAAAGGGACCCTGTTAATATTGGCAAGGTTAGAAAAGGTATAGTTTGTAACAATACAGTAGTGGGTGCTCTCGTGAAAAGATGGGTTTTGCAGAGGTTTGACCTTCTCGTTGCCATGGCGATTACATACACCATTCATACAAATATGCAAATATTACCTTCTTTGCATCACTCAAGTGATGTCATCGATACACAGGTATGTGAATCAAATATTCATCAGCTGTGATTCAACACTGATTTAGGGGAATGTAAGAAAACATAATGCGTTTTGTCTCGAACCCAGGGATCCAAATGAGACGATCAGTCCAGATTATTGGAAGCACATTTTAATGCAAAATTAAATACTCTGTTCACAAAGTTTGAACGGTTTTACTAAAATATCGTGGACAAACTATGTAGTTTACAAAGTAAAAGCACTTGGTGGGACAAATATCTAATGACACCGAATAAGGAGTACAGCCACTCGGGGAGGGAAGGAAGGAAGGAAGGAAGGAAGGAACAGCTCGTTTAAGACACGTCATAAACACTTGAGAAAGAAGTAGTTGCATCTTGACCCTCGTGGACAGTCGCACAGTTGGCCGTGTCGCGCTCCTCTCTTCACCGAACAAAAGTCACCCACGTTGCACTGAAAAGACCCGACAGAAGTATTAGGGAGCCGCGTAAAACCGTGTAAAACTTTCCCATGTTTCAACTCGCTCTGCGCACAAGTCGTGCTTTTTATAATATACAGCCGTTGTAGTACAACACGCCACCGCTAGATGTCACTAACGTATCTACAAGTTCCCCCTAGGCTGTGTAAACAGTGGCGTAAACGTGCACGTGTGTGTAGTACCAGAATTGTTATTACTCTTCTGCGCAGACGTTTGCATACCCCCGGTAGGCGCCTGTATCTTCTTTCCAACAGAGACAGTCTTTTCTTCTGAAGCTTGTCCAAAACGTTGTGAAGAACATCCAGCTGCGACACAGGCGAGCAGAGAGTTACGCGCAGGAGATCGACGGAGCCGTCAGATGGGCGGAGATTCAGTCTGTGCGTCAACTGGTTTGTTATATAAAGTCAGTCTGTTGGCAGCGCTGACTTCTTCCCATCTTCCAAACCCTTATAGTCCCGTTTAACGCTAAAAAAGTCCGCAGTGGAGAAACTGTCTAGATGTTTCTCTTTATCTCTGCGGTGACTGAACCTCCGCTGTGCAAAAAACGTTTAACATAAATACATAAAGTTAATGTGAATGAAACAATTAAACATGTCTTATTTGGGTCACGTGACCCACCTGGACTGAGGATGGTAAAATTCTGTTGTGGCTTCTTAGCACGTGTTGCTACTCTAATGTTTTACTGCTTTTACAGTCATCAGTTTAACCGTCGTGGCCGCGTGTTCGGCAGCGAAAAACTTTCCCAAATCGCATAGTTTTCTTCACCTTAAATGGCACCCAGGGGCCACCCTGCAGGAGCTCACGCTCCGCTGCACACTTGACACTCACCAGTTGCTTCTTCTGCTCTTCGCTGTCCTTGTCCTCTTCTTGCAAATCCTCCTCAGGGGGTCTGGCGTGAACCCGGGTGGGAGTCTGCAGGTATACGACCAAGACGAAGCCCAAGACCACGGGCAGAAGTTTGGCCATGATGTGAGTCCCTGCGGTGCTCTCCAAGGTGCTGAGCTCCTCCAGGTCAGACAGTGAGAAGATCCTGTCACCCCACCCAGAGCTCCCCAGCGGTCTCTTCTTACTCAACTAATCCGCATGTGGGGCGAAGAGCGTCAGTCGACCTGGAAACTCAGCTCATATTGTCATTATTTCAATTTAACTTGCAAAAGTTTTTACTTCATTTTTTTCAACCCTACACTTTTATTTTAATACAATCATTTTTCAAACACGAAGCAGTAGCACGATTAATGGAACATCCATCCATCTATCTATCTATCTATCTATCTATCTTTTATTATATTATCTGATATTTATTATATTTAATATATAATATTAAAATATTGTATTTCCCACTCAGCGGATATTTTGTTTCCCAAATATTTATGTACATCTGAAAACTGGTGTTAAACTTTTGTCCCCCCAAGAATATCGATCCCTTTGCATTGAAAAGAAGTGAAACTGAGAGCGAAACTTTTGTTTGCGGTAAAAATGTTTTTCTTTTCCACGGCTTTTTAATCCGCTCATCTGACGCCCTCCTTCATTTACGGCTTTCATATCCAAAAAAGTCCCGCTCTAATCCGGCCGTCGCTTCTAGAATAATCGGGTCTGTTTTTAGACGGGTTTAATAACAGAGTGACGTACATACAGGGTATATTTACTCGTCCGTTCAGAGTAAGTACCTTCTAGAACCTTCAGACTGCAAGGCAACACCCGTAGCCACTACGCCCCCTGTTGGTGACGATGCTCTTCCCCCGTATCTTACCTGGTTTTATCTAATTTCCACCCACCGACTTTTCCCACCAGCGAAACCTTTTTATTTCGTCTCTCTGGCTCAGGCTGGCTGGGGGGTAAATGGAAGACTGAGATTTAGGTGCGCGAGGCTTGACAATAAATAAGTAAATAACAGTATAATGATGTGATGCGTCTTTATTTGTATGGAAAAACAACACAAACTCGCCACTGACTCACAATAAAAGTAGAGACCCCCCCATGTGCGCTCCCCCCCCTCAACTGAACCTTTTCGCACTTTATTCAATTCTCCCGCTTTTTTTTTTACTAGGATGGAAGGTCCACAAGCACTTCACAAATAGCTCCTGCTTTCTAGACAAATAAAAATAAACCAGTTAATCGTACAGTTAAACTTGACCACACATTTGAGAACATTTTAAGACAAGGCTGCACGTGCAGATGGAACAAAAGCCGGACTTCCGACGTGGATCGTTTTTAACGGTTCGGTCACGTGAGGACGTGGACCGGGTCTGGACAGCAGCAGGTGGACGGTGTGGACGAGGACAAGGAGACGGTGGACCCTGCAGCGTGTGGGGGGGTCAGTAGCAGCGCAGGAAGAAGGAGTTGCACGCGGTTCCTCGGAGACAGTCGCACAGGCGTCCGATGCGCGGCCCGTGTTTCATGGCGCAGCGCTCGCCCACGTCGCACTGCGGCCAAGAGAGTCACACCGCTGGCATCAAGACCCCCTGCCTGCCCCCCCCCCCATGACATGCTGGGAATGTTTGCTCGTTGAATGATGCGAGTGCGCGTGCGCGACAGGTTCTCGGAAAGTTCATTTGGAAGCATCGGCGGCTCTTGAAGCGCGAAGGAGAAAGTTAAGGAATGATTTAGGAAGTTATTTCAAAACTTAGTTTGAATGGCGCAAACGATGAAGGGGGGTGGGGGAGTGAGGGTCTTACCCGCGGGATGACGCTGGCTTTTTTCTCCAGAGAGACCGGGTGGTCCCGCTCTGCCTCCAGCAAACCGCCCAGCGCCTCTGCCTGCGGGACGTTAAACAAACCGTCGCTCCGGCGCACGACCTTCATCCAACATTTCCCCTTACAAGAGACCTCGAGTGTTTATGTGACTTTTTTAAAAAAATAACACAGTTTAGCGGAGATCAACTTTAATATTCAGTAATCGTTACAGAGGCGCTACAAACTGGTCAGATGTTCATATATGACTTAAGTTTCTGAACACGAAAGTGTTTTGAATCATTTTGCAAATAAAAATCATTTCGAAAATGCAACCTAAGAACCTGGTCAGCATTAATGCCAAACTGTGCGTAAAACACGCGCCGCTTTCCCGTGTTTCTACTGTGACGTTTGAAGCGCCAACGCTGCTTAATTTTGCTGTTTTTCACGCTTTTCCAGTCAAATTTCTTCTCTTTCGAAATCGAAAGAATCTCGCTAGTTTGTATAACGAACCGAACAAGAAAAAGAATTGCAATAACAAAAACAACAGCGATAATAATAGAAATAATTACGATACTAACAATACAAATAAAAATGACATCATAATAACTAAGGTGAAGATTTTTGTTCTTCATATTTTTGAATATGAATTTTATGGTGAAGAACACGCCGGGGTTCCTTCTTACCAGGTCCCTGGGGAAGAAGCCCGTCTGTCGGGGGTCCTCCTGGGAAGGCAGCTCGCTGTCCGGAGCCCCCCGGCTTTGTCCATGGGAGACCACGGCGAACACGCCCAGGCAGACGCCCAGGTACACGGCCGCTCGCGCGCTCACCTTGACGCTCTCCATCGGCTTGGGGTCAGTGTCCTCCAGACGCCGGAGATGCTGTCGACACGAGCGGAGCGCTTACTTGTCTCCTCCGCGCTCCTTCACGGGGTTCGAGCTGCGTCCAGGTGCGGCGATCGCGTCCCCGGCTGTTGCCTGGAAACTTTACCTATTTATACGGAAGTCGAGGCGATGATGCGGCGCCGATGACGCCATCGCTCGGTCTCGTCAGACCGGCTCCTCGCTCGGCATCTCCGTCAGTCATCGCTGCCTCGTCCATGCAAGGATGAGCGTGATGAAGATGCGAGATCTTAAACAGCCGAAACGTCTAAAACGATCCAAATTTAAGGCTGTTCGAAACTCCTCAACTGCAAGTTCAAGCAAGGACATCTGAAAGGCGACCCTGTGGAGGACTCTTGTCTGTGCTTCTTGAAAGGCTCAAGTGAGTTTTTTCCCCACACTACCTGTCTGATGAACAAGTTCTAGTTCAAGTTCAAGTTCTACCTAAGTTTTGAAACCTACAGACAACCTATTTATTTTTCTCCTTATTTATTTATTTGTTCGTTTTATTTGGATTTTTATTATGTGAAACAGACCCTCTGCCCCCCGTTTACAGGATAAATAATATTACTGTCGATTTGGAGCTGACCGTAGTCGCAGGTATAAGTGCTCCTCTTTTTCGGCCCACCCTCCCAAAGACTGTCTAGAAGAAGCGGGAGATCCTGGTTTACTTTGGAACCCTCCAGAAGGGTCTGGAGGAGGGATCCAGACACCGAAGAATTGTGACGATTTTACCGTGCTTTCCCAGCCCACCAGCACACCTCCTGCCGAGGCTAGGTGCCCTCAGCAGCTAAATTTGACGTTTCTCCACAACCGTCCACTTGATTTCTGAGCTGTGATCAGGTTTCCACGGCTCTGCTGAAGGTTGTTCTCCAAAGGACCACGTGTGCAACCAGACCACCGGCATTTTCACCACTGTGCTCCAGCTGCCATAATAAGGTTGGGTTTGCGCATGTGGGCTACAGTGTGGTTCCACTCTATTAAACCAGCGGGGGTCCCACATCCCCTGCTATCCACCACGATGGCTGGCGTCACCCTTCTCCTTGGGCTGGCCGGATGGATCTGCGTAGGAGGCCATCAGTTCTGAGGCCTGAGCTGCAGTTCGCCGTCCTGGAAATGGTGGGTCATTTGTCAGGCCCTTGCCAGATCGGTGACAGCGGCCTCACTCAGAATTCACCTCCTGAATGAGGAGCTCTTTTTATAGAGCCGTGTGACACAAGATAGACAGATAAATGAAAGGATGGATGGATGGATGAGGAACAATCAACATCAACATCAAACAATGTGTAAATCCATGACATGTTTCTGCCCATTTGAAATGACACCTCTCACATCAAAAACATCATCATCACCCTCCTCCCTCAGCTCAGGCCTTTCACGGCGCCTCCTGCTTGGTTCTCCTCAGGAC
Organism: Arapaima gigas; assembly: GCA_900497675.1. Classification (NCBI taxonomy): domain Eukaryota; kingdom Metazoa; phylum Chordata; class Actinopteri; order Osteoglossiformes; family Osteoglossidae; genus Arapaima; species Arapaima gigas. The sequence continues at coordinate 30,315 of UFQX01000348.1, read as the reverse complement.
CGAGGCCTTGGATGCAGGCAGTAAGGGGCATTAAACATGAGGGCCCTTTGAGTTGAGCTTGAGATGCTGTGAAATAACAGCAGGTCCCAGAAAAGAACAGGTTCCATACAGTGTAGGCAGAAAAATCTGATGGAGAAAAAGAGCGTAAAGAAAAGCATAGAGACAGACAGTGTTTTATTTACAGTTAAACTGTGTAACAAGGCTGAACATCGCAGGTCGTGTTGTGGTTATAGCTGGATGTTTGGTCCCACCTCCTGCTGTAGAATTGACACAGTAAAAATGACCCCGATTAGTAAATCCCTGTAAAAAATAATTGCAGGAATAAAGTATAATGTGTGCAGGATATGGAGGCAAAGATGTGTAGAGACTGTCGGTGGGGTTATTGACTGGGGTCTGGAAACATCTCACCAGGTGATTAGCCTGAAAGGCCCACCGAGGTTCACACAGGAAGGCATCACGTGTGTGTTTTTGTTTGGAATCAGACGCGGTTCTGAATTTCCAAACTGCCAGCCGTTGTCCCAAAGTTGCATCTCAAGTGTCATCATGACGGGGGGGGGGTGCCTAGGGACACATTTCCCCTCGCGGCCTCTTCGCATACAGCTCCCCCAGGGCTCAAGTGCTTCTCAGCCCGGACGTCTTTCAAACCGCTTTCATCGTGTGTCCCTTTGATGTGTCCCAGAAGGAAAACCGGGCAAAACTGTGGGCCACAAAGCTGCAGGTTCACATTCAGGTAGGGGTGGCTTCTGCACTTTAAATGTTAAATGGTTTAAGTGCTTAAATCCGTATAGATAAAACTGCACCAAGCTAGAAATAACACATCATGATGGGTGACATCTCATTAATGCTGAACGTGTTGCGGTGCTTTCAGGTAATGAACTTTAGCAGCAAAAACACCCAAAGGTACAACAGGTAGTAAACCCTGTATCTGCTACATGCTATCCCACTGTTACTTCTAGAAACTCCCTTTGAGGAGCACCACAAGTACGTATGTACGAGATGCGGTTTTGAGCTCCATCCATCTTGCTGACCTCTCCCATGTGGTGGCCTTCATCCAGTATATATCTTCTCAAATGATTTCAAATAGCATTTTCGAACGGAGTGCTGTGAGCAGTCATTTGAATATTCTGAATACAGAGCAGATCTGCACGATGGGGAATGAATGTTCCCGGCGCAATATCGTTTATCTTTGCTCCTATAAGGAAATCTGTCCCCGTGTCATCCTTGACCTTATCTTCTGTTTGTTATTCAAATACGTCCTGCTCTCAGCGGTTCTCTCGTGACTCCTCTGGGTGAAGTTCTGACACCAGGGTGGAGCGTCTGTCCACGCAAGGCCAAACGGCGAATATTTTACTATCTTTGATAGCGGAAGGTGCAGATGTCAGGGCGCCAAAGCATTTGGCGTTTATCAGATCTCTGAGCCGGGGGCACCTACCAAACCGAAATGCATTGGAAAGAATGAAACTCCCATAGCGGCAGAAGCCTGAAGAAGAACACTGTAGACTGGAGGATTTTGAACAGATTTTTGTGCCCATGTCTGGATGTTCTGCGCCATTCCAAATGCGATCGACCGCTTCAAAACGACAACGTTCTTGGCGTTATTATTAAATAAGCATTGGCTGTAATGGCTTTTGGGGGGGGGGGGGCAAAAACAACGGCACTTAATCCTTCGCCTAATGACACTGTGGTAAAAAAAACAAGAGGGCACAGCAATGTTTTCGTGGTGAAGCAGGCCTCCCCCTTTCGAGATGCAGTCATTAGAGTTCATGTTACACTCGGCTTGTTTTCGGCTGACCTTATTATCCAGAGTGACGGATGCGGCTGCCGGGGGCAAAAATATAATACTGGGAGCAAAGAAGAGCAGCCGCCAGCGCGACAAAGACGTTACTGTCCGAGTGTCGTGGCCCCGGACTTAACACGCGCACTTAAATGTAAATAAAGAAGTGCGATGCGTTTAATTTCATCTGGAAAATGCAAAGAAGCGGCGACTCAGCCGCTGTCATCGCGGCGAATTTATGCTAATTTCAATCGGTTCCCCCGTCTCATCAGCAGTATTTTTTAAACCGAGGATGATTTTTCACAAAGGACTTTCCTGGACGTGTGAAAACGGATGAATGATTATTTTTGCTGCCAGCTGTATGTCAGTCAGACAGTCAGAGATGAACTTATGAGATTTGAGGGGCGGCATTAATATTAGTTGCTCACTAAAATATGGCCGTTATACTGTGGCTCATTAATCCCGGGGGGCGGAGTGATAGGACAGGTGTAGGTCATTACTATTTATCGCAGCAAGGCGGAGGGTTAGGAGAGCTACAGCACTGTGCAAAAGTCTTAGGCGTGCAAGTTCAATGTGTGTTGAGAAGTACAGGTAGATTCTTATCTACCATCAGGAGGTTTCTGGTTGGTCCCAAATTCATTCTGCAGCCTGAGAATGACCTCAAACACCCAATCTCAGTCATACACAACTATGTTGAGCAAAAAGAAGGAATCCTGCAGCAGATGGTATGGTCCCCACAGAGCCCTGATCTCAACATGATCCAGTCAGTCTGGGAGGACATGCAGAGACAGTCAAAGTGTGCAGAAGAACTGTGGCCAGTTCCTCAAAATGTTTGGAAGATCCTACCAACCTCCACCTTAAACTGCATGCAAGTTTGCATAAGAGAACTGAAGCTGTTTTAAAGGCAAAGGGTGGTCCCACCAAATATTGACTTGACTGAGGTTTTTTTGTCTACTGCACTTTCTAGAAGGTTTATTGATGAATAAGTATTCATGGCATTATTTTTGGAACCATCCTCACTTTATAGCATTTTTCCCACCGGTGCCCAAGACTTCTGCACAGTACTGTATGTCTCATTAATGTTAACCAGGAACAGGTTTTAGTCATGGAGAGGTGGAGTCTAAGGACAGGTAAGGGTCATTAATATTAATTGGGAAGAGTGAAGAAGTGATTGGTCAGGTGTCTCATTAATATTAATCTCAGACAGGAGGAGTCATAGGACAGGTGTAGTTCATTAATATTAGTCACTGAGAGGGGGGGGGGGTGCAGATCCTGTTCCTTGTCTCCCTAGCAACTGCAGAGCTTCCACTGAGCCCCTCTGGTCCAGAGAGCAGCTGAGTCATGGTCCCAGACTGGGTCGTGTGTGTGTGTGTGTGTGTGTGTGTGCAGGCAGCTTCACGCCATCATTTGCCATCCTCTGGGCACCTGTGGGTCCAAATGACACCTTCCCTGTGTGTAGCCACAGCGACAAAACAGTCCTTCTCATATCCATGGCACTGCCTCCACTTTCATATGCCTGCTATTTCACCACATCTCTGTTGGCGACACACCCCTCCAGAACACTTTCCCACAGTGGCGGCAGATTGCGATCAGCATTTCTGAGACACTTTCCACACAGGCTGTCCTCAGGCCCACAACCAGAAGGAGTTGCTGTTAATAGCTTCCATATCTCCAGATTGTTTCCTCAAGAAAACAAGTGAACGTTTCGAGCAAACCCACCAAGACTGTCAATCCTGTGTCCCCAGCTGGATCCTGGCACCAAGGCCAGTGAACAGAATTCGCGCAAAACTTTTTTGAAATTGCAGAAATAATAAGGGCTGTTTGTAAGAAACTGGCTTTAGGAGAAGCCAGGAAGAAGACTTGGAGCAGAAGAGCATCTCCGTCTCCCCTTTATCCCCACAGTGTTCTGTGTTTCTGTCTTTCCGTACCTCATTGTTGCTCTCATAACGCCCTGCCCTTTGTCACACTCTCACGATTCACCCCGTGATTCATCTCCACGGCCTGCTTTGTTCTCAAAGTGCATTCGAAATGCTCTCGGTATTTGTACCCACAATGCCTTGCTGAGATTTCTTTTTTTTCGCATTTCCTTCTGGGCTCGGCCACTCCATCGACTGCGCTAAAGCCCCCTTAGTGCCCCGGAGCCCATTAAGAGGATGCCCCTTCCTGGCCACGTCCTCTGATCTCCTCGTTCCCACAATTCCTTGCCTTTGATCCTGTGCTGTCATCTCCGTCGCGTGTAAACTGCACATCACAAAGACAAAAACGGAGCGTCGACAAGTTCCCAACGCAGCCCAACTGTGCGAAGCGAAGAACAAACCAAAGTCGTCACATTCTGTCTAGCCGACAATTAAGATACCATCTTAAAAGAGCATTTTTACCTTCAGTTTACTATAAATACACACATTTAAATGAGCTGAACTGAAGCATTTACCACATTTCTGAGGAAATTACTTTTTTTCCCTCATGGTGCCTTTGTCTTTCAACATTTGTGTATTAAGCAACGTAAAGTTATTCATCACTTCACACAACTGAGTCATTTTTACTCAGTCGGTTCAGGGTAAGTACTCTGTTCGAGGCTATTGCAGCAGCGATGACACTAACCGCTACGCCCCCTGCTGGCCTCCTCATGGCAAATAAAAATAGCATCAAAACAGCATATAAAAATAAACAGATTAAAGGGGCAGCGAATGTAAAAGTTGTACGTGCTGTCCTCTTTAAATACCAAAGGAGGTGGAAAGATTTTTATTACAACTTATAATAGTACCTTTAAAAACCTACAGTGCTGATCCCTGCTCTGGAATTAGCTCCTAAAATAAATTAAATCAGTCACGTCTATTAAAAATATTTATTAAACAATATAAAGCATATAAAGTTTGAAAGTCTGAGTATATCTTGTTGGGAAAAGCACATTTTTAATAAGCGCAGTGACATTTACATGTGGCACGAGGGAGATTAAAGCTGCGCACAGTATTTATGAAGGATAATAAATACAGCGTTGTGGTGCGGACCCCCCCCCCGGGGGGAGAGTGAGAGGTGTTTCCTGAGCCTGGGAGTCAGCAGGGCTTTGGAGCACTGGGGGGGGGGAGTAGTTCAGGGGTGAAAGGTCACACATGTGAGAGGGTCATTAAAGTGCCAGATAGAACCTGGCTAATATCAAGGAAATGAGCTGCCATAAAATAATAACAATCATAATAAACAGGAACTGTTTCCAAGACAACGGCAAAAATAGATAAACTTTTCTGTTCTTTGTACTCTTTGTTTTTAGGTGGTCGTCACAGACTGGTGGGGCATCCGGAGAGGCCGGCCAGGGGGTCTGACAACGTGACTGGGGTGCGGGGACAGCCGGGCCTGTCAGTGAGACGCACGTGTGACACGTCGACTGATTCCGGGGAGGGGGGCGTCCCGGTGTCTCTGTGGCCCGTTCATCTGGGTGCCCCCCTGCAAGCCGAGATTGTTGCCCCCCCCCGTGGCGATGAACATCTGGAAGGAAAAGGAACCCCACAACCACACTTACGTCGGCAGACTTCCTAAGAACAGAGTTCCAGAACAATCCCTGCTGCCTGGCAGCACTTCCCCAGACCCCCGCTAGTCACTGCTACCCTTTACTGACAGCTACTGCATTTTTTTTTTTCATTTTCATCAACCATCCTCATCCTTCGGTCAACTGTGTCGTTGCATATGCGAATGTAGGGAGTATTTTTCATCTTAATCACGTTCTCAAAAGTCTGTGTGCGACACGAGTGGCTCGGTATCCGTGTAACACCTCCCGTACATCAACGTGGCAGCAGGAGTTCAATACCTAATATTATTTATTTATTATTTCATGTTTTCGCTGTTTTTAGTGTCACAGTTGACCGTGGGAAAATGCAGACCCTGCTGTCTGCGTAACACTGTAAGAGATTAGGCAAATATTTATAGAAGTTAAAACCAACTGTGAAACATTTTGTTACGAGTGAGACTTTTTTACCCAGGTCTGACGTGTTTTATTTCAGATTAAGGATCTGACCAAACTTGGAATTTTGGATTTGTTTCCTGTTGAAAAATGCCTTTCACTTACAGCCTCTTTAGGCGAACTGCAAGGCTACTTTTCCAAAAATTTTATGACAGAATGTGTCAAACTGGTGGAACTAAACGCTCGCGACATCCGCTCAACCATCTATTGTGCGCACAGCGCCCCCTACTGTTCAGGTTTTCTCCATTTTAACCATTTTCACCTTCTGGCCCATTTGAAATTCAGACCCAGCCTGAGCGCTCAAAAAAATATCATTCATTTTGCAGAACACGGATTCTCAAGCAAACATCTACTGTAGTTTCTGCAAGTTCATAGTCATGAGCAAGTTTTACTCTCACGTGGGAGGTAAAGTGCCAGTATCCCTGGTCCTGGTGATGTCATAAGCAGCTCTACGCAGGGCCCAGAACCCGGCCAAAATCCGAGCCCAACCCAGAAGGTTGGTCCATTCCCAGCATTCCCAAAACCCCCTGCTAGTCAAACTTCTTTGTGGGGGACCCACCTCCGCAGCACGTGCAGCGCCGTACCACGGTATCTGCTCACAGGTGTCGGCCAAGCCAGGGTGCCATCAGGCTGAGACTAAGCAGAAGGCTGGGGGGGAGTATCACTGGTGCCTAGAGGGACCACAAGACCAACAGGGTAGAAAATGAAATCACGTGACATCGCTGCTCTCGTGACATCACACTGCATGACATGACATCATATTTTGTTTCGCTACAAAGTGGTTTACACTGATTTGCTTTGTTAACTGAACTTTTTGCTATTTTATTCTGTGTGTCACCTTTGGTACATGGATGCTAATATAAGACAAGCCGAACACTGCAACCCTAAATCATTTTGCTATTAACCTTTATTAATCAAACACTTTTCTTCAGGGCAATTTGCAGTGCTAGGTTTGTACCTTAAGCTGCTTACAACGATTTACCTATTTATTCTGCAAGGTAAATCTTACTGTGTCAAGTCAGGATAAGTTCCCTTATCTCATGTACTATAGCAGTATGATGTGAATCCATGACCTCTTCCTTGCAGGGATAACATTACGCTTCCTGCTGGCCAAATATTTGCAACAATTCAGAACTTTTGAGAAGATAACTTTTTTGCAGCCAGTGTGGAAAACGCTCCCTGCTGAGTAGAATTTGTCCGCTGAGCTGGAGCGATAAGACCTGACTGGAAATGGCACCACCCAAGGCAGCGAAACGCAGCCTGGCCAGAACATGCTGCAGTCAGAACTTGCCGTAGGCCAGGAAATTGTCAATTGGACAACAGAGGACTCTCATCCCACTCTGAGTCATGTCCGCCTTGGGATTTTTAGGGGGGCGATGTCACCAAAGAAGCTTCTGAAAGTTAAAAGTGGATCTGACCCCCAGATTGTCTCTTCCGGTGAATAACATCAGTGTGTTAGAGTTGCCCAACACAACCTTACTTGATGTGACCCAACCCCGGTGGCCTGGAGCCAATGAAAGACTTCATCCTTCAACTGCTCCTTTCTCAAATATTTTCAGTATTTATGTTCTTATTTTCCATTTCATGACTTTCTCCAGCGCTGGTTTGCACACTAAGCTGCAGTGATTTGCCCTTTTATGCAGCAGGGTGAGAACAGGGTAAGTACCTTCATCAAGGGTATTATCACAGGAGCGGGGATTCAAACCTGGGTCTTTACACTGCAGTGGGGGGCGCTTCTAACCACTACGATTCGTATCCTCACCGAAGCTCCCTTAATTTTATGTTTTGAATGAAACTATCATCAGCCTCATTGTGTGCAGCTGCACGTCTGTATCGCTGATCAGGTTCTATGATGTAATTGAGCCGATTTTGAGCTCTTTTCAGCACTTTGTTGAAAGATGTTAATGGGGTTAAATGTGCGAGGTCATTATCAGCGTAAAAATATACAACATAAACAAAAACAAGGCCATTAAGAAGCAACGAACTTTTCAGTGAACCATGCGCTGTTTGTCTGCAAAACTGTGCTGTGTCACTAATATTTATTAATCCTTTGCGGGGGGGAGAGACTTTTCTTACACAAACAATAATAAATACAATATTCCATGAAATTTTCGGAAAAGTTTCAGTTTTTGTTTCCCTTGCAGAGCTGGAAATATGTCATCACCTCTTTACACACACACACACACACACACACACACACACACACACTCTCATAGATGTGGCTTGGAAGCTTCTCTGTTTGATACAACTCTCCACAAAAAGAAGTTGTTTCTCACAGAGGAATTTTGAGACACACCATATGGGCCTGTCGGAAGAACTCATAGTCTCAGTAAGATCCTCCTGTCCACATGATGCTGTGCATTTGTTACAAAACCAGACAGGAATAATCCCCCCCGAAATGGTAAATTGCCGTTGCGACACCCTTTGGTAACAGTTGGACGTTCGAAGCTCAACTGACAAATTGTATTCAAAACTATACCAAGGTTAGATGTTTACTGAGAAGTTATGAACCTGTGTAGGAGGATAATATCCCACTCGGAATTCAATTCCCAGAAACACATCTCCGGGAAATATTGTTCACAGAAACAAAAACAATAGTTATTCTTCTGAAGATGCATTGTGAACTTTAGAGATGATGTTAGAAGCAGTATAGCTCCACCCAGCCTTGCTCCAAGTTGGGAAAGAATGGCTTTAATGAAGTGATGTAAAACTAATGTGACGCTGCTGTGGCGACATGAGGGCAAAGGCGACCACTGTGAACGGTGGCTGTGGAAAAGATCAGATAGAAGGAAAGGATGAGATACCCCACTGTCTGTCCCCTGGCTGACATCTTCTTCACCCTTTTCCACATGTTCTATTGGCTCCCTTGTCGTACTTTCAGTCCAGTACTTTTGTAAGTCCTCGTAGAAGTTGCTGACGTTGCCTGGTGGAAGAAACGGATTGTCACAAGGGGTGGACGGGAGAGGACCAAGACGTCACAGGGTATGACAGAAGGCCCCCCTCGTCCTGCAACTCACTGAAAAAGGTGAAGTCGAAGGTGCTGTTGGAGTCGTAGTCCGGCAGTGAGGTCCCCTCATACTCGTACATCATGTCGTCCTCCAGGTCTGCAGGGAGGTCAAAGGTCAGAGGTGAAAAGGTGAAAGCGGCTCTTTCTGCAGGCCTTTGTGTAAAGGCAGAGTCAGTCTTTACTGCTGGGTGTTGAACTAGAGCCAGATCATGGTTCAGAAGATCACCTGCATGGACCCCGTCACCCCTCGTACAGTAATACACGTGTGAAAACACTCAAAACTCAACCAGGACACATACTCAGTCACACCTACATAAGACCAGTGAAACAATGAAGCCAAGAGAATGAAAGCAGAGATGAAGACATGAACAAAAATGCAAAAGAGTTTTGTAAGGACTAACAGTGTGATTCGCTCGCTCGTTCGTTCCGTCGTTCATTATTAACAACGGCTTGTTAACGGACGCGGAGTTGCGGTGGTTCAGACCCTGTCCTGGAAACATGACGTGTGAAGCATGGTGCTCCCAGGACTGGGCACCAGCCCTTTGCACGGAGAACTTGAATTCGATTAATCGTTTCGTTTTCTACTCTGCTTGATGTTCTGCTGGTGGCTGAACTTCACATTTGTGTCACCAGTCACAATAACATCATCAACAGGTAGAACGTGAGAAGGGAAGGAGTGAGAAAGGTGGTGCTTTTAACGTCTGCTAAATGACCCAATTTATGACTGGATGCGACTGGTTGATCAACTTGTGATGACCACCAAGCTGGGTCAAGAACGTCAAACTTGACCAACCTTCTCTTGTATTCTGCTCTGTCTGAAAGTTACCTTCATCAACTACTTGTTGCACAACTGTGGGAGGTGCCTGGTGAGAAGGTAAGATGGTGAGGTTAGTAACCATGGTATGAACTCTAACCACGGGTCACTGCAGAACACAGCTAACTGATGTTCCTGATTCCACACTCATGAGATGTGCAATATTGTTCCATTCCATAATGGGACTGAACCGTGTTGCACGGCAGGGAACTGTGGTAAAGCTTGAGAGGTAATGAGTCAAACAGAAGCTGGCAGTGACCATGTTCACCCCTCCCCCTGTGAGTGAGACAGAGTATGGTCAGACCCATGTTGATTTAGATTGAGCCTGGGAACTAGCGCAGACTCATTTCTATAAACATGGGGCGTCAACACCTGAGGTGCAGCAAAGAGCTCAAGTCAATGCAAGAGCCAAACAAGGGATGGGTCTCTGACTGGCTGGAAAATGGCGTGCGAACTGCCATTTCTGTTACACGATGGATGGAGAACTTGCAGATGCTAAATTAAGCCTCCTGGTCCTTGCCCCACTTGGATATCCCACATCTTACAACTGGAACCCCCTTGAGATGAAGGTCATCCCACAACACACAGCAGCTGATGTGTGGTTTACATCTCCATCTGCTCTGACCTACCGACCATGACCTCCTGGGAGCAGAGGGTGGGAATTCATCCATGAACTTTAAAAAGACATCCGTCAGGTCACTCATAAATTATCCTTCTTCCAGCTTCCAACCTGTAAGTAAATGCGACTGCGATATGACCCGGTTCAACCAACGCCAAAGACTAAACCAGATTCCTGTTTCACGTGAACCTTAGTGGTCACCTAATGTAGCCCCTGAGGGGTCTTTCTGTCTGGGGTCCTTGACAAAGTCTTTCAGCCCACTGAAGGCAACCCCAATAAATAACCTTGACAGGTTGAACTCAGTGTGCAGACGCAGGAAGAGATGGTGAGATAAGGTAAACTGGAACGGTGTCTTCTGGAAAGGAAAAGATCTGAAGCCAAGTGTGACAACGCAGCCTCTCCAGTCTATGTGCTTTCTCAGCAACGCCTGGTCCTGGATGAATGGCCTTCAGCTCTGGTATGTCATTGTTTTTTCTTTTTTTACTTGTTCCTGCACATAACAAAAACATGACCTTAGATCTCGAGGGATGCCAGCACTGAGTTTGCTGCAGAGATGCAACACGATCCCCGTGGATTCAGAAACTCCACTCGTGGCATAATCAGATGCAAGAGTGAGGATTCGAAACAGATGATCACCAAACTGCGAAGGGTCCCGACAGTCTGTAAAATTGAATCCGATTCGGGCTCATGTGCTCTTCTTGTGACATTGTCATGTGAAAGTAGCACAAAACTCTCTCTCAGTTAAAGCCTGAAAACATTCTCACCAAACACCACCTGTATTAACATGGACATGACTTATAGGATAGCAATCCCCTCCAGGGCATCGACCCACCAGCCTGCATGTTGTTCATGACCAAATCCACCCTCCCCCGCAGCTCCCATCCCCTTGTCAGCGGTGACATCCGATATGTCTTGAGGAGCTCAGGTTATGTGGGCTCATCGTATCTTGGCTCGCAGCTAAGAAACACAAAGCAAGTCGAAACAGACAGAAGAACAACGATCTGCAAATACGTTGCGACCTCTTTAGATTATCAACATAAAACACTTTCCAGACCCTGACAGAGGTCAGCAAGGCCTTGTCTGTTTGGCCTCTGGAGTTTGCAGTGAACACACACTCTTCTGGGTTTTTACAATAAACAAACATATAAGCTGATACTGAAATGGTTACTATGGAATATTCAGGGGTTATTCTCCTCCAGGCTCCTTTCTTGTGTTAAACATGGAATATGGAGCCAGTGAAATGCGATCCAGGGTGGGACTCACTTGGAGCAGTTATCATGAGACCATCCATCAATCACGGCATGAACATGCAGTCTCCACACAGGTGGAATCAGATCGCTGTGCCACCATCCCACCCTATCACAAGATGCTCAGATGTAGACCCAAATTCTGCAGGAGGAAAGTCACGGTCCTCCATCAGCGCATCATGGATTATTGCACCTTTTGGACCAGGACCCTCAACAAGGCTGCAAACAGGAGATGACAGATGACCAGCCGGGGATTGGAACACGAAGCAGATTCAACAAGAGATTTATAAGTAGACTTTTTTTTCTTTTTTCGTGCCTCTGATGCAGCCTGACAGACTCGAGAAAACCTTGGCTGACTTCTACCTGCCAAGTGGAAGTCAACTGTGCCAGAAGCACGATTTACCACACTTCTGCCCCTGTGGTTTGCACTTTCACAAGATGTTACCCTAGAAATCTTCCCACTTTCAGTTCAGTGTCACTAATGGTGCACACATGACTCTCACACACACACCAGACACACACACACACACACACTCACACACACAGAGGCATTGCATGCAGTTGTATCGCTGTTCTGGATTTGCCCCCAGGATGGACACCTGGAGTTTGTTCAGCACCAGACCAAGAGCAAGTTTCCGTCCACCCAGCCTCTCTGACCACCAACATGTGGACAGCGGGCAGCACACCCCATTTCAGGTGCACCGTGGTACAAAAACCCTCTCTTGATCCTGGCTGCTCAAAAGTTCAGGCGTCAGGTGAGAAACTGGACATTTTGATCCCAAAACTTTACTGCAGCTCTACCATTGTAGTTCCCCTCCCACACACCAAGCAAGCTTAACTCATCTGAAATACTTCAAAGGGAAAATAAAGTCCTTCTCCAAACAGTGCCGTGCAAGGTTGGGGTGTTTAGTTTAGTTTCACTGCACTCACCCTGGGTGGCAGCGTGTGAGAGCAGAAGCATCAGAAGATTCCAGGACAGGCAGACACAGAGCAGGCAGTGGGATAGCCTCTGCATGGTGTCTCCAAACTCCGGGCTTCAGGATAGGAGTGGAAGTGCTCAGCCTGCAGCCCTGGCTTACTGGAGATGAAGTTGTGTGGGAGAGAGAGGGGGGGGTGGGGACAAGCAGAGGTGGGACAAGGGGAGCACGATGGGGGGAGGGGTCCTAACGGCTCTTAAATTCATTCAGTTCGGTCACGGGGCCTCACTAGTATAACTAACAGAACGTGTTCTGTCACAATGACTCGGGGACATAGCTTGTTCTCCATGCGCATTCATAATCAGAAGCTCGGGCTGGAATTTTTATTGGGCTGAGATTTTGTTCCCTCTTTAACAAAACACAAGGGAAACCAAACCTTACTGAGCAGAAATCTTAACTGCAAAAAGAGCAATTATTTACACATTTACATTATTAATTTAGACAATTTTTCCCCCAAATTGACTTACAGTGTTAAACTGCTTTCACTTATTTGTCCCACTGGGTACTTTTACTGTATCAGCTTATGGTAAGGAAATGATCAAAGGTCTTAGCATCGGAGTTAGGATTCAAAACCCAGGTCTATGAGAATGTTAGATGGGGGGTCTAACTGCTGCTCCACCTGCTGCCCCACTAATGCTCAAGCTGAATTTTGAACGAAGGGTCTCAGTGAAAGGGACAACCCACAGGCCGCTGTTCCCTCAAGAATCCTCACTGAGCCTCCTGAGCAGAAGGAGAGCATCTCTTACAGGTCCCTATTTGCAGCAGCAGCCAGACCTCTGCCCACCCAGCCCACATCCCCTCCAGCCCTCATAAAGTCAACAGGAAGGTGAATAAGCTAAGCGCAGCCTTCTCAGACACCTGCAGGGCTCTTCCTCAAACCGGGGGTGTGCGAAATGTTTGAGCTGAGATTTCCCTTCCATCACTGCTCCTTGCTTTTGAGCGTAACCTTGGGTGATGCAAGCGCTCCAACGCAAGAGGGTGTTCAGCTCAGGGTTACCTTCCCAAGACCCCCACCTCCCTGTGATATACACAGCCTTGCCATTAGTACTGAGTTCCAGACCTGTGGGGGGGGGGGGGTTTCCACCACACAGAGACAGGAGGTTTTGACAGCTCAGTCTCCTTAGACAAGGNCCAAGGTGGGGGGGGGGGGGGGGGGGTTTCCACCACACAGAGACAGGAGGTTTTGACAGCTCAGTCTCCTTAGACAAGGACCAGAGCAAGGCTTGGCTGGATGGGTGCCATGGGCACAAGCACATCCCAGCGCCACCACAACTCCCCCATTGTGAGGGGAGGGAGACGGGGGGCCGTATGCGGAATGTGACTTGCGGAATCCGGGTTTCTGGGGGCGAGGCTGTCGCAAGGGCACATTGGTCCAACACTGGGAGTGTGTTTTTCCCAAACAGCTGCCGACCTAACAGCCAGCCAGCACTCCCTCAGGGGTCCATATGTGGGCTCCCGCCTCCCCCTAGGGCAGCCTCCGATAATATTACTGACTCCATGTTAAGGACTGATTTGTGAACATGTTTAGGTTGACTTAGCAATGCTTCAGCTGCTGCCTACCACTCTAACTTGGGATCATCAGACATTTCCTTCTCAAGAGCTTTTTTGATGTGTTGTCCTCTGTCATAAATGTCTCTGTCCTACTTAAATATGGAATTAAACTCACTACTTCAAACTTATTTCTCCTGGCGTTTTTAGCCCATGTGCCCAGCAACAAACGTGTGAAAGAGGAAATCAATCTCATTCCCCTAGACAAAAACCTCCACATCCCTCTCATTCCAGGGAACCTGAGCATCTCTTGAACATCAGATCCTTGTAGCTGCCACTCAGGCCAGAATAAACACGTTTATGCTTGTTAATGCTTTCTAAAAAAGACATGAACATTGACCTCAGATTCTGAATACTCCTGTGATGACTCGGTAACTAAGAGGTCTGCGAAATGACAAACATTTGTTTTTGGACCAGAAGATCTTTCTGTATCCATGCTAACATCCACTCAGACACGGTTGTTATGGAGACCAGTGTACCAAATTTCTGAGAAAATCAGACAAACGGAAGCCGTCGTTCTTTAACACCACTCCACTCACAGCACTTAACCAACCAGTTTCAGCGGAGCTGCAGTTAAAAAGTGTTTCTTTCATGTTACACACTCAGTACCATGCTGCGTACCATGTTTGCTTGTGCTAAGCATTGGCTGTACCTTCCACTTATTCACTTTATACATGTGGCCCGATATTGAGGGCAAATTGGCGCCAGCGCCATGGTGATGACCCCTGGGCAGGCAGGCCACCCGGGCACCTGCTCTGATGTGGGATGGGTCCTTCTGCCTATAAAAGGGGTCAATGTGTGAATTTCCTGTCTGATGGTTGGTTCTTTGGCTGGGTTCTTTGAGGGGATGTGGCTGAGGTCTTTGTCCAGAAGATTTTGGACAGACACTTTGGGTATTCATGAAGAAAGACATTAACCACACACACACACACACACACACACACACACACACAATAAAAACTGATAAGTTGGACCTGTGATCTGAAGGACATGTCTGTCTCGTGGACCCCCACAGTGCTACAATACAACACTTTCTTTTCAGTCTGATTTTTTTGTCAGCTTTTTACTCATTACACAGGAAGACATAAATAGTTTCTAAGTAAAGCATCTAAAGTGGTGTCTGCTGGGACATTACAAGTGCTGCTGGTGCGTGAGGTGGTCTGCCAGCGGCACTCGCGTGGGTGCGTTCACACGGCCCAGACCTAGCACTTCCTGTCCATGAGAGAGCTGCAGAGCATGCATCCCTCTCCAGCCTGCTGTTCACGAGATGTGGCTAGATGTGTTGGGGGGGCAGACAGGAAAGTGGGCGGAAGCCGGGGGTGCATTTGTTTCAGGCTGGTGGGTGTTTTTCTCACGGTACCACGGCAGTACGTCAGGTGCTGCCTTCCATGGGGTCTGTGGGGGACAGCGGTGGGGAAGTGGGGTCTGACGTGGAAGAAGAAAACACTAAAAGGGGTGTTCTTCACCATCCACAGGAAGTTTTCACTTTGTGACTTGCTGCTTTTGTTTAAAGGGGATCTTTGAGAGAATCTATTTTAATTAGTCTACAACTTCCATTTCCTTTAACACCCCACTACCTCATTGACTCTTTTATCATTATTATTATTATTATTGCAAAATGGATGGATAGATAGATAGACAGATAGATAGACTTCATTGGTTCCAAACACTGAAATAAAAACAAATGTCACTCAGCAAATATATAGGAGTGTAAAAATAGATGTGCAGTTTTATAAATCCCTGCGTTTATTATAAAAGGAGGTGTAAATCGCTCAGCACTTCTATCTTTCCAGAAGATTTGTAAGGAAAAAGAAACATTCAGATTTATAAACGATAACCCATCGCCGTCGGTTCAGGCGGTATGGGTTCCCACGGTGTGTGAGACGCTTGGCCTCACCAGGGTGCTGGTATGTAAAGAGTATAAATACACCTCAGTAAAAAACACTGTCATCTGGCACTGGAGGCCGAGTTTCCATGTGTGCTGTTTGTTTTCAGCGATGCTCAGGATGAGCTGTTTGTTTAGGAAACTAATGGCGATGCAAAAATAACACGGCTCACACACACCCTTCAAACACCTACAGGATGGCCTGTGTCAGATGCACACGTTCTTCATCCCCATTCACAGGAACCCAGCGCCAGGTGGTGTAGTGGTTACAGCCACCGCCATTGGACTTGAAGGACCCAAGTTTGGATAACATCACCTGCTGTAGTACCCTCGAGCAAGATACTTTCCCTAAATTCCTCCAGTAAAAAAATTACTCAGCTATTTAAATGAAACCAAAGTAGCTTAACACCATAAGTCACTTTGGCGCAAAGCATCAGGTAAATCATGAAATATCATTTATCACCAGCTAAATAATAGCAATCAAATTAATAATATGACTGAAACTTTTTTCAAAGTGGTTTAGAGTATTGGACCAAAGTAAGTACCTTGCAAGAACGGGACTTGAACAAGCTAACTTCAGGGCCATGTTCACATAAACTCTATGTCCTCAACCACTACACCACCTGGTGCCCCTAAAAATGGGACAGTGATGGTCTGTGGAGCTAAACAGGTGTCTGTGTCACTGGCATCTCACCAGCTTTCATCTCTGCTGGAGTTTACAGGATGTGATGGTTAAGAAGCTCATTGTTGTCTTACATTGTTTTGTCTCACAGGAGTAAAGAGCAGCAACTGCGCTGAAATTTTTACGACTTCGGCATCTACATTTAAGCCTTATATCATCTCCTTATCATGAATTGCAAATTGAACGTGAAAATTCAATCATAGTCTCTAATTTAAGCAAAACCACTGGCTGCTGTGCACCAGTAAATACAGAGGAATTCCAAACAAACACACCCTACATGTTCTGCGTATTGAAAATGTCGGTACTTTGAGCTCCCTAACTGTCTGAACCGATCAGGATGAACCAGAAAACTGATCAAATCCCCATTTTGGAGATCATGTTTCCACTAGCAGATAGGAACAATAATCAAATTGTGTAGACTCAACATACAGGATGGGGGGAGTTGCAGGAGGCAGGCTGGACATCTTAAAGCTGACATCCTTTCCTGGAGATGATTATTAACGGAGGAACAGGTCCAAAATATGGTCAGGGAAAGAATCTGGGAATGGGTCAGGGAAAGGCTCCACAAGTGGGTCCAGGTACCATGGTTATTGCTCTGTTGTGAATAGACAGTCACTATCGGTCCCGATCAGTGGGCGAATCCACCACTAATGAAGCGCCTTATCACAGAGGCCCACATCCCTCCATTTACATCTACTGAAAGCCAGCTACACCGATAGGAAATTATCAAAAGGCCACAGATTAAGCTACAAATGGAACATTTGCTTCTTTGATGGACTACCTGAAAGTTCTGCTATGAATAATAATTCCAGTCTGGAATGAGGACGCAGGGGACCGAAAATAGATGCTAAGGGCTAAGGGACATAAAAAGGAAGCTTCTGAAAACATGGTGATGTATAACCTTTTTAATTAATACACTTCGAAAGCGCCTCGTGCACCAACTTTCATTGTCCACACAGGCTGCGTTCCTACTTACGCAAATGGAGCGTAAGACTGGGCTGTAACAATGCATGTATTCTAAAGGCTAAAGAGCAGGAAGGCGAGTTGGGCGGACTTTACGTTTGATTAAAAGAGATTTACTTTACACACGCCATCAGAAAGCTTCACTTACAGCCTCAGCTCAGTTTAGAAATATCCTGCTTTCCCTGCCCTGATTTGTGGTCTAATTTCTAATGCCCACTTTTTAAAGTGCTGTTATGCTTCTTGACACCTGTGATTTACTTCCTTTCAAGAGCGGAGCTGAGAAGATAATAGTGCATTGTGACCACTTCCTAAGGCACAAGCATCTGGTTTTAGCACCAAGCAGCAGTTCACATGGTACTGCATTATGCTCCAGTTGTCAGCAGAGGCCACCAGAGGCCTCCTGGGGGTTCTGGGGTTTCCTGGGGTCTCCAGGGTTCCTGTGGGCACCAAGACTCCCACAGCTCCCAGTGTCACTGATGTGGGAAATCTTGTATGAGCTGCAGCAGCCGTCGCCCTGCGCCTTAGAGACCGGCAACAGGCCGTAAAACTGTATAACTGCTATGTTTAAGCAGAGTGCCCATGGGCACTACAATGAGAACGATCCTCTACTACAGCAGATCCTGGGATATAATCGGAACCATGGCCCTGTAGTAGAACACAGAACGCGAGGGTATAAAAAAGCTGAGGGGAGCTCAAATCTGAAGTCAAATTAAATATGGCTTAGTCCTGCCTTAGTGCGTACTATTTATACGTAGAATTTCTAAAACAATTCCTGACCTGACATTGTTCGTATTTTACGGTGGAAAACTGAACTCGATTAGAAAAAAAGTCTGAACAATTCAATTTAAATCCATTATAACTGTGAGAGAAATACAAATGACTTTTGATGCCTTTACAGATGTTTTTCAGCTTTTTTATTTATAGGCAGGTTTGTTTATGAGCAAGTTACTTTTGTGGGACTGTGTATAGCTCATAGCTTAGTGAGTGTATAGGACCTCTGGACACTGGGAGACTCTGTGTAATTTTCCCACCACCCTGCTCGTGCACACACGGCGGAGTCCAGTCACATTTTCCCAGCATGCACCTTGCACGGACAGTCAGCTCCCCAAGGTCTGCTCTCCACAGAATAGCTGGCAGTGCTCATCCCCGTTTTCCCAGAATACCAATGCTGTGATTTCTGAATATGGAGCACGAGCCCTGGAGTCCACATCTGGATCGGCTTATATCCGAAACCAGTAGGCGGTTAGGGTGGGAGCTGGGTGGGCTAATGTGTAAGGTTTGCAAGATGCTTGGGGAGAAGAGGAGGAAGGAGAGACCCAGTGCTAGGCAGAAGTTCCCAGGGATGTAGAATGAATCACATGTTCTTGGTGGACAGAGTAATAATCTAGCA
Source organism: Arapaima gigas (assembly GCA_900497675.1). Lineage (NCBI taxonomy): Eukaryota > Metazoa > Chordata > Actinopteri > Osteoglossiformes > Osteoglossidae > Arapaima > Arapaima gigas. The sequence continues at coordinate 11,457 of UFQX01000348.1, read as the reverse complement.
GAAAAAGGGGTTGTCACTGAAAAACCACAGACATGTTCAACATTGTTCATCAGTGCAAATGAATGGTCCCACCACGATGTGGGCAAGACACTCGGAAGATGTTTCCTTATTCATACACATTTCAGTCTTTGTTACCCTTACTGAAGATACATTCATATACTCTGCAGATGTGCTCAACTGCACTGTCTGACCATTCTGTTAAAAAATACCCTCAATTAAATCGTATAAAACTGTTTTCAGAACTATCACGCCAATAATTTTCACTGAAGAAAAACAGAAACACTGTGTCAAAAATCCTAAATACTGAGCAGCCCAAAATTTCACAAGTCTTTCAGAAATACAGTTTCATTTCAGGAACAGCTAACATTCTACATGTTCCCAATAAGTGTATGAAAAAATAAAGGTGAACATGTACGTCCAAACATGAACTCTAATAAGCTGTCACTAGACCCGCTCATTGTTTTATTTAAAGTTCTTTTCTTTCACCAGAGATGATCTCTGATTAAACTATCAACCCAACTGGTTTCAAACCCATGGTTTTCCCTGCCCTACAGAATTTCATCTTCGACTTGAGCTGTAGCACCGGAGCGGTTCAAAGTGAGTGTTTTTACCACCTTGTTTCCCACAGTGTTGTGACAGGCAAGCTGGTTTTTAAGAGCCTATAAAAAGTCAGTGGAGCCTGACTAAAACCCAAATTTTCCACACTGCACAGATACCAGTGCTGGTATTGGAACAATGTGGATCAGCTAACTGCTGCCCCATGTGGACACAGCCCTGCAGGGTTTGGGCTAATGGTATGTTAATGGTATTTTTTGGCTCTCACCTCAGTCAGAGCAGAGGACACCAGCCGGGAAGTCCCCTGCAATCTAAGAGACCCTGTTGGACGGCCCATCACACCGCTGCCTTATACAGGAGGTGTCTCAAGGGCGGGAAGGAGTGCTGACATGAGGGGGCAAGGAGCCGCTTCCCCACTGAGCTCTGTTGTTCAGTCAATGGCAGACTGTAGGCGGTAAGGAGTGGGCTGGAATGGATGGAAAGGGATTGGTAGAGTTAAAATCCCATCAGATCAATCACACTTGCTAATGAAGAGAGGAAAAACCTAGATCTGTTCTGTCCCCCACCTGGGAAAATCCATTACGCAGATGTTTAAATGTTGGGCTTGAAATCTGACATATCAACAAGGAAACAAATTTCAAACACCTTTGAAACACTAATAATAGCATGTGCATCAGTAAAATCATGAATTTGATTGTTGATTGGTCAATGTTTCTTCTCAAAGTGGTTTTAAAAATGATGTCATGGTCAAAAGAAATGATGTGCATCAAGAACTGGGCATTCTGTGATTAGATATGATTCAGTAAAATAAAGTTTTGAATAAAGTGTTCTTGTATCCTCTGCCAGAACTCAAGGCAGATGATCGCATTTCAATAGGTAATTCACCCAGACTTTTGTCACCTGTTAAACCTCTTTTTCAGGGTCTTTTGGTCACCCCAGTTTAGCATTAGAATGAGCAAATGAAGCTTTGCATCTGCATGACCAGACAATGGGGCAGGGGAGGAGAATGCAGGGAAGTAACAACAGGTCCACACCCCATGCCGGGCTGGGGGTTAAACACGTGGGGAGGATATGCAAATACTCACAACAACAAAGGCAGGCTTGCACACTGCCTGTGAAGTGCAAAGCAAAATACATGTTTAGCAGACAATGGCTGGAACTGAACCCAGCACAATTGCCAGACATTGAAAATAGGACAATCCATGACTTGTGGGTTACCAAAAGCTGGGGAAACAGCACTTGAAGGAAAAAGTAGTTGTTAATGGATCCTAATGGTAGTATTTATTGCATTATCCCACCCTCTGGTGGCCATTCTGTGTAAAGTGCTACTCAAACAGGGTACATCCTCAGAAATATACAGTAAAATACAGTACAGTACAGTACTGACTGTTTCTGACAATGTGCTGGGTTCCCCTTGGGGGTCGTAAGTGGTTCTCAAATGAAAATACTGCAGTTCAAAGTCAGCAAGATTTACCATCATTCCAGGTCATGTAAGTGTTCAGTAATATGGGTTCAAGTTCTCCTGCTGAACAGCGTCCACACGTGTGTGGCCAGGCAGCTTCAGACTCACCAATGGCATCTGTAACAAAAAACATTTTTGGATCTTAATTACTTTCTATTGTAATCCAAGTGTTGCTATCATTTCACACTCTTAGTAGCAACCAGGATGTGAAATGGGACGGACTGAGAGAGCAGTTCTTTATATATATATTATGATTATAAAAATTGTTCATTTGGTTTTAATCTATATCCAGTTACAAAGAACCCTATTTAATACATGAAGTATAAAAAGTAGTCATAATCAATGTGATTCCTTAAGGTAAGTCAAGTTAACCTCAAGAAATGTATTCCCACTTTTTGTTTGTTCATTTGTTAGCTGCAAGTCTGATTCACAGCAAAATATCACCACGGGACATAAACAGATAATAAGAGAATAAGGGTGAATAAAGTTGCACAGTCAATTTTTAAGAAAGGGCAAAATACCTAAAAGTTGACAATTATTTACAGAACAAGTCCACTGTGTTGAACATTTCAAGACCCCAACTCGTGGTCTCATTAGAGTTTGTATTTACTTGCTTCTAGTTATTCTTTGTACTATTATATTTTAAAACACATTTTTATTCCTACTTTTTTTGATTACCCATTTTTTTTAGTTAATTCGCACACGTCTAACATTTGAAACCTATAATAGTTAACACATTATATTTGACTGTATCTTAAAATAATCTGAAATAAATTAAATCATCAATGAGTCACTGTGAGGAGATAACAGCGCTGTTGTTTCCTTGTCAGAACCAGTCATTACAGTGATTTAAAGAGTTTATCGTGTTTATTCTCGGAAATTGTACACTGTCAGGGACTTTGGCCTTTGATGGACTCGTGTTTCCTTTCCTTACAGTAAAATTTACACTGGGAAATGGCGCCGCCATTTTGAAGCACTTTAACGGTCCCACGGAAATAGGCGGCAGGCGACGGGTCTCTTCGCTCTTTCAACTCCAGGGTGGGAAAAAAACAGCAGTTAAATAATACGCACGACACACATTTGTCGCGAACGACAATTTATCTGTCGTTCGCGATTTAACACGCGGCTAACCTGAAAAGACGGACATATTTGACCTGCGAGCGCGAGCCGCTATAACGGGAGAGAAAAAGCGGGCTTAACACGAACCGCGCCGCTCAACCAGAGGCGCCAATGAAAACAAAGAGTGGGCGGGACTAAATTTTAAAAAGTGCCGTATCGACATGGCTGACAACAAATCAGAATTTGCTGCGCGAACAACTCTAGCCAATTGCAGGTCGAGTTTATGCACCTCATTTTGAGCGATACGATCTATTTGATTGGCACTAAATCTATCCAGTTAAAACTTGCGTAGCGGAAGCTCACCAATCACGTCGTCGGACAGGCGGGCTTTAAAATAGGGGGTTTGGTGTGAGGAATCATGGAGGATCAGTTAGCGGGCATCGGCTATTGAGCAAGGTCTAGCTGTGGGCTTGAGCTCTGCGCTTTTAAAAAAAAAAAAAAAAAAAAAAAAACTATTTTAATTGTCGTCTCGGGTGTCTTTCGGCTTTATTTTTGTAACGCAGCTTTCAGAATGGAGATGAAAAAGCGAATCAGCCTTGAACTCAGGAACAGGACTCCAGCGGAGGTGAGTGTGTAAGAATTTACTTATTTGTCTGTGGCGAGGCGCGAGGAGGCGGCCAGCTCGCGAGCCGCGGACCGGCGGCGGGGGGGCGGTGCGCGCGCGGGAACGCGCGCGACCACGGGAATCCCCTGCGCGCCGGTCCTGTCCGGTCCGGTGGCGTGGAGCTCGTGGGCATTGCGGGGGGTGCAGCTCCCGTCCCCAAAGTTTTTTCCTTAAGAAAACAGTGAAATTCGGTTGCTGACCGATTTCCGTGCGCAGGAATTTACGGCCACATTTCACTGCTCCACGTGGTGTTTGTGTGTAGTTAAAGATGGAGTCGGAACCAAATAGTTAAATAATTCCTGCAGGTACGACCTTATTTTTTTATTTGCCCAACGGTTAAACGTGTCTTTCGCCGGCTTACGACAACCAGCTATGTTCCGATGCGTTATTTTATTCAGTTTTGCATAAATTTACCTCAGGTTGTTCGGCCAGGTCAAAACAGACTGTCTGCTTCAGCCGCTCAGAAACGAGCAAAACTTCCCGCTGGATTCAGTCCCACTTTTAACACGGAAAACACCAAATATCCGCCGTTTTCCTGCGAACTGAAGGTGAGACAGGTGAGCGCAGGTGAAGTTTGCCTCAGGCTCCGGCGGTCAGCCGGTACCGTGTTTTACTGTGGAGGGGCTGTTGAGCGGTACTGTAATAAAACTGAACGGAAAGGGAGCCGCGATGAGTGCGGTTGCGGCGGTTATGTAACGACGGTCCGTGTTCGCTGTGCTGTGAACCGCGGGACTGTGGCAGATGGACCCCCAGCCCCCCTCCCCCCCGCTCAGTAGATTACTGTACCCCCCACGCGCTCATGCGTGTCGTCGTCCTCGTGCGGGTGTCGATGGTTGTAGACGCTTCGCAGGCGGTTTATAGGCTTTCCCGCGCAGTTTGCGTGAAGGACGAAGGAAAAGTTAAACTTGTACGAGCCGTGAGGGGGTCTGTTCTGTTACTGTACTGTGTCAAATTTACCACAAAACATCACGTTTTTTACAACATGCCGGCTGGAGGTGAATCAGGTAACTAATCTTCCTGGTTGATCAACCCCCCCCCACACACACACACACACACACACACACACACACACACACACACGCACACACACACACTGTCCCACCAGGAGGACACTGTGCCCCAGCTTTGGTAGGTTAGCTGGTCAAACTGACCACTCTTGGTGACGTGACTAGGTGGTCCCCTTGAGGGGGGTCATCGCTGCTGTTAATGTAGTGACCCCCCTCCAACAGCCCCATTCCCTCAGTTACACTCCTGCCACCCCAGGCTGTAGTGTGTGTTTATTTGTGTGTGTGTGTGAGTGTGGAAGAACCTGAGGTCAGGCTGATGTCATATCAGTGACTTTCGCCTGTTATCAAACCCTCAGGTTCATACACCTTGAGCTCAACTTGTCTGTGATCTCAGTCACACATGGCAACAGGGGGAGATGATGTGTGATGTCAGCGGGGGCATGCAGGGTGTGTGCTCCTTCAGGCCTGGGGAGTGGTAGTCAACCGCAGGGGGTGTGTTTGCCATTTTGTTTTTCGGGAGCCTGTATAACTGGCTCGGCCGTGTGCGTCACCTCCGGGAAGCGTGCCGGCGCCTTTACAGCGGTATGTGGCCAAACTGGGGTCTTATCAAAATGGGCGCCTGTGAGGCACGCAGGTCGGGTCAACTGCCACCTTGGCACGCCTCGACTCACACGCCACCTACAGGCTGAAGGTTACAGCTACAGGTTTCCTTCGCTGCCCCTTACATGGTGTAACTATTGAACCTTAACTGTTTTCAGGTCAACCAGAATGCCGGGCCTTGGACCCTGTGGAGGAGTTGTGGGTGTTAATATACAGTATCTGCCCCGTTGCCATAGCGCTGCCCCCCCACTACACCACCTCCTCCACAATCTGGCCATCCCGGCAATCTGAATCAGGAAGGAAGTAGATTCCACCATAATCTTTTAGCCTGTGGCAACAGCTGCCATGGAGACAGTGCTGATACTACACTGCACCCCCAGTCATTAACCCCCCACAAATCTCCTGAAAGCCCCAGACTGGCACTTAATTGTACAGCGACATGTAAAAATGCCTGTTTGCATCTCAGTCAAAGTTGGCTAAAATTTGTTGCCGCTTTCCTGTCTGCAGCGGACGATTCTGTCGTCTCGTGATGATTTTGCACACTGACACTCGTTCTGTTTTCACTCTCTTTGGTTTATAACACCACAGTCAACAATGGAGACATCCCCTAATTTATAGATTTACTATCATGTAAACATTTTATGAACTTTTGACATTTTTATGAACGTCAAGGTGCAGCCAGTGCTGGTTGGTGACCCGTAAATATGCAGCCTTTGTCGTTTTGAAACGAATCGCCGACAGTCGGGAACAACAGATATAACCTGTGAACACTGTGGAAGTGAGGTGAATTAAGGAGGTTCTGTCTTCTGTCTTGGCACTCCTTGCTACCATCTGTCGGCTTGATGATTAGATAAAAGAGGAGGAGCATCTGGTTCAGACACATATTTTAGCAAAAGTTAAGTGAGGAAGTGGTGAATAAAAATAAGCTGTAAAATGGTTATATCTTTAAAAATTCCTAACCTGACCTTTTGCAACACACAGCGAAGATGTGCTGGTTGGGTGTTTGTCATACTGCCGTATTTAACAGTTTGGCTCTGTGTTGATGACATAGAGCTGTCATTTGTCCCCTGGGTCACTGGAAGACTGTTGAAGATCACTGAGTTTGTAAAACTAATGTATAATTGATATTTGAGGCCATCAGCACATCAGTAAATGTTGCAATAAGTGTTCAGTTAGTCACCTTTAATGGTCCTACACCCTCTTCCTGGCAATGACATCCAGAGTGGCCTCTTTTCTCCTGCAGGTGGTAGACCTGGTGGTGGACAACTGCCGGTCCAGCGACGGAGAGGTGGAGGGGCTGACGGACAGCTTCAAGGAGCTCGAGTTCCTCAGCATGGTCAACGTGGGCTTGACATCTTTGGCCAAAATGCCAACGCTGCCCAAGCTACGCAAGGTAGAGCCTGTGAGGTTGGGGTCCTGCTGTCCCCTCAGAGCCCAACAGAAACAGTTCCTTTCATAAATCACTTTGGATGAATGTTTACCCTGATTCTACCACCTTCTGTTCCTCAGCTGGAGCTCAGTGACAACAGCATTTCAGGGGGTCTGGAGATGCTGTCAGAGAAGTGCCCCAACCTAACTTACCTGAATCTGAGCGGGAACAAGATTAAGGAGCTGAGCACAGTAGAAGCCTTGGTGAGTCAGGTGGCCTCCAGGGTCCAGTTTTCCCGGTTAGCTTTGCAACACTCTGCACTCTAGGTTCCTTCCACTTCATCTTCTTTCTTTAGTTGTTGTTTCTGTTTCACAATTAGGCTTCTTTTCTTTTTGTCTTTGTTGTTGTTTAACATAGGAAACTGCGCCTTCATTTATGACTTAGATTGAGATGTGTGTGTTATGGACTGTTTCTCTGTGACTGGAGCCTGGGTTGGTGGTAAACAAGGTTCCTCCTTGGCATTGCAGCAAAACCTGAAGAACCTGAAGAGCTTGGACCTGTTCAACTGTGAGATCACCACCCTAGAGGAGTACCGCGAGAGCATTTTCGAGCTCCTTCCCCAGCTCACCTACCTGGACGGCTTCGATCAGGAAGACAACGAGGCCCCCGACTCTGAGGGCGAGGACGATGGTGAAGGTGGGCGTTGGTGACGGTGGTGGAGTTGTTCTCCAGTTGATTGGTGTTCACTGGCTAAGGAAAATATGGTGTCTCCGTCCTTAAACTAATGGTTGTTGCGCGCAGATGAGGACGAGGATGGTGCGGAAGGAGCTGATGTCACGGGTGACTATGACGAGGAGGATGAAGATGAAGAGGGCTCAGAAGGTGGTGAGGTTGGGCTCTCGTACCTGATGAAGGAAGGAATCCAGGTGAGTGAAAGCAGATTGTTTGCCAAGTTTAGCCGTCGCTGGGGTTGTCGTACCTAAACCGATGTTCTGCTCCAGGACGAGGAAGATGACGATGACTACGTGGAAGAGGAAGAGGAAGGAGAGGAGGACGAAGGTATGTTGCTGCAGAGTGACGCAAAACGAGGTCACTGTTTTTCTCTCTTCTCTTCTTGAGATGTCAAAACGCAGGTTCGGGCTGTGCTGGCGGATGTTATGTCAAGTGATGGCGGGTGAAGGAAAGGGGTGCTACGGTGGCTCCTTCTTTTGAACCTGCAAATGAGGTGTTCAGGAGGTCCTCCGGTGGATGTTCTCCGCTGTATGCTGATGGGAGGTTGAAGCTACATTGCAGTGCGAGATGTGCAGGGTTGAAGCAGCGTCGTTCTGTTGTCCCGCAGACGAGGATGAGGACGCAGACGGGGGCGTCCGGGGGATGAAGCGGAAACGGGATCCCGAGGACGACGGCGAGGAAGATGACGACGGTGAAGACGATGAGTAGACTTGTCCAACCCAACTGTCTGGATCCTCAACTAAAGCTGTAGAACAACCATGAAAGTGTGTTTGTTTGTTTTTTTGTCCTTTGTATGCCATAGAAACCACTGTAATTGCTGTTTGTTTTTAATATACTTTTAAAAAAGGAAAGTTTTCAGAAGACTCCTTATCATTCCGGGCACATTTCCCCATCGTCAGTATGTTGCTACTGGAGGCTTGTTGGCACAGAGGGTTTTTGACATCATTTCAGGCTTGATTGTTGTCTGTATTCGGTATTCGATCGTTAAGTTTGTAGCGTTAACAGTGATGGAAACGCGGGCCCAGTTCTCAGCTGAAAATCTCTCAGATGTTCCTCAAAGCTCCAGACGCCCGCTGTCTGTCTGCATCGGGGTCGAGAGGGAGAGGATCCACCCCCCTACTGATGGTCACCTTGCACTGTTCTCCGAGAGCAGGCGACTAGGCCCCTCCCCCTCTGGGGCAGGTTAGGGGGCTCAGGCTTCTCTGGGATCCATCAGGTCCACTGGAGCTCGACGACGTGCCAGAGCAGCCAGCACTCGCCGTGAGCCACAGTTGTTACATGTTACATGTTTTCACACAACTTACCGTGAATAGGAGTGTCAGTTGAGGCACAAACTGAATGGAGGTGGAACAGAAGGGGTCCTGGAAGGACCTTCTGAGTGCTGAGTTAGTGTATATGTACATAGTTTTATGTTTTGATTGTTTGTTTGAATCGTCTGTGTAATTTTTTTTTTTTTTTTTTTTTTTTTTTTTTTTTCAATTTTTT